>CM028137.1:871462500-871877500 GCA_016271365.2 Neoceratodus forsteri | reverse complement strand
TCCAAATATCATCATGGCAGCTCGCTGCTTATAATGTAAAACAGCTCCAACATCAAACTTCATTTTAAACATAACAGTTGGGATTTAGCAATAAATAATCACAGCATTCAATAAGGCTTCATATACACTGATAAGCGACTGTACAATGAAACACATCGGGGTACTGTCTGGTCGGTCGCAGGCTTTGATTTTCCCGGACCCAGCACAGGCTATTCACTGCAATGGCAAGGTTAAGCCTCCTAAAGTGGCAGCATGGTGGCATCTATTTGCACACTCACGCAGGAACCAGGATTACAGCCATACTTCACTCTGGGTCATATTTACAGCACTGGACTGCCAGGCTCTCAAAGTCAGAGCACCAGCTGGGACCTCTTCTTGCAGAAGAACACTGCAAGGTCCAGGGAGACCACTAAGGTAAGCCCACCATTTGAAGGGTGGGTTACACAAGAAACTAAACTTACCAAAACAGAAGCCACGAAACTTAGATGGGAATAGGTTCATTGGGAAGCACACAGCTGTGCCCCTCCACTGCGAAAAGGACAGCAGTGAAACAATTGGTTGATTAAGAGGGATGACTATTGGTCAAGTTTTCTACAACAAATGGTTCATTGATCTTAGCTAACATATACACACTAAATGCAGCTAGCCCTGCATTTTTCGATAATATATCACAGGGCCTTCTAGAATTAATAGATATTGTAACATGGCACTGTACAGGACTTCTAAACTGTGCGCTCTGATTCATTATAACACATCACCTGACCATGGATTAATTGAGCAATAAGCCATGAGGGGGTGTGGGTTATCAGGGGATTTACCACAGCTGGAGTGGTTTGCCCACGATGCACAGCCGAGTGGGTAAATCCGCCCAGCCATGGTAAATCCCCTGATAATCCAGATACCCCAAGTGGCTTATTGCTATTATACCAGGTAAGTAGTTTTTTTGTAAGAAAAAAAACCGGAAAACCATTTTTCTATTTTGTATTACTTATTTTAAGTTTATTGTTAGGCAGCGGCACAAAATGTACTTCACTCCCTTTCACGCCGCTAGCAGCAAACAGTAATAGAGAGAGAGAGAGAGAGAGAGTGCAAGACAGGATGAGGGCTAAAGCAGTGTTTCGGACACGGAGACTTCCGGCGATTATGGGAAAATACATGCTGAAGCATGTTGTGTTTTTTTTTCTAAGTGTGGATCCACTTTCTTGGGTGGGTTGTGTTACGCTGTGTGCTTTGCTGAATAGGACATGATGGGAGTTGGAGACCACCAGTTACCGAGCGTTTCAATATGTAGGATCACCAGTTTGAATTTCCCAGGTCAGATGATTTTTACGAGATGCGGCTGGCTGGCACCTTTTGCGGTAATTATTGGTAGATAAACAATGCAGGTAAGGTGCCAGCCTGCCTATCTGATTGGTCAGTGTCTGAGGTCCATGATATAATTTCCCTTATTAATCCATGGTTGTCTTCAGGAGCACGCTTAGTGAGAGTCAGATGGGGAGAGAGAGAGAGAGAGAGAGACATACACATGGAAGACTCCCTCCCTCTCCTGCACACAGTGTCATCAGAAAGTCAGCAGAAGTGCTGTTTGTGTTCCTTGTCATCCTCTCTGTGTTCTTTGCTGTCCGCTGGGTTCCTTCCACCCACCCGCCCCATGGACCTCCGGAACTGGAGGCGGTCACTGTTCCTGACACCTGCAAGTGTACTAAGTTCCCCTCACCCCCATCCCAACCATTGTCTGTGTTCTTCCCCATAGGTGCACCCATTACAGTCAGCTGCACCGTGCAGGGCAAGCAAGAGAGACAGAGAGGGGAGAGAGAGTGACACAGACACACAAGATAGCACTGATCGGTGTGTGTGTCTCTCTCTCTCTGCCCATGTCACTGTGTCAGTCCTTGTAGCTATGTGCCACAAATGCAGGAGTGCAGAGCAGCAGGGCACAAACCCATATCTGTAGTGCCGTGTCATGGCAGCCCGTGTTATGGGGAACAACAGGGAAAGTCAGGGGACCTGAGGAGTGTACCTTCCTATAACATACAGTACCTGAATGAGCAAGTGTTAAATTGGTGCAAAAGACAGCCCTCAGTACTCCATGCAGCCGACGCTGTGTTTTGGGAGCGATGATGATATATGCGTCAGCCATCTCCCACAATGCATAGCAAGCCATGTGTATGTTGAAACACATAGGAAAATGGAGATGAACACAGTGATTCTAGCAGTAAGGCACTGAAAGAAAAATGGTAGCGAATGTGAACCAAAGAAATCAAATAAGCACTTCATATATTGTCATACAGAACTCACGATATTACAGTTCAAGAGAATGTGCAAATGTGTTGTCAGTTGCTCAGTTCAGCGCGCTCCCAATGGCAACCATTCCAATGCACAACTTGAAATTAAATATATCGCTCTGTTTTATTTGTAAAGTAACCTAGCATGTTAAACAAAAATATTACACCTTGTACTGCGCTTGCCATGTTACAAGCACATTAAGTCACTCCACTGCATGGTTCTACTGGAGAATTAATCCATGACTGGGTGGTTAGAGGCACTTGGCCTGCCGCCTCATGCCCCAACCCTCCCCAGGCATGGATTAATTCTCCAGCAGAACCATGCTGTGTCATGGCTTAATGCTTACATAACCCTGAGGTCTTAATAGGTGGGGACTTTAACTTAACTGTACAAGCCTGTTTGGATAAGTCCAATGCTCAGCCAGAACTGAACAGCAAATCTCTTGCAACATTTAATAACCTTGTTTCAGAATGTATGCTATCTGTTGTATGAAGGTTACTACACCCCACCACTAACGACTACATACTTTTCAGCCTGTAGCTCAGTGTCAAGCTGGCTGTCATCTCCTAAAATTACCCAGTCGACCATCTCTGCAGATGTGTCTCTAATATACCGTTCCTTTTTTGCAGTAAAAAGGTTTTATTTATTAATAAACAATGCACACATGACAAAAATAATAACAACATTTAAACAAATGATGTTAAAGAATGACAATATAAATAGAATATCTCATGGCCAACTTCCTGGGGTCCCTGAATTTCCCTCCCCCCACCCAGGAACAGATTGTTCAGCTGAGTAGTGCTTTTACCTTGGGGGAATTGCGCAAGGCGGCTGCTGGGGTGGCTGCCAGAAAGGTGGAGGGTCCTGGTGGATTCCCTGTGGAATACTACATGGCATTGGGTGACCCCCTTTGGCAGCACATGCTCTATACATTCCTGGAAGCAGTAGAAGAGGGGATACCTCCTCGCTCATGTGGGCTCACAACTATTACAGAAGTTCTTAAAGATGGGAGGGACTCCTCTGACTGCGTGGCATATAGATGTATTTCGCTTTTGAACAGCGATATTAAAATTTTTCACCAAGGAATTGGGCCGCAGATTGGAGGACGTCCTACCCGACCTGGTTAAGGCCGACCAGACTGTTAAGGGGCACCATTCCTACCTTAACGGGAGGTGGCTCTTGGGAGTACTCCACTGGGGAGTGTGGCATCTGGGGGAAGCCTGTGTGTTCTCTCTGGATGCTGAAAAAGCTATGGACTAACTAGAATGGGATACCTTTAAGACCCTTGAGGTCTTTGGGTTGGTGGGAGCAGTTTATTAACATGGTTAGAATATTATACCAGGCACCCTGAGTGAGTGTGCTAGTTAATGGTTAGCTCTTGCATGTGTTTGAGTTGGGGAGAGGGGGCCTGGCAGGGGTGCCCTCTGTTCCCGCTGCTGTTTGCACTGGCTATCAAACCCCTTACGGAGGTGATTCACAACAGTGTGGTGGTGCACGGTATAGAGGGTGCATGAGGAACACAGCACAAGGTGACCCTTTTTGCTGATGATGTGTTATTATTTCTTACGGAGGCTAGCACCTTCATTCCAAAGGTCACACACATCATAGAGATTTTTGTCGATTTCTCTGGTTACAAAGTTAACTGTGGAAAGTCTGAGCTGCCAGATATAGGTGTGATGCCTGCAGAGGAGTTATGGGGACACAGGTACAATCGGGTGACGTCCCAGCTGAAATATCTAGGCATACTGGTGGACCCCTCCCTCTCATCTCTGTATGAGTTAAATTACAAACCAATTTTGGTGACTATAAAAAATGACTTGAATAGATGGCAGGGCCTCCCAATACTCTTTGGTTTGAGTAACAAAAACTTGAAAAGCCTGGACAAGTGGTTTTGGAGTTTATTTATGAAGGTAGAAGACCATGGGTGAGGCTAGCTTGCTTGCAGTGTCCCACTGTAAAGGGAGGTCTGGGATTTCCAGGTTGTGGGGATTCCATGTGAAAAGAGAACCCACAAAAAGAAGTGAACAAATAACCCATGCAGAACAGCAAGGAGCACTATAGCATGCTCCAAAAACAGTGAACAGCAGTAGTTACTTTTTCTGCAGGGGCTCTCCCCCCCCAATTAACTGCCACCGGTTGGAGGATGCAATTCAGGGACAGGGAAAAACTCAGGAGGGGGGATACTCTCCAGGTGGCTGCAAGTCAGGGAGGGGAGAACATTGTGGGGGGGAAGGGCAATCAAATAATCCTACACCAGGGTTGGAGGGGAACAAAGTTGGGAGCGTGGGTGGAACGGGAATAAAAAAAACTTTCCTCACAACTAGTCTGGAACCCAGGTCTGCCAGCCACACAGGTGGTGGCTGTAACCACTACACTATGCAGCCTGCCCAGAACTGGCCATCCAAACAACTACCTACATGCTTCAAACACCAACTCCCTCTATCACTGCCTGCCGAAATGAAAACGCTGAACTTAACATGTACTTTTCATACATAGTAGCTCATTTCACACTCACTATTTTGATCGAGCCCAAACTTGATTCACTCTAACTGAGTCACTGTATTCACAGGATACCATTCCTGGGCTGCCCAACTTTGGCTACTTTCGCAGTGGGTTAATGGAAGGAGGGAGGTGGCTTGGGTTGCTGTGGACCATATGGTGACCACTTCCCCCAGTTACATCCCACTTGAACCAAGAGAATATAAGGGCTTCTAAGCAGCTGGCAACACACCACTGGTGGGCTATATGTTAACTGCATGGGGTAGAGTGAAGAAATATGTAAAGGCATGTGAAGCAAAGATGATTCTGGCCCTAATAGCGCAAAATCCAGAATTCTTGCCAGGGATAGAGGACCCAGGCTTTTTACAGTGGAAACAGTGAAGAGTGATCGGCTGGTAGATCTCTACCAGGGTGGAGGGTTTAAAGACTTTGACATGATTCGGACCCAGCTGGGTGTTCCATACAATCATAGACTGAGATACTTGCAGGTCTGGGACTGGACACGTCGGATGGACAGACTATCTCCTGAATCCTCCCCACTTTATGATATAGAACTGTGTGCATACTTCAGAATAGAGTGAACCCGAAAGGTGCTCTATCAAGAGCCTACAGGACATTGCATAACCACGTGCAGGATCTTTCAGATAAGGTTATGCGGCAGTGGGAGGGGGACCTGGACCTACACATTCCAGAAAAGGCCTGGACTACTATATGTGAGTCGCATATGGGTCTTCTAGTCTGTAACAAATTTAAAGAGGCCCAGTACAAATTCCTGCATGGGCTTTATATGCCGCCTCAGGTGGTAAATAAGTTTCATGAGGGGATCTCCTTAATGTGCGGCCACTGTGAGGGTGCTCCGGGCACCTACTTCCACTGTTTTGGATCTGCCCACAACTGTGGTGCTTTTGGACGGATGCTGCTCAGGAAATTACTACTGTACATGGGATCAGGGTTAGGGATGACCCCATATCCTTGTTGTTTGGAATGGAAGCTCAGGATGGGGAGGACTAGGACTTATACCTCAGGGTGGTGCACATTATACTCCTTTTGGCACGTAAATGCATTTTGAACATGTGGGTTTCCCATGATCCGCCTACTAAGGGCATGTGGCAAGAACTTTTGAAGAGGGTTCTTCCCTTGGAGCACCTCATGTAGGAATGGAAAGGGTGGGTTGACAGATCTGAGGGACAATGGGGCCATTACTTGAAATGCTTTCCCCGTTGAATGCCACCTCGATTAGGCTCACAGGTTAGGAAGCAGAGTCCGGTGGAGTGAGCTCAATGTAGATTGTGTGTCACCTGCTTAGGGTTGGTAGGGAGAGCTCTCAGCCTCTGGTGCTATTGACTCTAAACATTCCACATGAAATATTGTCTAGGGTTTAGATAAGTACATCATTTCTTCTGTATATGAATTGTTGACAAGTGATCTTATTGTACATGTGTCTGGTATATGTTTTACTGTGTCATGTTTGTTCTGTCTGTTTCTAGTTAAATAATATAAATTATTAACTGGAAGTATAAGCTTACACTCTCCGATCATCATGATACTCCTAGAGATGACAATGTTCTTAAGGGCAATATAATTAGGAGCATAAGATGTTTAACTTATTGTAAGTTATTGTTGCCTGGTTAGTATTTGTTTGTCTAGGACCACAGCTCTAAACAAAAAATAATATGTTCTGGTGTGAAATACAGTGATTGTAGATGAGCACAGAATGTGAACATGAAGTGCTTCTTTTAAAATGTCAGCTGTGTGACCATGTTGAATGTTTGTGTGTACATTCTGAAACTCAAAAAGAATAAAAAAATAGAATATCTCATGAATAACTTATAAACAGATGAAATGGTATACCATCCAACGTCTTATTACACATTACAGCTTCAAAAATATAATGGAAATAGGAGTCCAAAATATCATTCCAATTAACTACTTATTTTTGTAATTGCAAGAAGGGGGACTAAATGCCATTGAAAACATCCATTTTATCTAATGACATAAAACTAATTCTTTCATTTTTAGCAGTTATCCCCATGTATTTTTTTTGTAAATGTACAGTGCTTTTCCCCTGCAGCTCCACTGGCCCCCATAAGTCCGGCCACCAACCCAGCCCTGTCACCCGCTATTCCTGTGGCGTAACTTGTGCCTCACATGTTCCCCCACAGATAACCCCCCCCTGTGGGAAGGACCACTGGGAGCCAGGCCCTGTAAACCCCTGGCGGAGTTGAAATGTCAGTTGGTGAGGCGGTGAGCCCTGTCTGTGGTGCAGGAACTGTGACGAGTGGCAGACTGTATCCTGCAGTGGTGGAGGATGTTTTCCCCAATTTTCTGTCCCACCCCTGATGCTGGGAGGCCATGCTAATGACGCAGTGTCATGCTGTCAATGTCCCCCTTCCCAGATCCGTGGCTCTGATGTGCACTTCCACCTGTGGTCACCCAGGTGGCAGTGCTACACTGGAGGCTATCCACTCTCCCTCCCCCAGAGGTGGTGTCATCCTCTCCCTTGCTGCCCTCTGACAACCCAGGCTCGCTTCCGAACCCAGGTCAGAAGCATCACGAGTGGTAGCACTACCACTGCACCGGTGGGCTGGCCTAATCCCCATGTATTTTGACCATCCTTCTATTAAAGGGATGAGCTTAGTTTCCCATTTTGCCAGTAGCAATCTCTTGGCTCCTAAAAAAAACAGTTAAAATCCAATATTCTAGCTCTGTTTATTTTAGTAGTATTTGGAAAAATATCTAATAGAAACAGCAAGGCAGTAAAGGGCACATACTTGAGAGCACATATCATGACTTTGTTCCCAGAAATGTATCATTTCAGGGCATTTCCATAACATATGGCATGGGTCAGCATGGCGATGTGAGCATCTCCAGCAGATTCCATTGGGCAGATACCCTAAGGTTTCTAGCTTAAGGGAATAATACTACTACTACTAATAATAATAATGCAATATTTTATACTGTATTAGCTTGACCTGCACTTTGTGACTAGACTGTTTTGCATTGTTTCATGCCTGTTCCCATTCCTCAGAGCTTAAGGTTAAGTTCCTTCTCCAAGTTTTCTTTGGCACTGTTAGTTAAATTAGGTTCAGGTTGAGTGATTAGTTTATATACTAAACTGGCTGCCTTACCAAGAGCTGAGATCTTAAGTAACTGTCCCCAACCTGGAAATTCAGGGAGCTGTGGGTCGGCATCCAGTAAGTTAACAAGCACCTCCCTAAGTTGTAAATAGGAGTAAAATTGAAATTTACAAAGCTTGAATTTTGTTGTGAGTTGATCAAAAGACAGAAGGATCCTGGAATCTATATCTAACACATCCTCCAATCTTTAATTCCAACTTTACTCCACTCAGGATTACTTAACAGAATGCCATAATACTTAATATAAGGATTATTCCATAATGACATCTCCGTGATAAGTATTAGTTTTGAAGTTATTTGTGTGAACACCTTCTTGAGACCTTTAATAGAGCCAGTAATAATGGGATTATCTTTAACTTTTTCAGGCATAGCTACAAAAAATAAGTCCTAAAGTTGAAGTGGGTGCAATAACCAGACCTCAGTTTGATACCATAATATGGCTTTTTCTGTTTGAGAACAAGAGACATATTGCAGGGTCTGTTCAGTTAAAAATGCCCAGTGGTATCTTTCCCAACATGGTATTGTAAACCCCTCTGCTTCTAAAGGGCATCAGTTTTAAAGAGCGATACAGGATGGGGGATAACTCCCCATAGGAAATTTTTAACTGTTTACTCCAATTTTTTGTTCTATTGTCTATCAATGGTCACAGGAAGGTTTTGCAAAATGTGGAATTCTTTTGAGGCTGCAGTCATTTTAAGAGAGTTGATTTTCCCCCAAAACAATAAGTGTTGCCGATCCTTCCAGGTCAGCCTGAATGTCCGTAAATAACAGGGTTAGATTCAAATCTGGTACCCTTTTAACATCACTACTCAATGTTATTCCTAGGTAATGTATTTCACTTCCTAGTGTTTTGCCAGGAAAAACACTTTGAAAACTAACCTTCAACAACATAGGACAAAATAATGATAATATCTGTGTTTTCCCCCAATTTTCCCCCCAATTAATGCTGAGACCTGAGAAGACACTGAAGTCCTGCAAGATCTTTTTCAAAGCAGTAGTTGAATTTAGTGGTTTAGGGATTATTAGCAATAAGCAAACACCTTTTGATTTATTTTCCCAATTTTAACCCTGTGCACTGCATCAGCATTAGAGTTAGTCCTAATTATTGCCCCCTATTGGGGCTAGCACTATAGCCTAGAAGTTAGAGTAATGAGCTGTAAATGAACTTGGTACATCCAGCAGACCTGGGTTTGATTCCCACAACCACCACTTGCATACTGTGTGACTCTGAGCAAGTTACTTAACCTCCCCAGTGCTCCCGGGTCGCCCCTGAAAAAAGACACTTGTGCCTAGTGGGCCCTACCCGGTTACCAAAGGAAAAAAAATTTAGGGGTTCAATGATAATAATAAAGAGAGATGGCAAGAGAGGACAGCCTTTGTCTCGTCCCTCTGGACAGTCTGGAGGAAAGGGATATTAAACCATTAGTAATAATTGCAGCAGAAGGCCTTTGATAGAGAAGGGTAACCCATTTACTAAATGAATCTCCAGAACCCAAACTATGTAATACTGTCTGCCTGTAGTCCCATGCCAACAAATCGAAGGCCTTCATCATGTGTAATGCTACAGCCATAACTGGAATCTTTGTTTTTGCTACAGTACCAAATAGTGTTCAGCAGCCTCCGAACATTATCTGAGCCTGATTTTCCTTTAAGGAAGTCCACCTGCTCGTTCCCCAGAATATTCTGCAGTATTGATTGGATTCTGTTAGACAAAATCTTTGCCAATATTTTATAATCTTGATTTAAATAGAGAAACTGGTCTATAGTAACTAAAATCCATTGAATCTTTTCCTTTCTTTGGGATAAGGGTAACATATGCCTCTGACATAGATTGGTGTAGGGATTGTAGAGACCAAGTTTCTTGAATTACTTCATGAAAAAAAGGAGCTATCTGTGGATTCAGCAATTTATATAGTTCTCCCAGAATACCATCCAGTCTGGGGCCCTTGCCAGTTGTAAACTTTTCATTACTGCAATTACTTTGTCAAGTGGTATTGGTTTGTCTATAGCTAAAGCTTCCTTCTCACACGTCCTCTGCCAGCCACCATATGCAATGCCAGAGAGCATGCACCCTATGTAATATACAGGACACATGTCCTCGACTGTACTATACATTAGAGGACACACTCCCTGTACATTACATAGGGCGCGTGTTGTCTGGCGTTGTATACAGCAGTTGGCCGAGGGTGAGTGAGGAGGGCTGTGCCAGTCACTGTATGGGCTCTGGTGGCATCGATGATGCAGATAAGAGGGGGTGGCAGGGTGGGTGGTCGGTGCTGCCTGGGGGGATGCTAGACGCCATTGATTCCTGTCCTCTCCCGAGGGCCACGGTGATGGGTTGGGTGGAGTACCTCTGGAAACCAGGAACTGTTTGAGTGTGGAGTGCTGCAGTGCCTGTTAGATTTGGATGCCACACTGTTCTGTCTGTTGTGGGGTCAGAGATCAGAGCTGGGGAGGACACTGGCCACCAGGAAATCTTCAAGGTGTTACATGGCCATGGATCGGAGGGTGGGGGTTACCACCAGACACCAAGGAATACTTTCACATGGTGTTTGGCCATGCCTGTTAACATCAGGTGCAACGTATGTTTTCCTCAGTATGGCAAACAATCTCTGGGCCCTATGCACTATGCCAATGCGCTGCATAACCCGGGCACGTTGGCATAGCTAAGTCCAAATGCCATGTAGCGGGGTCCAGTGTACTCCATGCGGCATTCACTAGGGGAGGGCATAGGACATGTACGTGCCAATCCCCAGGTCATGCAGACAGCAGTGAGCCTGGGGCATGTCAGGGACGTGCCCGCACTCTGTGCCATTCACAGAGGTGCAGAGTGCTGGAAGCGGGGGGAATCACCCTACACTGGGTAACACCCAGCCATAAGGGATACGCACCACCCCAGGATGCCGTGGCCAGCAACAGCACAGATGTGGGGGCACAGCAGACCCCCCCACATGCCGCCTCAGCCCATGGATCAGCACGGAGGGCACCCTCCCACCTCAAGTGTGCGTTGCACATCATGCCCTCCATTGGTTTCTGTGCCCCATGGGCACAAGTGATCCATTTGCGGACTGGGTCTGGCATCCCACTGGATGCATGCCCGGTTCACAGAAATGTCCTCCACATGTCTATGCACCCCGGGGGGGCCGCGGACAGGTGGCGACTGGTAGTGACTACCAGTTGGGGTGCACCTGTCTGCAGGTGCGGAACACCGTGGGCAGGTAATGCACCTCCAGTGCATATTACCAGCCCATAAGTGCATAGGGCCCCATATTTGTTACAGGGTCAGGGAACATTGACTGGGGGGGGGGGGTACTGGCTGCCAGACAATCTTCTAGCTGTTACGTGGCCAGGACTTGGAGGTTGAGGGGGTACCACTGGACACAAAGGATGTGCCCTTATTTTACGGATCACAGGGAGGGGGGACAACTAGGTACCAGGGATACTTGTTGCTCAGGTAGTCATGACCATCAGGAGGGGGGACTGCTAGGTATCAAGGATTCGTATAGTCACATATGGGCAGGTGATCGGGGGGGCACTGGGCACCAAGGATTAGCAAAGTCACATACGAGCTGGGGATTGTAGGGAGGGGGGACCACTGTGTACCAGGGATTAGTAAAGCCACATATGGCCTGGCAATCAAAGGGAGGGGGGTACCACTAGGCACCAGGGGGTTATCATTTTGGTCTACAAGCTGGCGATTGGACGGAGGTGGAGAACACTAAGCACCAAGGATTAGTATGTGACTATACGGGCTTATGACTGGTGGGTGGTTGGACCACTAGGCACCAGGGACATCCTTCACTCAGTGGGACAGGGCAATGGGGAGGGGCAGCACCGCACAAACCTGTCACCGCTACCCATGCAAATAAGCCCATAATGGACATGCAGATGGGCCCTTAGTGCCTTGCATGCCCAATGGGCTAATTTGCATGGGTTCCTCTGAAAACTGTGTATAGCACTCTGGCGCTATGCACTGTGGTGGCGCTATTTCCTGCACAGCAGGGATCCATGTTGGGGCTGCACCACATGACCTAGCGCCATGCCAACATGGCCCTATATGCAGTTGGATAGCACTGGTGTGCCGTCCAATTGAATATAGCATCCTCAGACTCCTGGGTGCTTGCAAAGCACAGCGTAAACTTTTGTGCTCCGCCTTGCACTTTATTGAATATCAGGCCACAGGTAGGGATAAAGCAATTTGTCAATGAATAAGCAAATAAACCAAAAAGCAGTAAGAAGTAAGAAGTAAGCAGTAAGAAGGTAGACCGCCCCCCCCATGCAGACTGTAATGCCATTACAGTGCACACTTACATAAAATCCAAATAAGGCTCTTATGCTGGTGCACCATACCATGTAGTGGTTCCTCAAAGCTACCCGGACTCCTTCCAGTCCCATGAGGAGGTGCCACATCAAAGATGCTTAGTCCATTTAATAGCAGTGGTATAACCGCAGATTCTAGTTCTGCACATAATGTACTGTATAGCAAGTATTATTAGCAGCTGACATATTTAGCGCGGTGGCTATGCCGGGACATTTTAGCGCCCGATATATTTAGCTCTCTCTATGCCAGCAGTAGTATGCATGTGCACCATATCATATTTAACCACAGTCTCTCTTCATATTGCTATTGGTCTATGATATGGAGGAGTGTTGCCTGAATTAGGGTGCAGTTACCTACATATATTGAAAAGAGTCGAATAATAAATGTGTATATATGACAGATCTTCTTCGGGGGTATCTCAGCCATCAGGTACCACCGTAGGAACTTCACCGTCGGTGAATGGGGAATCCACACATAAGATTTTCAGCAATACAACTGGGCCCGTCCATGCCATCGATGTCAGCTGATGTCGCCAACCCTATAAAGGTGCGGGCGGGCCCACGCCCTCCACAGTTCTTTCCCAACATCAACTAATAAGCACAGTATCTGCGGAAGAGCCGTCACAGTGTTCATGCCATTTTGCTGTCTATGGCCTTTTTTCTACCAACCCTTAAAATTTCTTTTTTAGATATTTATTTTCTTTTTTCATTTATGTTGAGAGTGAAACCGGTGACTTCTCTCTTCTGTTACTGCCACTGTGGAAAGAAGATTGCTTCCAATGATGAGCACTCTGTATGTGTCTGCTGTCTTGGGCCTGACCACACCACTTCAGATTGTGAGCTCTGCCAGCAATTTAATCGAACCACCCTCAGGTGACGCAAAATGGCTCTCCAACTTTTCATGGAACAGCAGGTAGCCAGCTCCAAGTCTGTGCCCTCCGGGGCATCCACTCACCAGTCACCCTCTGGGTCCAAGAGCTTTAAGGCCCACCAGAAAGACAAGTCCTCAGGGAAGAGTCACAAAAAGACCAGGACCATAACTGCCCCCCGGCAGCCGTACCATTTCCCATCGGCCTCTACTCCTTCGAGGGGCTCCTCATCGACGGCCGTAGCCATGATGAAGAGACCTGCTGTTCAGGTTCTGGTTCACTCCAGACCCATACTGACAGCTCCTCTGCCTGTTTCTATGGGAGCGAAGCTGGCGACCTCTGGGCCGTCGGCTCCTCCTGCGTTGACGACGGCCTTGTCATTGATGACCACTTCCATGGGTGCCATTTCTTCACCTCAGGCAACAAGCTTGTTGGGTCAACCTGCTGGGCCGCCGGTTACCATGCTGTCGAACCCTCCCCCCAATGACCATGGACTTGAATGAGGTTCTTGTCTGCTTTACTAAAGTTATAGTGCAGCAGTTTGCTGCCTATGAGAGACCACCGTCGCTGGCCCTGTCGTCGACTCCTTCGACGTTGACCCCTGTCCATAGGCTGAGGAAACCCCCTCCCCCGAGCACCTCCAATGAAGTGTTCGTTGGCAGATCTTGACAATGATGTTGACGTAGAGGAGGCGTTTCATCCTGACCTCATGTTACCAGATGAGGTAGAGGAAGAGGAGGAGGACTAGTATTATACTTCAGATATGTCCATGGTCTGCTCAGTTAGTGAAGAATCAGTCAAGCATACCCCAAGGTCTCCTCCAGTGGATGCCTCTTTTTATGGCATTATGGCTGTTAATCTTTGCCTGCACCCCACCCTTCTCCATCTGCTCCTTTTTCTGCTAACCTAACACCCCTGCCCCGATCTAATCTTTTGTGTCCCCTAAGCCCTTTTGTCCCCTAGCACTATTTCTAATCTGCCTTCTCTGCTCCTTTTCAGCTCTGATTACACCCCTGACCGGGCGCTCACCTCCTCGAACACGGCTGCGGCTGGAGAAGCCAGCTGGTCGTGCGCCACTCCTCAGCCCGCCTCGGAGCACCGAAATTCAGGTAAGCCTGTCCTTTACCACCGGGAAAAGTGCCAGAGCCCGATTGGGTAATTAGACTGGGAACGCCACTTTATTGGCTGCCACTTTTATGGCTCTGGCTGCGATTGGCCCCACAAGGGAACTCCACTCCCAAGGCCATTTTGGACTTGTTCTCTATCCTCATCTATTGGTTTGTACGCCTTTTGCCACGCCCATCCCACTAGTTATCTACCCTGACTTCTTCCTGTCTTAAAGAGTCATACTTGCTTTTGACTACATCATGCAGGATGCTCATACCTGAAGTGAGCCTCTCTCTTAAAATGCCTTCTGCGGCTTCAATTTTGCTTAGTTGCCTTTTATTTTTCTCGCTAGCTTCTTTTAATTTTCTGGCTACCAACTTAAATCAGGGCCATAACTCCCCATCTAATGACCCTTATGGACTGCCCTCTCTCAATTACACAGGGCATTTCATAGCAGGGAGCACCTCCCTGTGGCCATCCCCCTTCCAACACCACGACCTGACCAAAGTATTCACGTGCACGCCTTTGAATCTATCAGCCTCGACCATCATATATATCACATCTCTCTCAAAATTTTATAACACCCACATTAATGGCACCATTAAACGGACATCCGTCAGACAACGCAACAAGTGGGTACTTAGCAGACTAAGCCAGTACCTCAAGAAACTAATCCTGCTTCTTCTGTTCTGCTCTGGTAACATTGAATTAAACCCAGGCCCTCCTGCCCCTCTGGACTGCCCTGCATCATAAAGGCATCAGTTTCCTTCACATCAACGTATGCAGCTTACTGAAGAAGATTGATTTTATTCAGGCTTGGGCCCTGCACGCATCTCCTGATTTCTTTCTGATTTCAGAATCCTGGTTCTCGCCCTCGACCCCTGACAAATCCATTAATATAACAGTCTACAACGTTTACCACTGCAACAGACCGACTAGAGGAGGCAGGGTAGTAATTTATGTCAAATGCAAATACGCTGTCTCAGTCATAGATTGCACTTCAGAGAGCAAGGAATTTGAATGCTGGGCACTCAAACTAGCTATCTCCACTGACAAAACCCTCCTTATTGCAGCTTGCTATCGACTTCCTACCGGTGGCTTGGCCATCTTGCAGCACCTCCAAAAGCTAATCGATTCATCTAATTCCAAATGTATATTAATAGGGGACCTCAACCTTAACTGGAACGATGAAAGCGCCAAGATATTAGAGGATCTATGCGATGCTAATGATCTGTCCCAAATTAATACATGCATCTCCTAGACCTAACAGAAAGCACCCTGAGCGTAGCTCCCTCTTGGACCTCATGTTAGTAAACAAGCCTCATAATTTCTCGCACAGTGGAGTGTTCTTCAATGACATAAGTGACCACTGCACTATAGCCTGCATTAGACACTCTCCCCAAATAAAACTGGCCCCCAAATTCTTACTAAAAAGATGCCTGAAGAATTTCTGCTGGAACGCCTTCTTGAAGATCTAAGCAACATCAGGTGGCAGGACTTCTACCTAGCCTCAACAATTAGTGAGGTTTTTAATATCTTCCACAACCTTTTAACAGGGTTAATTGACAAACACGCCCCACTTCGACTGATTAAGTCAAAAAAGCGATCTCCGGGATGGTTCTCCCCTAGCCTGAAGAAAGCGCTCAGACAAAGGGACGCCTGTTGGAAAAGAGCGAGGAAATCTCAACAGGAGGATGATTTGCTTGCTTTCCGCATCTCCAGAAATGCCAGCAACTAAATTAATTAGGTCCAAAAAAGCCAGATACTTCCAGGCAAAACTTGAAGTCAACAAAAACAACCCTGCCAAATTCTGGAGTATTCTCAAGGAAATTGGAGGTCAACATTCGGCTGCCTCTCTCCCAGCCAGAATCGTGACCAATGGAGTTACATATACAGATAGAGCTGCTATTTTAGAGCAATTTAACAACCATTTCTCCATAGCAGGACTTGCTGTTGATACCTCGCCCGTCAGTAAGCTTAGCCATGCGGGTGATAGCTCAATTAACGTAAATGCTATCTCTTATCCGTACCAACCAAACCCTCCTGTATTCAGCTTTTCCACAATTTCATTTAAGCAAGTAGAGGACCTCCTTTTGGCACTGGACACAAAAAAGTGCCGGTGCGGATAACATCGCACCACTCTTCTTAAAGCTTGGCTACTTCTACCTGACTGCCCCATCACTCATTTATTTAACATCTCCTTGAGCCAGGGTGAATTACCTGTGACGTGGAAGACTGCCCATATTCTACCTCTCTTTAAGTCAGGGGACCCTTGTGACCTGAATAATTACTGGCCTATTTCTATACTCTCCACTCTCTCTCAAAAATCCTGGAAAAGGTTGTCAATACTCAAATTAGAGATCACTTGGACCAGCACAATCTCCTAAACCCTGCCCAGTCTGGGTTTCGGGCTAAACACAGCACCACTTCTGCTCTTGCAAAAGTAACTACTGACTGGCAAATTGCTTTAGACTCTAAAAAACACATAGTTGCTCTATTTCTCGACCTCAGCAAGGCCTTTGACACTGTAGATCACAACATCATGCTTACATCACTGAGAAATATCGGCCTAGACAACCCTGCCATCAACTGGTTCACTAGCTACCTTTCTAACAGATTGCAACAAGTTAAATCGGGAGGCGACCTGTCTCTTCAGAAATTCCTACTGCGAGGGGCCCCCCAAGGCTCCACTCTAGGACTTATTCTGTTCGCTATTTATATCAACAACCTGGACTCTCACCTGCAAGTAGCAAACGTGCATCTATTTGCTGATGACACTGTACTCTACACCTCAAATTCCTCACTTCTCACGGCCTATGAAGACCTACAATGAGACTTCACCTCCTTACAACATAGTCTCATCAAGCATAAACTTCTTCTCAATGCCAAAAAGACTAAATCTATGATTCCCTCTCCTAAAGCAGCCTCTGGCACCACACACATTCCACCATTATTAATGCTTCTGGGTGAACCCCTGTACTCAGTAGATACCTTTAAATACCTAGGGTTCTGGCTGGACAACAAACTTAACTTTCTATGCCACTTAAATGAAGTCTTGAAAAGTTAAGACAGCAACTTGGCCTATTCTATCATATCAAACATCTGCTTACCACAGAATCTAGAAAGAGACTAGTACAAACCACTTTTCTACCCGTACTTAATTATACCGATTTCCTCTACAATCACTGCCCTCTCACAGCGCTTAATAAACTTGACACCCTTTATCACTGAGCACTAAGATTCATCTTTAACCTGCCTTTTCGCACCCACCATTGTCTTCTGTACCAAATGGCAGGCTGGCCCTCACTTTCAACAAGGAGAAAAAGAAATGCACTCACTTGGTTCTATAGAGCTCTCACAGACAAGCTCCCTGCATATATTTCTAGCCTCTTCAAATGTGCCTATGGCTCCTATGGTCTCAGACATTATGCAACTCGTTGCTTCCAAGTGCCCAGAATGAAAACTAACCTTGGACTCACCGCAATTAACTCCGCACTCCCGTCACTTTGGAACACTGTGCAATGCACACTCAAGCTTACCTCACTGCCAAGCCCTCTCTCCTTCAAAGCCTTGCTTTTTGAGTATTTGTGGGAACCTTGCTGCTATAGGTAATTTGACCTTTCAGTTTATTGGTGTCTCCGCTTTAATAATTGTTAGTATGTCATCTTCCATCGTCCATAGGGACTTCCAATACACACACACTCCCTCCCCCTCTTCATGGCTCTCACTCCCCCTGTCTGCCTTCACTTATCCACTTGCAGGCCCCAGTCTGTTTTCAATTTTTCTACCTTACCTTCCCCCTACCATATTTGATATTGTTTTTTTTGGAAAATGTCTAAGTGGGAGTTCCCTTAACGGACTCAAGTATTTTGCATCCAACTATGTACCGCAATCTGCTGTTGTCACTATTTTTGTATAACTTTGTCTATGTTTTGTACTGTTCCTTGTCCAGGACCACTTTGAAAATGAGCTTGCTCAATGGTGTTGATGCCTGGTTAAATAAAGTTTGATTTGATTTGAAGCAGCTCTCTGCCATCATGGGGTTTCAGACAGAGGAGGACGATGCCACCAGAAGGGACCTGGCTCTGGAAATTCCAGAGTCTCCCCCTAGAATCATCCCTCCTATGCTTTCTGCTCAAACAAATGCTACTACAGCTGCATAGCACAGACCAGACATAGTGCCAGCTATACCACGCCAGGCAGATAAGCTCTATAATGTTCCTCAGGGCACCCCTTATTTGGCTTCCCAGGCTGAGACGAATTCTGTGACCATTAAAGCCACTCATGACAAGTTCAAGGTCCCTAAGCATCTTAGTTCCTTGCCCCCAGATAAGAAATCCCATCAGATTGACCTGTGGGGCAAGCGGTTATATGCCTCCTCTACCTTAGGCCTGAGGATTGCCAACTACCTCTCTTACATGGTGAAATTCCAAAACACCATTGCCAGGAAGGGCAAGGCTGCAGCTCAGGCCCTCCTTGATGGTGCCCAAAAGCAGGAACTCCTGCAGTGCCTCCAAACCACAGAGGACATTGGCAAGCACCTCCTCAGGGCCATCTATGATATGTCGGACACTGTTGCCAGGGCAGCTGCCACTAGTATTTGCCTCTGCACTCTTGGCTACATGTGTCTGGTTTTGCAGCTAATGTGCAAAACAAAGTTCTGAATGCTTCTTTCAGTGGCACAAAACTTTTTGGCCCAGAAGTCCAGGAGATCATAAATGACTTACAGGCTCCAGGCACAGTCATAAATTCTGTGCACTCCCTCAATCACACTCAGCAGCATGGTAGAAGAATTCTACTTTTCATAGACAAGCTGCCAGACCAGGCTCAGGCTCTTGTCCCCAAGCTAAATGACAAGCCCAGTCCTCCTTGCCTGCCCCTCATAGACTGGAACCACTGCCAAGTGTTCTAGAACTGAGGCCCCTGCTGCTTCAGCAGGTGCCACCTCAGTCTGACTCCTTGCCAGACCCCCTCCTTTGGTCCAGGCCCAGGAGATGGTGGTTGGAGGTCGGTTCTCCCTCCATCTGAATCAATGGAGAACCATCACATCAGACACCTGGATTCTACAAATCATAGAAAGTGGTCATACCCTGGAGCTAATTCAGCAGGTATCAAATCCGGACAATTACTTTTTTGCAGCAAAGTCCACCACAGTGACGAATCTCGCCAGGCCACTGTGGTGGCTCGCTGAACAGTGCCACTCACTCTCCGGGTGTTCCGCACCCATCCCCAATACAACTCGGAGTTGTTTATTTAGAGATAGGGGGTACGGGGGGCACAGCCAGGCCCCGATTTTCTGTGGCACATCGTGAGCAAAGTTCTGCGGCAGGGTTCTCATTTGCACCAGAACTTCTGCGCACTCAACACCAATTTCTACGGCAATTCTAGGCACATTTATACTAATTTTTTCCTTTTGTTTTTTTGCCATATCTGACACAATGCACGCCGTAACACAGTCATTTTATGGGTGTTTGTCACCAAATTTTCAACATAGCCAGTTTAAGACCTCTGCTCATGAACAGTATCACTGTGATTTTATTAATCTGTCCGGAACATTGATTTCAAGACACCGACTGCGCCATTCTGCGCTACAAGGTGGAAACACATTTTGGGTGAGATGTGAAAATGACAGCTGTACTACTCATAAGACAGTGTGGTGAAATGACAATGTTGAAACTCTGGGTGAAAATATTGAAATTTAGCGAACTTGGAGCTGCATGAACTACGCGAACGCACCGTTAAACAGTCATTTTTGGAATTTCAAACAAATTTTCAACATAGCCATTTCAAGACCCTCTGCTCATGAACAGTATCACTGTGATTTTATTAATCTGTCCGGAACATTGATTTAGCACACCGACTCGCCATTCTGCGCCAAGGGTGGAAACACATTTTGGGTGAGATGTGAAAAAATGACAGCTGTACTACTCATAAGACAGTGTGGTGAAATGGCAATGTTGAAACTCTGGAGTGAAAATATTGAAATTCGCGAACTTACGACCTGCGTGAGGAACTTTCGCCAATGCTGCGCTCGTTTAACAGTCATCTTTGGAATTTGGCACCAAATTTTCAACATGGGGGTTTTGGGCCTCTTCTCATGAATGATGTCACTGTCATGGTGGTATTTGGTCCTGAAGGGTGATTTCACGATCACTGCGCAGTCACTCTGCGAAATCACCGCCGAGCCGAATACGCCATGACAGTGATATCATTCATGAGAAGGTCCCAAACCCCATGTTGAAAATTCAAAATCCCAGAAATGCCTGAGATATGCAATAAAGTTGAACCCCTCCTATCTAGCCCATTATACAACTTACGGCATTTCCTCAGTTCAGCAGTCGCCTTTGAAGAGTGCAGGCGTGTTCCGGTCCACGAAGATCGTGGCGCGGAGTCGGAGGTAAGTATGGGGTGAGGGTGTGGGGAGGCTGGAGTGCGCGTGGGTGGGTGCGGGATGTTGGAGGGCTCGGGAGGCGCCCGTGGGACAGTTTTGTTTTACAGGAAAAAAAAAAAAAAAAGCGTGCAGGACACGCTTGCCACGCTGGGGTGGGCTCCCAGCGTGCTTGCATGATTTTAGAGGGCGTTCAGCCGGCGGGATTAGGCACCCCGTCGGCAAAAAAAAAAAAAACAATTAGCACGTTGCCATGCTGGGGTGGGCTCCCAGTGTGGCTAGCGACTTTGAGGGACATTCAGCCCGGCCGGGGATTGGGCACCTCGTCGGCAAAAAAAATATTAGCACATTTGCCACGCTGGGGTGGGCTCCCAGCGTAGCCTCTTGTTGGAGGGGGACGAGTGAAGCCGGCGAGGTTGGGCACCCCGTCGGCAAATAAGCGGACCTTTGTTCGGCGGCCGAATTCCACGGGTGATGGCAAATTCCGCGGATATTTCCGCGGTTTGTCGCATCTGCGGAATCGCGGAAAACTCGGGGCCCTGGGTACAGCCACCCATATGAGGGTTGTGGGGGCAAAGCCCTGCACAGAAAAAGACCATTTCCCCGACAGGAGCAATGCCGACAGTCGGCATTGTGCCCGTCACTGTGAGGACATACCCGATGATGTCAAGTGGTGGAACCAATTCAGCACCCTCCAAACTCCCCCTCCGCCACCCACCAGTTACCCCAGGCTCACCTTCCTGTGCTCCGGGATGAAGTACAGACTCTTTTGCACAAGCAGGCAATAGAACCTGTGCCAAAGAGGCAAAGGAACCAAGGGTTCTACTTCAGTTTCTTTCTGGTACCCAAAAAGACGGGGACTTACAGCCCATCCTTGATCTGAAAGACCTCAATCTCTTTGTCCAATACAAATATTTCTGTATGGTAACTGTACCAGAACTTCTGCCCCTTCTCAAGATCGGGGACTGGCTTTGCTCCCTGGGTATGCAGGACATATACCTGCACATAACGGTTTTCCCTCCTCACAGGAGGTTTCTTCACTTTGCTTTCCAAGGGGAACATTACCAGTTCAAGGTTTTGCCCTTTGCCTTGTCCTCTGCACTGTGTGTATTTACCAAGTGCTTAGCCGTGGTCGCAGCAGCCCTCAGAAGGGAGGGCCTGTATGTCTTCCCACATCTGGAGGACTGGCTTCTCAAAGCCCCATCCAGGGATTAGCTGCTATGGACTCTGGAGCTTACTCTCCAGCTGTTCCAAGCCCTGGGCAACACGGACAATCTGCCCAAGTCTGTCCTCATACCGTCTCAAAAATTACAGTATATTTGGAGCAGTTCTGAACTCTGAGCAGGGGAAAGCGTTCCTTCCACAGTGCAGAGCGGAATGCCTCATGGCCCAAGTTCAGGAAGTCTCCCGCAGTTGGTACATTCCTGCCAGATGGTACCTCAGGCTTCTGGGCCTGATGTCTGCCACTATTCCCACTGTCCCCCTAACCAGGCTCCACATGCGTACACTTCAGTGGACCCTCAGGGTGCAGTGGGATTGGCGTCTGGATGAGTTGGACCAGCTAGTCTAGGTCTTCTCCCCTGTCCACAAGGTTCTGCAGTGGTGGATGGACCCCTTGAACCTTCTGCAAGGTGTACCCTTTCAGATTATTACACCACAACAGATTCTTAACACAGATGCCTCGGGACTTGGTTGGGGGACTCACCTGGGTCCTTTTCAAACCCAGGACTCCTGGTCCTAGTGGGACTCCGCTCTGCACATCAATGTCCTGGAAATGAGAGTGGTGCTGTATGCCATGCAGGCCTTCCAGGACCATCTGGCCCCGGGCCAACTGCTGGTGCAGTCAGACAACCTGAGCATTGTCTATTTTATCAACAAGCAGGGCGGGACACACTTCTATCCCCTCTGCAGGAAGGCCATGTGTGTGTGGTACTGGACTCTAGAACACAGCCTGACACTCTCGGCAGTCCATGTATCAGGCACTCTAAACTGCCTGGCAGACAGTCTAAGCAGGACTCTGTCCAGCATGCATGAATGGGAGCTTCTCTCATCCATAGCAGATGATCTGTTTTACAGATGAGGTCATCCAGAGTTAGACCTTTTTGCATCCCAACTCAACGCAAAACTGCCCAATTTCTGCTCGCTAGATCCAGGGCCTGGAGTTTTCTGGCAAGACGCGTTGTCCTTTTCCTGGAGCAGGAGGTTTCTGTATGCATTCCCTCTGTTTCCACTAATACAGAGGGTGCTGATCAAGCTGCAGATGGAGGGAGCACCATGATCCTGGTAGCTCCATTCTGGCCCTGCCAGATATGGTTCCCTCTACTTCGGCAGCTGGCGGAGGAGCCTCCAGTTCCTCTGCCCTTCTGCAGGAATCTGCTGACCCAGGATCAGGGGACCATGGTCCATCCCAATCTAAGGTCCATCCATCTGCATGCATGGCTCCTGAGGACATAGCCATTGCCAGGTTTGGGGTCTCTAGTAGGATAGCGGATGACCTGGTGGCCACCTGTAAACCCTCTACCCGTAGCACTTATGCCATGAAGTGGAAACGGTTTGTCATTTGGGCTGCCAAGCATTCTCTAGACCCCTTCACCTGCCCTGTGAAGCATGTCCTGGACTACCTGATTTCCCTGACACGGGACTCCAGTATTCCTTCCTCAAGGTACACCTTTCGTCCATTTCTGCCTTTCACGAGCCCGTAGGTGACCGCATGATTGCTCAGCTGGATGTTTCCCATACCTTCCTTAGGGGCATCCTGCACCTGAAACCCCTAATCCGTTCCCCTGTCCCAGCTTGGTATTTGAATTTTATTTTGGAAAAGTTGACCCTACATAGAAACATAGAATTTGACTCCAGATAAGGACCGCTTGGCCCACCCAGTCTGCCCATTCCCCTACCTAATGGATAAGCTGCAGATCCTAGTTAACCAGCAGCCTACTTCTTTCTACCCCCACCTCCTAGAATTGCCTTATGGCTGTCCCATGCATGCTTGAATTCAATCACTGTTTTTGACTCCACAACCTCCTCCGGAAGGCCATTCCATGCATCCACAACCCTCTCTGTGAAAAAATATTTCCTTACATTACCTCTGACCCCCCCCATCTTCAAATTGTGCCCCTTGTTCTTGCACACCTCTCTTTTTGAAAGATGCTACCCTCTTGGACTTTGTTGATTCCCTTGAGGTACTTGAACGTTTCTATCATGTCCCCCCTCTCCCTCCTTTCCTTGAGGCTATACATATTAAGCTCCTTTAGTCTCTCTTCATATGTATTCCGGTGCAGACCCTGCACCATTTTAACTGCCCTCCTCTGGACAGCTTCCATCTTGTCTATGTCCTTGCAGAGATTGGGTCTCCAGAACTGCACACAGTACTCCAGATGGGGTCTCACCAGCTGTCTGTACAGAGGGATAACAACTTCCTGTTTTCTACTGGTGACGCCTCTCCCTATGCATCCCAGTATCCCCTCCCAGCCCTCCTTACTGCCCTCTCACATTGCTTGCCCACCTTTAAGTCATCTGATATGACTACCCCCAGGTCCCTTTCCATTTTTGTTGTTGTTAGTATCTCACCCCCAACTGTGTACTCTTCCCCTGGGTTTTTGTTTCCCAGGTACATTACCTTGCACTTCTTAGCATTGAATCTAAGCTGCCATACATTTGATGATTCCTCTAACCTTGCCAAGTCCCTTCTCATCCTTTCCACCCCACCTTGTGCATCAACTCTGTTGCAGATCTTTGTGTCATCTGCAAAGAGACATAGTTTTCCTTCCAGTCCCTCTGCAATGTCGCTTACAAAGACATTGAAGAGGACCGGTCCTAATACTGAACCCTGCGGCACCCCACTAGTAACCCCATTTTCTTCAGAGTGGACTCCATTTACTATTACCCTCTGTGTCTTATTCCCTGTCTCCTTTTGAGCTTATCGTGACTTGCGATTTGTGCTTTCACTCCTGGGAAGCATTGATTTTAGTTGCAATTACTTCTGCTCGAAGAATTTCAGACCCGTAGGTGGTCTCAGAGTTTATACTCAGTCAGTCTATTCATCTTCCAGTTTATTTACCAGAGTGTGCCAATCCAGGGGAAGCACTGCTCAATACGTTAGATGTGCACAGAACTTTGAAGTAATATCTGAATCTAGAAAGTCTAAGCAACTTTTTGTTTCATTCACCCCAGGTAGACAGGGCACTGCTGTTTCTAAGCAATGTTTAGCCAAAAGGTTGGCTAATTGCATTGTGTTCTGCTATAACAAGAACGGCAAAGAGTTGCCTGGTGCTGCAAAAGTTCATTCCACCAGAGGGATGGCTACCTCGGTGGCTTGTTTCAAAGGGGTCTCAGCTGCCGATATCTGTGCAGCTGCCACATGGAGTACTGTCCACACCTTTGCCAAGCACTACAGTCTGGACATTGCCTCAAAAGCCTGTGCAGGTTTTGGCAGGGCTGTTCTGCAAGGATTCCTGTCTTAAGCTTACGGAGTCCTCAGCTAGTCCAGCTCTCAAGGCCCTCTGTATTAAGTTTATGAAGGTTCTTACCTGGGCCAGTTGGCTTACATCTCCTGTCTTAAGTTTATGGAAATCCAGCCTCCCAGTTTAGCTGTTCCTACCTGTCACTGCTTGGGACGTGTTCCTACGGTGGTACCTGATAAATGAGATACCCCCGAAGAAGATAGAACAGTTATGTAAGAACTTACCATAACAGTAGATCTTCGAGGGGATCTCAGCCATCAGGTCTATTTCCCTCCCACCTTCCCCCTGTAAGGGGCCCCTGTTCAGGATCTGGCTATTTGCTGTATCCATCATTATATTTGGAGCTGGGTCCCTCACTCTGCTTAGTTCCCCAGGGCTCTAGCCTTGCTCCCTTCATCTCCAGAGGGAAAGAACTGAGGAGGGCATGGGCCCGCCTGCACCTTTATAGGGCTGACAACGTTGGCTGATGTTGATGGTGTGGGCATTCCCAGTTGTACTGCTGAAAATCTTCCATGTGGATTCCCCATTCACTAATTGGGAAGTTCCTACAGTGGTACCTGATGGATGAGATCCGCTCAAAGATCTACTGTTACGTTAAGTTCTTACGTAACTGTTCTTTATATTTGTACAGGTTAAACCTGCAATTACTAGGAAGAGAGCCAGTCATTTTAAGCCTGTTTAAAATTGGCTATGCCAACCATGTTCATTATATAACATCTGTACAATTAAAGAATTTCCAAGCTGCATCATAATTGTCTGGCATATTGCCTCAGTTGCTAGTACACTGAATGGTTAAACAAATGGTAAGAGCATTTAAAAAGTCAGTTATAGTACACCAGTTCATTCCAAGTCCTTTCTTGTGTGTGCATCCAATTCAGGAAATACAGATTGTGAGGCTCTTACCTTACAGGGGAGGAGACAAGTATGTTGACCAGCAGGAGTCCAAGAGCTAGGTGAAAGAGTGGAGGTGCAGAAATCATCAACGCTTTGCATTTGCAAGAAGAAAAGAAAAGGCACCAGTCAATGTTCAGTCGAGAAGTTTACAGGAAGTCACCTTGGGGGGGGGGGTCAGTGACCTTATGAACCAGAAGTTGCTCCTGGTAGCCCCTGGAGACACAAGTATGGTAGAGGGAATGTCTCCTCAGGCATTGTTGTAGTGTTACGTTATCATTTCTTCAGCCAGTTCCATTGTGGTTGGCACTGGAGGTGGAGATCTTTGAGGAATGGAGCCAGCGCTGGAAGTTCTCTTTCATTCTGTGCTACAGTTCCTGGTACATTTTTGGGAGTTGGATCTGAAGTAGCTACTCCCTGTGTACATGGTCTCCATTACAGCTGGTTAGTTTCCCTGTAAGAATAGGTTTGCCAGGATTTAAAAAAAATTGAGTGACTTTTCAGTGTGCCAGTGTATGTTAAGGACTCCCTTAGAGGGTGTGCTTAAACAGTTCCAGAGATTCCCATCATGGGTCTGACTCCCATTTTAGTGCTTTGTAAAGATTCTATGTTCAGTGAGTCAGAGAAAGGGGCAGCAGCTTGCGCTGAGTCAGAGTTCTGTTCAGCTTTTGAGAATGCCTGCTGTTTGTGCTGAATTCCATCACCTAAATTACAGTCAATAACCTCCCACGCCTGCTCTGGTGTTAGACAAAAATAAACAGCCACATGTAGCATAAATAGTCAGCACAGCAGATTACCTCATCGAATAGTTAACCCCCTTCTTTTACAATGCATATCTTATTTCATTAAACTCCCTCCTCTGTCCATGACTTCTGCTGAAAAAACCTTGAAATAACAAAATTATTTCCCCTCTCTAAAACAATGTTTCTTGTTCCCTAACCATTTTTAATAATTCATCTTGACTGTAAATCTCAGGAAGTAAATAATTATGGATCTAGGTTTGGCACCAGGTTGTGGCTTAGGGACCAGAGAGCGGTGGATTCTCTCAGTTTCTGGTGGCCATTGCCACTGAAACAATTCAAGAAAAAATTGCTGCAGGAAGCCCACCATATTATCACCTTCTGCTTCCTCAGGGAGGCCAACTATTCATAAATTATTACTGTAGAAACATAGAATTTGATGGCAGATAAGGACCGCTTGGCTCACCTAGTCTGCCCATTTTCCTACCTAACAGATAAGCTGCAGATCCTAGTTAACCAACAGCTTACTTCCTCCTACCCCCCACTAGGACTGCCTTATGTCTGTCCCATGCATTCTTGATTTCCCCACTGTTCTTGACTCCACAGACCTCCTCAGGGAGGCTGTTCCATGCATCCACAACCCTCTCCGTGAAAAAATACTTCCTCACATTACCTCTGAGCTGTCCCCCCTCTATCTTCAAACTGTGCCCCCTTGTTCTTGCACATCTCTTTTTCTGAAAGATACTACCCGCTTGGACTTTGTTGATTCCCTTGAGGTACTTAAAAGTTTCTATCATGTCTCCCTCTCCCTTCTTTCCTCAAGGGTATACATATTAAGCTCCTTTAGTCTTGCTTTGTATGTCTTCTGGTGCAGACCCTGCACCATTTTGGTTGCCCTCCTCTGGACAGCCTCCACTCTGTCTATGTCTTTGCGGAGATGGGATCTCCAGAACTGCACACAGTGCTCCAGATGGGGTCTCACCAACTGTCTGTACAAATGTATTATGGGTCAGTACAGAAGAGACTCATACACGGTATGTCAGTTCAGTGGCCATCTTTTATTCTACTCCGAGATAGTGGTCTTACATCACTGGACATACACAAGAAAGGCTTACTGTGCATGACAGGAACTTACATATATAATGGACTACAATACCCATATGTATAAACTACAGATCTAATCCACTTCCTACCATATATATCCATGTATATACTACCATACATATCCATGCATATACTACACTCCTCCCCTTAGATAGAAACTTGTCTAAAATACTTCAACAGTAACAATCCTAACTTCCGGGCTGAAGTAGATTGTTTGGTACCCAGAAACAAGTTCAGGGGATTATTCTGCCCCTTGGGTAGAACTTGTCACTAACAAAGTAACCGTACAAGTAAGAGTTCAGCTACACAGAGGTATAAGTTCATTACATGACTTTAAAAGTCAAGTCTTGGTGGTGGTCTTTGGTGCCTCAGGATATCTGTGGGCTGGAATAACCACTGCTGATGGAACAGGAGATTCATTATTATTTGGCACCGGCTCTGGCGGAACTTCACGGGTAGGAGCAAAGTCCTCTGTGTCACTGTCCTCAGATGGAGTGACGTCTTCTGCTGCATTTGCTGAAAACTTGGAATGCAGCAGGTGATCTATATGTATGTGAACAAGTCTCTGTCCCACTCGAACTGCATAAGTCAAAGGTCCACGTGTTTCATTCACCACCCCAGGAATCCAAGAACCCTTGGGATATCTACAGTCTTGAACCATCACCCTCTCCCCAGGATGAAAAATCTGTACTGGCTTCACTGACTTGTCATGACCCTTTTGCTGTTGTAGTTGATGCTTTGCAACAATGTTGGCCATGTCTGGCTTGAGCAATGACAAATGGATACGAGGTTGACATTTTAGGAACAGTTCAGCAAGTGTTCACTCAGTGACTGTGTGAGGAGTGTTTCTGTAAGCAAACAGAAAACGAGCCAGCCTTTGAGCTGTAGGTACTTGCCATGAATCAGGTTTATTCCAAGCTTTTTTGAATGTCTGTACAGCTCTTTCAGCTGCACCATTTGATGCTGGATGGTAAGGAGGAATCAAAATATGTCTGCCGCTATTCTGCTTTAAGAACAGTTTAAAGACATGGGAAGAAAATTGGGGACCATTGTCCGACACTAACTCCCATGGTAGTCCATAAGAGGTGAAAAGTTTTCTCAAAACCTTGCTGTCTGTTGGGCATAGGCCTTGGGTGTCAATCCAGTGACCTAGGTACTCAACAGAATTTTGCAGAAATTGGCATTTTGCTAGCTTTATTTTCAGTCCATACCATTGTAATCTGGTCAGAACATGGTCCAGGATTGTCAGATGCTCTTCCACTGTGGGTGCTGTTACCAAGATATCATCCATAAAGCATACTACATGGTCCAGTCCATGCAGTATCTGGTCCATTGTGTTCTGGAAAATTGCTGACGCTGTGGAAACTCCATATACCAAGCAATGATACCAGTAAAGTCCCTTGTGGGTGTTGACGGTTAGATACGGTTCTGACTTTGGTTCCAGTTCCAATTGCTGGTATGTCAAGGATAAGTCCAACCTACTAAAGAACTTGCCCCCTGAGAGTGTAGCAAACAAGTCATCTGCATTGGGTAATGGGTATGGATCTTGCTGTATACAATGGTTCACTGTAACCTTATAGTCACCACAAAACTTCACTGCTTTATGTCGTTTTGGTACCACAATGATAGGGGCAGCCCAGTCGCTCCTCTCTACTCATGAGGCTTTCGAGACGGTCCAGTTCCTTCTCTAATGCTTCTCTTAAAGCATATGGTACTTGTTGAGGCTTGTGGAAAATTGGAATGGCTCCCAGTTGCACTTGGATCTTAGCCTTGAAATCTCGGATCGTGTCGTAACCGTCCTGGAAAATAGGACCATGTTTGTCCAATATTTCCTTTAGCACATCTTACAGTACTTTGGTCGCTGTTTTTAAGCTGAAGATCTTTTCCCAGTTCAATTTGATCTGCATGAGCCAGTCTCTGCCTAGTAATGCAGGTCTTTCTCCTTGCACCACCACCAGAGGCAAGGTCCACTTTCCTTCCTCGTAGGTGACTGGCACTTGGATTTCCCCTAGCATGGGGATTTGCTCTCCCATGTAAGCTGAGAGATGAATAGATGATGGTTGCAATGGACACTGCTTAAGTTTCTCTCTGTAGATGTTCTCTGGTACAAGAGATACTGAGGCTCTGGTGTCTAGCTGCATGCTCACCATGTTGCCTGCTAGCTCAAGCTGGAGGTAAATGTGCTTTCCGGTTGCCCATGTTGCATAAACCATGAACAAGCACAATGCTTCATCTTCTGTTTCAGTGGTTGCAGTGCCATGTGTGACATAACATAGAAACATAGAAACATAGAATTTTACGGCAGATAAGGACCGCTTGGCCCACCCAGTCTGCCCATTTCCCTACCTAATGGATAAGCTGCAGATTCTAGTTAACCAGCAGCCTACTTCTTCCTACCCCCAACCCCTAGAATTGCCTTATGACTGTCCCATGCATGCTTGAATTCCACCACTGTTTTTGACTCCACAACCTCCTCCGGAAGGCCGTTCCATGCATCCACAACCCTCTCTGTGAAAAAATGCTTCCTTAAATTATCTCTGAGCCGCCCCTCTATCTTCAGATTGTGCCCCTTGTTCTTGCACCTCTTTTTTGAAAGATGCTACCTCTGGACCTTGTTGATTCCCTTGGAGGTACTTGAAAGTTTCTATCATGTCCCCTCTCCCTTCTTTCCTCGAGGCTATACATATTAAGCTCCTAAGTCTCTCTTCATATGTCTTCCGGTGCAGACCCTGCACCATTTTATTTCCCTCCTCTGGACAGCTTCCATCCTGTCTATGTCTTTCTGAGATTGGGTCTCCAGAACTGCACGCAGTACTCCAGATGGGGTCTCACCAGCTGTCTGTACAGAGGGATAATAACTTCCTGTTTTCTACTGGTGATGCCTCTCCCTATGCATCCCAGTATCCCCCCAGCCCTCCTTGCTGCCCTCTCACATTGCTTGCCCACCTTTAGGTCATCTGATATGACTACCCCCAGGTCCCTTTCCATTTTTGTTGTTGTTAGTATCTCACCCCCCATTGTGTACTCTTCCCCTGGGTTTTTTTCCCAGGTGCATTACCTTGCACTTCTTAGCATTGAATCTAAGCTGCCATACATTTGACCATTCCTCTAACCTTGCCAAGTCCCTTCTCATCCTTTCCACCCCACCTTGTGCATCAACTCTGTTGCAGATCTTTGTGTCATCTGCAAAGAGACATACTTTTCCTTCCAGTCCCTCTGCAATGTCGCTTATAAAGACATTGAAGAGGACCGGTCCTAATACTGAACCTGCGTGTACCACTAGTAACCCCCTTTCTTCAGAGTGGACTCATTTACTATTGCTCTCTGTGTCCTATTCTCCAGCCAATTCTTTACCTAGGCTGTCATCTTGGGACCCACTCCCAGGCTGGCTAACTTGTATATTAATCTTTGTGTGGGACTGTGTCAAATGCCTTGCTAAAGTCTAGGTAGGCCATGTCCACAGCCCTCCCTGATCTACTACTTGGGTCACCCAGTCAAAGAAATCTATCAGATTCATCTGACATGACCTTCACGCTGTGAATCCATGCTGCCTTGGGTTCTGTGCCCCTCTGGCCTCTAGATACTCAACAATTATTTCCTTCAGAAGTGATTCCATCATTTTCCCTATCACTGAGGTTAAACTAACAGGTCTGTAGTTTCCTGCTTCTGCCTTGCTCCCACTTTTGTGAAGGGAATCACATCTGCCCTCCTCCAGTCCTCGGTACCACCCCATCCTCCATGATTTGTTAAAGAGGGTAGTCAGTGGTGTCACTAGTTCTACCCTTAGTTCTTTTAGAATTCTGGGATGAATCCATCAGGCCCCATTGCTTTGTCCACCTTCAGTTTTAAGAGTGCTTTCAGAACCCTTTATTCTGTAAATGGGCTGGTATCACTTCTGTATCCAGAGTGTTTCTACTGTTTGTTTTAGGGTACCTCCACTCTTCATTTGTAAATACTGAGCAAAATATTTGTTTAGTACTCTGCCTTTTCACGGTCACCCTCTGCCCACCCTCTCTCCCTTTATTAGGCCTCACTATCCTCCTTGGTCTTCCTTCGCTCCTGATGTACCTATAAAGGTTTTATCCCCTTCTTAACTGAGTTGGCTATCTTTTCCTTGGTTTGGGCCTTTGCTGTTCTGACTGCCTTCCCAGCTTCCTTTTGCTTTAACTGATACAGTTCTCTGTCCTGCTTCTTCTGTGATTCCTTGTACTTCCTGAATGCTTTCTTTCTCTTGAACCTTCACTGCCACTTCCTTTGAGAACCATAGTGGTTTCTTACATTGTTTTGTTTTGTTTATTTGCTTCACACAAGGCTTGTTACCTCTGTGATGGCAGTTTTATTATTCCCCATTGTTCTTCCACCCCTCCTTCCTGCCCATTTGCTAGTGCATTCCTTAGGTGCTTACCCATTTTGGCAAAGTCAGCCCTCCTAAAGTTCAGTACTTTTGCCTTTGTATGGCTTGACTCTATTGCTGTGTTTATTGTGAACCATACTGTTCGATGGTCTCTAGTTCCCAGATGGCTACCCACTTCTACATCTGTGATCCTCTCTCCATCTCCATTTGAGAGAACCAGGTCTAAGATTGCTCCATCTCGAGTGGGCTCCAATACTAGTTGTCTAAGGCATGCCCCCTGTAGGGCATCTAGAATAACCCCACTCTTCGAAGTGGCTGCTGCAACTGCACTCCAGTTAACATCTGGCATATTCAGATCACCCATCAGCAATATCTCCCCTTTTTCTGCCATTCTAAGTATACTTTCTATCATTTCCTTGTCCATTTCCTCCCCTGAGAAGGGTCTGTATACAACCCCTGTCCGGATTGTGGTGCCATTGCCTGTCTCCAAATTTACCCACAGTGCTTCTTCTCCTCCCTGTTTACCTTTTGTTCTGTTGCTTTGATTCCTTCCTTATGTAAGCTACTCCTCCTCCTCTTTACCCTCCTGTCCCTTCTGTAGATAGTGTATCCTGGTATGTTTATGTCCCAGTCATGGTTTTGTGTGTACCATGTTTCTGTGACTGCCATGATATCCAGATGTTCCTCCTCCATCCAGGCCACTAATTCAGGAAGCTTGTTACCCAGACTACGGGCATTGGTACTCATTGCTCTCCATTTTTTATGGCTTTACCTTCTGTTGCAGCATCCCCCACTGACCTTTCTACCTTGGTCTTTTTCTCATTTAGTACCCTGTTTTGTAGGGAGAGGCTGGGATTTTCCTGCTGCTTATCAGTGCCTCACCCCTTGACTAGTTTAAAGGCTTGCCAATGAAGCATTTAAACCGATTGCTCAAAAGACTTGTTCCCTTCCTGGACAGATGCAGACCATCCTGCCAGTATAGGCTGGTGTCCCTCTAGGTGGAACCCCAGTCCCCAATGAAGCCAAACCCCTGTGCTCCACACCATTTTTTCAACCATTCATTAAACTGCATGGTGCAATGTACCCTCGCCTCACCCAAGCCATTGACAAGCAGCACCTCTGAGAAGGATACTGTGTGTGCTACTTGTCTTAGGCCCCTCTCCAACTTTACAAAGTCCTCCTGCACTGCTCTAATCTCATGATGAGCCAAGTCATTTGTCCCTAGGTGGACAATGACACACCAGCTCAGACTCCCGTGCCGCTGTTCTCGTGATCCTGAGGATGTGCTTCCTGTCCCTCAAGCGCATGGCACCAGGCAGGCACCTTTCAGTTTTCCTGCCTCCCCAGTTCTAGCCCCCTAATAATTGAGTCCCCACCAGGAGCTGCTTCCTTTCCCTGTGGTGTCCTCTGCCTCCTTCCTGTGGGCCTCCCTTGTGACAGTTGTCCTCAGCCTCCTTAGTCTCCTCTGTGGGTGCATCCATAGGGGAGCTATGCTCCCCCAGAATGGTGTATGGATTGTGGAGTGGAACAACTGACTGGGTGTGCCTCTATTCCACCATCCTCACCCTCCCTGAGCCCACTGTGGTCCAACTGCTGTGCTTTCTTCGCAACCTCTGAGGTAGTGGTGGTGGCTGTGGTGCTCCCTGGATGGGGGAGGTTCCCTTCCTACTGTCCAGTGTGGCCTGGGGAAGGTTCCCTTACTACTGTCCAGTGTGGCCTGAGATGGGCAACTTCCTCCCTCAGGGCAGAGAGTTGTCTGCAAATGAGCAGCATCTCAGCCTCCAGAAGACTCCCGGAAGACTGCTGCCCAGCCATTACATTTGCACTCCCCACATGTTTATCTACTTTTTTTTTGTGTGTGTGTGTGATTGGTTTGTTATGTAGAAATATATATATTATACAATGTGTATGCTTATATTGTCAGTGCAGTGTGCTAGAGAGGATATGATAGTGATATGCCTTGCACTCTTGAGGAAATGATGTCAGAACCCCAGGTATAAAGGAACTATTTCCAGGGTGGGTGGGGTGAGGGGTGGGCAGGGGTTGGGCCTAAACTGAGCCCTCATGAAACAATCAGCTAAAGCTCTGACCCACCGCTGCGATGAGTGCCTTCCTGTCAGCAAGATGCCCTACACAACAATTTGACAGAGAAAATACCCTGCTAATCAAACAGAGAAAAATCCAGACATCCAAGTCAGACACAGGTCTATATACCTCCCCAGCCCCAAAACAGCCTGGTGGTTTGTGCTCTGAAAGCAGTCAGCCCCAAAATAAGTCAGCTGTGCTTTAAACTCTTCCTGCACTGAAAATCTTAAGAACTGTAACAAAAGTAAAGCTAGATCCACCTCCCTCTGTTGCTTGAACGACTGTCTTTTCCTGATAATTCTAAGTTCCATATTTCACCTTTCAGTTAGAAGTAGCCTCCACCTGCAGAATATCTGCTACAAACCAAAGACAATTGTAAGGTTCACCTCCCTCTGTTGTGAGCACAACTTGCTTTCTTGCAAATCCTATGTTCAGTATCATGCAGTAGCAGTCCGTGATGTACTTTTGCACACCCTATGTATGTGACCCACCTTTCCACAACTGTGGCATTTCTCGTGTCGAAAGTGGCATGTTCTTTGATGGTGGTTACCTCCACATCAGTAACACAGTTTTGACTTTGTGGAAGTGTCCTGTGGTTCTGGCTTCCTAAATGTTTGGGGTTGCTGACGAGCACGTGATGGACCACTGTGTGGTGTGGCATGTCCCTTTTGTTCTAGGGTATGGGTAACCTTATGAACTTTACTTCTTTGAGGTTCTGAATGTCCTGCCAGTGCTTGGGAGCCTTTTTGAGCAAGCTCCACAGCGATTGCAATGTAACAAGCTGTCTTAAAGTCTAGTTTCTTTTCTTGCAAAAGCTTTTTTCTGTAAGCTTCCCCTCTCAGGCCGCAGAAAAAGTGATCCTGGAGGGCATCATCCAGGGACTGGCCAAACTCACAAGTGCATGCTAGATGCTTTAATGTGATGATGTAGTCAGCAATAGGTTCCCTTTCCCCTTGGTTGCACTGGTAGAAGGTGTACTGTTCAGCAATGAGAAGGGGCTGGGGTTTGAAATGCTTTGCAAGTGCCTCAGTGACTTATTCATATGTCAGGGTCAGGATGTCAGCTGAGGCTGTTAAATTCCATAGAATGGCATAAATCTGTGGTTGTAAGACTGCTAAGAAGACATCTACTTGTTCATCTTCTGCTATTTTGTTTCCCTTAAGCCAGCGTTAGAAACGCTCTAGATATAAATCGAATGTTTCCTTACATTCATCAAATTCAGGTACTCTGCCAATTGTAGTCATGATGTCTGTGGCTACAAGTAGGTGCTCAGTAGCTGCAGGGTCCACACACAAAAATAAAAAGTGTCTTTTTTCTGGCTTTTCTTTTCTTTCTCAGTGTGTGATGCAGTTTCTCTGGTGTGCCTCAAGAGGCTTCTGCTTTGCTACTGTAGTTGGTGTCTGAGGACATACACCAGCCGAGATGAAACAAAAGAATGTTAGCTTTCAGGTTGAAGCCATAATTCATGTACCCAGTGGAGACCTCTTATTAGCTGTGTTGTTTCTGTTCCAGTACAGCAAACTAGCCAGCAGTGCATAGTTGCTCTTTTGCTTGTTTTTTGTTTCTTTAGATAAATCTGTAGCTACAACATACAAGTGAGCATTTTATGGAGTTTTCAGCAAGTAGCCAGAGAGAGACAGTTAAGCAGCCCCACGAACAGAATAGACACAAGGAGCTGGAAAGATTTATAATGCAATTTAAATTAAAAAAAAACCAAAACACATGCATTAGTTTACATGACCCTTCAGTTGCACTCGTAGAAGTTCTGGTGTTGATCCTTGTCGCCAATGTGTTATATTGTGGGTCAGTACAGAAGAGACTCACACACGATATGTCAGTTCAGTGGCCATCTTTTATTCTACTCCAAGATTGTGGTCTTACATCACTGGACATACACAAAGAAAGGTTTACTGTGCATGACAGGAGCTTACATATATAGTGGACTACAATACCCACATGTGTAAACTACAACTCTAATCAACTTCCTACCATATATATGCATATACTACAGTCACACTTCCCTCTATTCTCCAAATTGTCAAGATCTTCTAAAATGTATTCAGGTTGCCTAGTGTGAGTAGCTGTAGTTTCCTCCTTATTAAATACAGCATCCTCAATTACAGAATTACGACCCTCATTGATTTATCCTTTCCTTGGTACTCGCAGACTCTTTTTTTTAACTTGTTCACTAGCTACTTTCATGTCCTTAATGTCCACTTTTAATTCAGTCAGCATGTCTTATATGATGCCAAGGTCTGTCTTCTCTGTTTTGCCAGCATTGCCGTTGTTCTGAGTCCTATTCTGTGTGTGCCGCTTGGTCCATCTGATGATTTCCCTGCAGTGGTTTGTGTTTCAGAAGTCATTTTTTTTAAACACAGCAACAAGTAAATCAGAGCTGCTCAAAACTCAAGATTTTTCTGTCGATTTTGTTAATGCTGCTTTTTTTTTCACATTTCTGTTTATGCCCCCTTCTCTCTGGCCTCTCCAAGTCCCTCAGGCCCTACAAGCAACCCACCCGAGCCTCCCCAGTCACGGTCACTTACCTCCGTGGAGCTCTGACTTTGCCCCCCAGGTGGGTCAGGGTGAGGGATCCCCTGTAATAGAACATTTTGTCAGGCAGGCGCCTTGATCCAGAGAGGTGGAGGCCCCGGGAGCTCCCATGGGCTGTCATCATGGAGGTGCCGGGGCCATTTTTCCTTGGTTTTCACCCTACCCCAGGAAATGTTGCATATCTGGACACCAAGGCAACCCTGCCCACATTGTGTGTGCTTTATCCGATATTAACTGCTCACCCTTTCTCATTCACAAACTATAAATGGGATTCTAAATGAGGGATGCTGCTGTATGTGGCATACATCAACAAAAACAACAAGTCAGAGCACACCCTGATGACCCCTCCCCCAAAGGGTAAATGTAACAATAAGCATATTTTTTCAGCCTGGAGTGGGGGTCTCTTGGTATTCACCTCTGGGCCCTGCTCTGAAGTCACCCAGCTACCAACGTTGAGGTAGACCACCCATCAGCTGGGTCCCTACTCTAAACTGCATCTGCCTCAAATGGCTTACCTTTATAGCCTTTTAGGCTGATGCACCCTATAAAGGTAAGCCATAATTAGTTGGGTATCCCCATTTTAACTATATTGTTTCCATTTTCAAGTGTTTCCGCATAGGAAACTGTTTTAAAATTCTCCATTGGAGTGGAGGAAGAGATGGCAGAGGTGATAGTCAGCTCCTCCGCAGATACACAATTATTCTTCCTCTTCTGTTTTAATGAGGTTTCTTTTACCTCTTTTCCACTTCTTGTGAACATTGTTTTCTAGTTTCTTGTCCACTTAAGGGGAAAGAAGAGCAGCTAATAATTCCTACTGTTTAGCCAGAAATTGGCAGAGAACAAAAATGATAAAAAAAAATTCAACCAAAGTCAGTCAGCATTAGGGAATCAGCTAAGCAAGTTATAGTTCTCAAATCTGATCTTCCGTAAGCCCACCTTCCACTGGTTCAATACCGGCTGTTTTTTTTTTTTTTTTAGACAGCAGTGAAGCAGCCAAGAAGAAGCAGGAGAAACAAAAAAACATTACCAGAAAAAAACAAAAAGGGGCAGATGGGGAAAACGCATGAACAGGTTCAAATCAGAGAGTATTGAGAAATAATGATCTAATAAATAATAAATAAATAAATAAATAAATACAACATTTCAATAATTAACTTGACTAATATGGACTTAACTGAGAGCCAGAAAAAAAAGTTGTGGAGCAGGACTCTTATTTGTTCCTATGGAGAATACTAATAAATGTAAGTCAAAGTCAAAGTTTATTGGCAGGAAAGACTCCATTGAGCAGGCTCATTTACAAGGAGGTCCTGAGTAAACAGTCATAGGCACAAAAAAAACACATATTCAGCAATTATACAATGTACAGGGTAAAACAATCAAACACTGAATTCACATGTACAGGATAAAATGTGTACAAGGTTATATACAAAATAAACATACATATAAACCACGGGTGTACGGTGCAGAGAAGTTATGACATAGAAAGAACATTTGGTTAAGCATTAGGAACATATTGCAAAGAGGGAAGTAAACCATGGGACCTGCAGAGATTTTATGGGGAAAGTAGGCTGAAGTGAGGGTGGGGGGGGGGTGAGTCAAGGAATGTAGGAGAGGTCAGGAGCAAAGAGGAGGGGAAGGGTGAGTGAGTGGGGCAGGAGGCAGTAGAGGGTAAGTTAAAGGTGGATGCCTTTAAATTTGTAAGAAAAGTTAAATTAAGACACTGTTTTGCAAAGCCTGAACCCACAGGTGAATCAAATCTAAATTAGATGGGTTCTCTGTCAGAAAAGGGAATTTAACAGGGGGTTTGGACAATGAGGCACAGACACTTAGCAAACATGCCTCACCATCAGAGGTGAATACCTCACATATGACAGAAATGAAGAGTAGTAATAGTACATTTATTTCATAGGTGCCCAATCCTGCAGGCTCTCGGCACTTTACATAATCAAAATACAATTAATAAACAGCAGCAGATAGTACATAAGTAAGAAATAAAAAAACGGCATAGGGTATTGTAGGAAAAGCTCTAATAAACAGATAGTGCTTTAATCCTTGTTTAAAGTTTTTACCCAAGGGGGGGCCTCCCAAGGCTGTCTTGGCAGCTGATTTCAAAGAAGTGGGGTAATATCACAAATGCACAAGCCCCAGATAACTTCAGATGTGATCTGAGGACCTTCAAGGGGCCCACCTCTGAAGAGTGGAGAGGGCAACTAGGAGCATATGGATACTGAAGCTCTTTTAGGTAGTCAGGACCCAGGTTATGCAGGGCTTTGTGTGTTAACAAACATATCATGAAGGAGATATGCCACCTCACAGGCAACCAGTGCAATGTCTACAAAACTAGAGAGATATGCTCAGAACTTGGAACTCTGGCAAACAATCTGGCTATGGCATTCTGCACCAGATATACGTGATGCAGCAAACCTCCAGATAGCCGGAGATAAAGAGCATTGTAATAGTCCAACCTAGATGTCATGAAGGCGTGCACTAGGGACTTTAGGTCATGAGGTCTAAGAAAGGGCTTGATCCAGGTGATGTTCCTAAGATAACAGAAACCACTACGGACCACAGCAGACACCTGATGTTCCGTAGTCAGCGTGTGAGCCATCATGATGCCCATATTCTTCACCTTATCTCTGGCTGTAAGCTGAGTAGGTACAAGATGTAAACTGGCCATGCCTCCATTCTAGCCAGTTGCCTGCCTGATACCAGAATTCACCTGTAGCACTTCAGTCATATCTAGGTTTAATGTGAGCCAGCTGGAGGCCATCCAGTCATTGATTGCAGATAAGCAGTCATTTAGCATGCCCAGTGCAATTTTCTCACCTGGGGCAAATGAAAGGTACAACTGAGTATCATCAGCATAACAATGAAACTGCAGACTGTGCCTTTGTATCACCTTTCCCAGTGGTAACATGTACACTACAAATAACATGGGTGACAGATTTGATCCTTGAGGGACTCCACTGGTCAGGGCAGCCGGGTTCAGAGAGAAAATTCCCCCATGCAACCTGCTGCATTGTACCGAAAAGGAAGGATTCAGACCACTTCTTCAGCACAACCCCATCAAACCCCACCAAGTCCCTGAGATGATCCTTCAAAATCCCTGGATCTGTGTTGTTAAATGCTGATGAGAGGCCAAAGAGAACTAGAATGGAACACTCCCCTCTATCTCTCACCAGAAGAAGATCATTCTGCACCTTGACAAGTGCAGTCTCTGTGCTATGATGCCCCCTGAAATCACACTAAAATGGCTCATAGATAAGCCTCCAAGTGCATCCCCAGCTCCGTCACCACCACTTTCTCAATAACCTGTCCCAGAAAGGGAAGGTTAGGGACAAGTCTGTAGTTTGCCAAACTGTCTGGGTCTAAAGAAGGTTTCTTGAGAAGGGGTTTCACAACAGCCCTTGTCAAGGCTGTTGGAAACATACCCTCCTCAAGTGAATAATGGACAATCACGTCAATTACTGGACCAGTAGACTCCCAGCAATCCAGAAGAACCTGGATAGGTCCAGAATCCAGAGACCAGAAGGTAGGACGTAGCTTCATGACCACCTGGAAAATTTTTTAGTGGACAAAGGGTAGAATTCATCCTAAACAGACCAAGGGCCTCCCTTCGTCAAGGGCTGTACCATGCTGGGCCATAACAGCCCACCCGAGGAGACTGAGGAACAGATAGAAAATATGCAAGCAAGGAAAAACTGGCCAAACTCCTCACAATGCTCACACGATAATACTCCCCCAGACTGTAGACAGGCCAGGTGTAGCAGCCTGTCCGCAGTGCGAAAGAGTTGAGCTGGCATATTAACCATATAGCAATCACCCAGTGGATACCTTTGAACCTCTGCATACTGTACAAGAAACCTGCAATTGAATTCAGAACTTAACTTAGACATTATAGACTTATATGAGTTACAGGCTTTATTTTCTTCAGCAGAGGATTTATTTAATGATGTCCCTTTACATACGGAAACTGTACACCAAAGTAAGTTTAAACCACAATCGTTATTGTGCCCAAATGTTTTCAGCCCTGCTATTTCTACCTTTGAAAAGTTGTTATTACAGGAAATTGACAAGCTAGATGATATTCATACTACATTTTTAAATAACTTGTCTGGAGAAGAGATCACTGCCCTTTGAGAACCAGAGGATTTAAAGGTTGTGATAATAAATCCCCAGACAAAGGGAGAAACACCATGATGAGGAGGGAAAAAGATTACCATTGTAAAGTTATGGATTTGTTGAATGTTAAGGAAAACTGTTAGATTATCAGGGGATCCCACAAAAAAGTTTTAAAGTGAACTTTTTGAGTTAGTTGAACTTGCTGTGCACTGTGACTGGATTGTGGGGGACAAGGCAGGCTTTATAAAAAATGGATTATCAGATTATTTCAACATTTTGTATATATTGCCCAAGATGCATAAAAATATGCTAGATCCCACAGGTAGGACTATGGTCTCTGATGTGGGATATGCGACGCAGAAACTTTCTACCATCATTGATTGATTTTTACAGCTATCAGTGATAGGCATGAGATCCCATATCAGGGACAGTATGGACCTACTGAAAAAACTGGAGGGTTTAATTTGGAACACTCAATATAGCTTGGATTATGAGAGACATATCTAGTTTATATATGTCCATACGCCATCAATAAGGTTTACGGGCTGTAGAATTTTTTTTCTTTCCCAAACTGAACACGACAGGATTTTTTTCTTTCAAGATTTTTGGATTTCATTTTGTCATGTAATTACTTTATGTTTGACAATGAGTTTTATTTACAGAAATCCAGTACAGCTATGAGGGTGGCAGTTGCCCCCTCATATGCCAATTTGTTTGAAGGACATTATGTGGAGAAATTAATTTTTGACCAAAATTGCAATGAATAACTGAGCCACATTGTTTTGGGGCTCCAGCTTATTGATGATATAATTTGTTTATGAGCTAGTGACAGTGCACTTATCCAAGATTTCATCTCGTACATTAATGACAACCAGTTTAGTCTCTCTTTTGCTTTTGAAACAAAAAAACAAAGAAACAAGCATGCAAACAAATAAGAGAGTAAATTCTTGGATCTTCAACTTTCAGGCAACCCTGGGCGAACAATTAAGTAGGTAGACTTTTGCAAGGACACTACAGCAAACTCTATGCTTGATACATTCAGTGCCCATGTTAAAAGATTAATCAGTTCTATACCATGTGGAGAATGGATCTGCATGTGACATAATTTTCTATGAACAAGAATCAGAAATGATGACACAATTTGATCAAAGGGGATATGGAAAACCTGTGTTAGAAGAAACTTTACAAAAAGTATTAAATCTAAATATAGCAGACTTACTGATTCCAAAAGATCATAAAAGAGCATATATAGGAGGCGGCTGCCTAAACTCTAATTAATCAGGTTGGGGGGGGGGGGGGCAGGTCCACCCAGTTACCACTTGGCAGGAAGAGCATTATGACTAAGCCAGACAACCAGAAGTGGTTTTTTATGTGACACCCAGCCAGAGGGCATTGGGAAAATTAAAGGAAGATAACCCAGACCAATTGCCACTTACCGGTATCTATAAGAGAGATGCGTGAAGTTGACTGAAATGCAACAACAATTTTATTTGAAGGAGGTAAGAACACAAGTGTCACATCAAACAACAAAAACAAAGTAACTTACATAGAAACATAGACTTTAACGGCAGCTAAGGACCACTTGGCCCACCCGGTCTGCCCATTTCCCTACCTACTGGATAAGCTGCGGATTCTAGTTAACCAACAGCCTACTTCCTGCCACCCACACTACAATTGCCTTGTGTCTGTCCCATGCATGTTTGAATTCCCCCACTGTTTTAGCCCCAACAACCTCCCCAGGAAGGCAGTTCCACGATCCACCACTTCTCCATGAAAAGATTTCCTCACATTACCCCTGAGCTATCCCCTCATCTTTAAATTGTGTCCCTTGTTCTTGCACATCTCTTTTTCTGAAAGATGCTACCCTCCTGGACTTTGTTGATTTCCTTGAGGTACTTGAACATTTCTATCATGTCCCCCCATCCCTCCTTTCATCAAGGGTATACATATTAAGCTTTCTCAGTCTCTCTTCATATGATTTCTGATGCAGACCCTGCACCATTTTAGTTGCCCTCCTCTGGACTGCTTCCATTCTGTCTATGTCCTTACGTAGATGAGGTCTCCAAAACTGCACACAGTACTCCACATGGGGTCTCACCAACTATCTGTACAGAGGGATAACCACTTCCCTTTTTCTACTTGTGATGCCCCTTCCTATGCATCCTAGTATCCCCCTGGCTCTCCTCACTGACTTCTCACATTGCTTACCCACCTTTAGATTATCCGATATGACTACCCCAGGTCCCATTCCATTTTTGTTGTTCTTAGCACCTCCCCTGCTATTGTGTACTCTTCTCCTGGGTTTTTGTTTCCCAGGTGCATTACTTTGCATTTCTTTGCATTGAATCTAAGTTGCCATATGTCTGACCATTCCTCCAACCTTGCCAAGTCCCTTCTCATCCTTTCTACCCCCCCTTGTGTATCAACTCTGTTACAGATCTTTGTATCATCTGCAAATAGGCATACCTTTCCCTCCAGACCCTCTGCAATGTCACCTATAAAGATATTAAAGAGGACTGGACCCAGTACTGAGCCCTGAGATACTCCTCTAGTGACCCCCCTTTCTTTGGAATGTGTGCCACTCACTATTACCTTCTGTGTCCTGTTGTGCAGCCAGTTTGCAACCCAGGCTACCACCCTGGGACCCAGTCCCAAGCTGGCTAACTTGATTATTAATCTTTTGTGCGGGACTGTGTCAGATGCCTTGCTAAAGTCTAGGTAGGCCATATCCACATCCCCTTCCTGGTCTATTACTTTAGTCTCCCAGTCAAAGAAATCTATTAGATTCGTCTGACATGACCTTCCTGCTGTAAATCCATGCTGCTTTGGGTCCTGTGCCCCGTCATTCTAGGTACACAACAATTCTTTCTTTCAGAAGTGATTCCATCATTTTCCCTACCACTGAGGTCAAACTTACAGGTCTGTAGTTTCCTGCTTCTGCCTTGCTCCCACTTTTGTGAAGGGAATCACATCTGCCCTCCTCCAGTCCTCAGGTACCACCCATCCTCCCATGATTTGTTAAAAAGTGTGGCAGTGGTGTCACTAGGTCTTCCCTTAGTTCTTTTGAGATTCTGGGGTGAATCCCCATCAGGCCCCATTGCTTTGTCCACCTTGAGTTTTAGGAGTTCTTTCAGGACTCTTTCTTCTGTAAATGGACTGGTGTCAACCCCCCTACCCAGAGTGCTTCTATTGTCTGGTTTAGGTAACTCCTCCTCATCTTCTTATGTGAATACTGAGCAAAAGTATTCATTCAGTATCTCTGCCTTTTCACTGTCTCCTTCTGCCCACCTCCCCTCTCCCTTATTAATCTTCACTATTCCTCCCTTAACCTTTCTATGCTCCCTAATGTACCTATAAAGGTTTATCCCCTTCTTAACTGACTTGGCTACTTTTCCTCAGTTTGGGCTTTTGCTATTCTGACTGCCTTCCCCACTTCTTTCTGCTTTAATTGATACAGTTCCCTGTCGTGCTCCTTCTGTGATGCGTTATACTTTTTGAATGCAGCCTTTTTCTCCTTAACCTTCCCTGCCACCTCTTTTGAGAACCATAGTGTTTTTTTACTCTGCTTTGTTTTCTTTATCTGTTTCACACAAAGGCTTGTTGCATCTATGATGGCAGTTTTGATTTTTCTCCATTGTTCTTCCACCCCTCCTTTTTGCCCATTTACTAGTGTATTCCTCAGGTATTCACCCATTTTGCCAAAGTCAGCCCTTCTAAAGTCCAGTATGCTTGTTTTGTATGGCTTGTCTCCATGATTGTGCTTTTATTGTGAAGCACACTGTGCAATGGTCGCTTGTTCCCAGATGTCTACCGACTTCTAAATTTGTGATCCTCTCTCCATTTGAGAGTACCAGGTCTAGTATTGCTTCCTCCCGAGTGGGTTCCAACACTAGCTGTCTAAGGCCTGCCCCCTGCAGGGCATCGAGAATGACCCTGCTCTTAGATGTGGCTGCAGTACATGTCATCCAGTTAACATCTGGCATATTCAGGTCCCCCATTAACAGTATCTCCCCTTTTTCAGCCATTTTGAGAATGTCCTCTATCATTTTCTTGTCCATTTCCTCCCCTTGAGATGGAGGTCTGTATACAACCCCTGTGCGGATTGTGATGCCATTCCCTGTCTCCAAGGTGACCCAGAGTGCCTCTGATCCCTTCCCTTATGTATAGAGCTACTCCACCTCCTCTTTTGCCCTCCCTGTCCCTTCTGTAGACTGTGTACCCTGGTATGTTGACATCCTAGTCATGGTTCCCCATGTACCATGTTTCTGTGACTGCCACAATATCCAAGTGTTCATCTTCCATCAAGGCTAATAGCTCAGGAAGCTTGATTCCCAGACTACAGGCATTGGTACTCATTGCCCTCCATTTAATGTTGGCTTTATCCTTTTTTCCCCCATGCCTGCTCATTTTGCCCTTGTCTATTTGTCCATTTACCCCTGTCCTGCCCTTTGTTGAGCACTGTACCTCAGTGTTTACCTTACTACCTGTCATGTTTTGTGGGGGGAGGCTTGAAATTTCCTGCATCTTATTAGCACCTCCCCCCATGGCTAGTTTAAAAGCTTGCCAAGGAAGCATTTAAATCTGTCACTTAGGATCTTGCTTCCCTTCATGGGCAGATGCAGACCATCATGCCAGTATAAACCTTCATCTCTCCAGGTGTACCCCCAGTCCCCAGTGAAGCCAAAGCCCTATGCTCTGCACCAGTTTTACAGCCATTCATTAAACTGCATGGTGTGAAGTACCCTAGACTCACCCCTGCCATGGACTGGCAGCACCTCTGAGAAAATAACTGTGCTTGCTACCTCTCTGAGGCTCCTCCCCAACTCCACAATTTCATCCTGCACTGCACTGATCCCATGCCTAGCTAGGTCATTTGTCCCAAAGTGGACAATGATATCTAGTTCCCTCTCCTGTGATGCTGCTTCTGCAATCCTGAGGATTCGCTTCTTGTCCCTCCAAGCCATGGCACCAGGCAGGCACCTTACTTCCCTCTCCTCTCCCTTCCCCAGGTCTACCCCTCTAACAATTGAGTGCCCTATCAGAAGCTGTTTCCTTCCCCTGTGGTGTCCTTTGCCACCCTTCTGTGGGTCTCCCTTGTGGGTGTCCTCAGCATTCTTCTTGGTCTCCACTGAGGGTGCCATCATAGAGGAACCTTGCTCTGCCAGACTGGCATATGGTTTGTGCAGAGGTACAACTAGGGGGCTTTGCTTCTGTTCCACCAGCCGTACCCTCCCAGAACCCACTGTGGTCCACCTGCTCTTCATACTTGGCAGCCTCTGTGGCAGTGGTGCTCTTTGGGCGGGGAGGCCTCCTTAGTCCTTGCCAGTTCAGCCTGGAGGTGGGCTACCTCCTCCCTCAGAGCTGACAGTTGTCTGCAAATAGGACAGCAATGCAGTTTCCAGAATGTCTCCCGGAAAACTGCTGCCCTACAGCCAGTGCATTGCACCACTCCCTCATGTCCTCTCCCTTACAATATACAATATGTAATATATATATATTTTTTTTCTTCCTTTGTGTGGTGTGTTCTTACCCTTTATGCACTGTGCTGGGTTATTAAGAATATGACAGTTCTGCCCCATGACCTGTTGAGGAAGTGATGTCAGAACCTTGGCTATAAAGGAAATGTCACGCCTGGGGGGGTGCGGAGAAGGGTGGGTGGGTAGTCCACAACCATTGGTGACTGTTAGAAACAATCAAATACACCACTGCTCCACCACCCTGGTGAGTACTGCCCTTTATAGTAATTCAGCTAATCTCGAGTAACTGATTTGTCAACTATTTAAAAGTAATTTGATGCAAACTGTTACAGAATACTAGTAGACAGTCCAGTTAGCCACAAAGGAAAATCAAATATGCAGTTATTTCAACCCTTCTGAAGTTGCTCACAAGATAAGTAGTTTTGAAAACCCCCTTCCTGATTTAAAAACGAAATTAAACACAAAGCAATACCAATGTAAGACTGTAAAGTAAGGAAAACTTCCCTCAGATGTAAGTAAGAGAGATCAGTTGCAGATTTCTAGTCCAATATAGTATATCCCATGCTGCTTCTCAGTTGTTTCAAAGCACAGCCTGTTACACCACTTGAAGAGATGGGCTTCTGTCTGAAACAGGATCATACCAGTAGTTTATAGTAATTGATCAATGCTAGAATAGTCCTCCACCCAAAACAAGGAGGACTATAACTGGTAAAACTGTGGAATGTTGTGCTCTAAGGTAATACTGTGGACTCTAAGGAATGATGATGACCTGCAGATGGACTCAATGACAATGGGGTGCACACAAGTGGGAACTTTCCAGGGGAAAGTGCACCAGAAGGAACTGCAGTGCACCTCCAGGAGAGGCCAGGAGAACTTTCCTTGGGAAAGTGGAGCTCACCAGAGGCTTCACTTCACCCCTTGGTTTGGAGACTTAGGTGCCTGATTGAGGTCATGTCAGACCACCAAGCCAAAGACAGTTCAAGAATGTTGTATCAGTGAATGGGTCGTGGCAGACCACTGATTAAGAGAGAATAACTGAATTCCTTCACAGGACCCACTGGACATCGATGAGAAGGTTATGGCACACCACTGAAAAGGTAACATTGAGAAGACAAATTTGTAATTTGGGGATCTTGAGTTTTTGTCACTCCTGCATCTGGCCTTTTTTATTATTCCTGCAACAAGAAAATCCCACCCCACTGCATGTCCTTGTCCCTAGCTAGTGAGCTGGTGTGGCCCCTAGGTTTATTTATTTATTTAGTTTTTGTTTACTGGGTAGGTACACTAGACAGAAACCTTCATTTGTAACAGGGTAGGGATGTAGCTTGGCAGAGTAGGGGAAGGGGCCTGTCCTGACTAAGCCCTAATAGTAGCTGAATCGACTGCCCCCAGTTGTAGTCCAAAGAGGTGTTGGGTGTTGCATGCAGACATGCAAAGACAGTCCTTAGTTGGTGTGACACCCGGACAGTCAGTAAGCAGTTGCAGAGAGCATCTGGTTACTTTGCAGTGGAAACATAGTTGCCAAGCTATGAAGTGGTTCAAAGGCAGGTACAGAGAGATTTAAGGCAGTGTTTTATAAAGGTGCGACACTTTTAAGTGGTCACCATGGGCACCACAAATTTATGGCAGTTATTTCAGATAAGCAGGATCCCACACCATTTAGGCAACTCATTAGATAAACAAGGTAACAGGTTTAGACAGTTCATTTTGCAAACAGGACACAACACTTTAACTTTGGTACAAAAGGGCAGTCTCAGTAAGGAGGGGCTGTACCTTTAAATGCATAGGCAATCTTTCAGATAAGGTACACTGTCATTTTAAACACAGTTCAGTAGGCAGATGGCACACATTCAGTACATTTGAACAATTGCCCCTCAGTTTTGTCTCCTGTAGAGTCTGTTGTGCCCCTGCCCCACTGTATTGGCTCTTATGGAGCTTTACATTTCCACCCTATAGGCTGTCCTGTCACTGGGGCCTTGCTTGGCCCACCTCAGTTCCTGTGGAGCTGGTTCTTTGTTGCCTCTGGGGGTGATCCTGAGAGTGGGAACACCCGCTCACCCGTGCAGTGTTGGCCACTTGGTTCAGTGCCGCCTGGTGCGATTTGTTTAAAATGAAACAGAAAACATAATAATGTTTGGCAAAGCTCCCTGCTGTTGCTCTTGGCTGGAGGTGGTAACACAGTAAGTTAAAAGGCTGAATTACAATAGCCCTTGTCCTGGGCTTGTTGGTGATTACTTGGGCTACTAGCCCACTTCTTTTGCTAGCCCTGCTGGCATTTACTTAAGTTGAATGGGGCCTGCTCTGTCCTTCTAGCCCACCTGTGCACTCTTCATTTACCCGGCCTCCTGCCCACTTAGCTAGCTCCTGCTGGGTTCTCTTTTATTATTAGGGGGCCTGTCCTGCCCCTTGCTGCACCCTATGGGAGTGTCTTTATTTTGATCTGGTCTTTCTGCCCACTTTACCCTGCCCTCTGGTGTCTCCTGAATAGGCCCCTGTCCTTCTTGGCCCTTACCTGCGAGGCATTTCTTGGTGGGGCCTGCCTTACTCCTGCCTTCCAGGCAGTCCTTCACTTATGCTGGGGCCACCCTGCCCCTATGGCCAAACTCTGCCTTCAATGGCTTCCTCTAATCAGGGCTCTGATCCTCCCTTTGTGGCCTTGCCCACTACCTGCAGTACTTTTAAAATAGATAAAAAAATGTGCCCATCCTAAAACTGGTCAGCACCTGCCCAGTTGGTGCTGCTGCTGACTTACCACCCAGTCTGGGTCACTTGCAGACTTATGAGGGTAATAGCTTGGTGGGTGGTCTGCAGTGGAAGGTGTCATGCGGGATCCTGCTGGGACCAACTGATGCCGCCTCTAAAGCTCGCTCTGTCATTGCCACAGTCTGCCTTTCTCTCTCGCTCAGCCTTCCTCACCACCGCTGCCATTTGGGTAGTTTGCTCTAGAGCCACCAGCAGGGAACCAAACTTAACATTAAATCAAATGGGGCTACACAGGACCCACAACACAGCCACTGCGTCTTTCTTCTGATCATTGAATCTGACTCACTGGAACCCTTGCTGACACTCATAATCACTGACTCATCACTGCTGCTGGGAACTGGGGATTGGACTGCTGCCATGTAAAGGACCACCACAGTTCAGCTGCATTAATTGCCGGACTGGCCAGTACACAGTAAGGGAGCCCATGAGCTGAGGTAAGTCTCTCCTGCTGTCACTGGCTGGCCAGTCACTGGCTCATTACATGTTTGCTGCTGGGTGGACAAGTGGCTAACTCCCCTATCTCCTCCTGCTGCTGCGTTCCTTATATAGCCCCCCCTCCCCAACATTTGGGATGCTGAGTCCCTGGCAGTGTGAGGGGCAACAAACTGTCCAAGACAAGCTGGATTTTCAGAATGGGCACCAGGCTGATGCCATGCTGGGGGGAAGGAAAATTGGCAGTGGGACTGACTGAGTAAAAAAATGTTTAAAGCAGGCAGCAATGTTTTTTCTTTGGGGCCCCGTGTTACTGTACAACTTCCCCATTCCCTGCCATTGTATTCTGCTGCCAGGGACACCTGGGCTGGGAATACTGGAGACCAAGACACCATTACTGGGGCACTGGGAACCTTACTTTCTCCCACTATCCCTCAGGCCACCTACAGTGGTGCTCCTGGAGCACTTGGACTCCCCTTTTCTGTTGGACATCAGGGGGCATCAACTCTGGGGCACTGCAGATTCACCTCCACTTAAAAATACATGTTGCCATATATTGATTCAAAATGTTGACACTTCTTATCTTATCACTGTATGTTAACTGAAAAATATTTCTCTAGCAACATTTCCTATTGCAAATTGCATTTTAGGGTGAGTTGCTTTCTGCTTTGGACTCCTCCTTGCCATTCATAGCCTGCTGACTGTGCCAGGTTTCGTAGGAGGCTGTTGCTGACTGAACTTCAATGGATCAGGTTGGGGCACAGACTCACCCAGCTATCACTTGGAGGGAAAGAGAATTATGATGACAACCCCCCCCCCCCCCAGAAGTGAATTTTTGTGTGAAATCTGGACGGCAGGCATCAGGGAATTTAAGGAAAGGAAACCAGGCCAAATGCCATTACCGGTATCTGTAAGCGAGAGGCGTGAGCTGACTCAAATGCAACAAAAATTTTATTAGAGGGAGGGAAGAATACGAGTGTCACATCAAACAACAAAAACGAAGTCACTGATAAAACTATAGAATGCTACATGCTAAGGCAATGCTGTAGACTCTAAGGAATTGTTGTACTCTAAAGCAATTTCAAACTTTCTGTAAACTCTGAAGAATACATTAAAACAGTTTCTAGATGCTTTTTTTTTGTCCCTGGCACCCCCACTCCCTGAAGGGAGCTTAGCCCCCTCCTGCTCATGCCCCCCCATACTCAGACTTCCACCCCAGGCGTAGCCTCTGGGTGGATGCCCCTCCCTATGGTCCATGGTAACGTGTCTGGCTTACCCCCTAGGGTAGGGTCCTGGGAGCGGGACCTCACCCAGTGGACATTATTAGCATGGGGTGGTATGGAGTGGGGCTTCATGTTTAAATAGGATTTTGTGGCATATACTCTGGGAAGGGACATGTGATGACCCGTGGTCCACCCCACCCCCCACAGGTTACGGTGGTGGCACAATGGATCCCTCCCAGCCACCGCCAGGGGTCTATGACATGCTGGACACACTACCCCCTCCACCTGGAGAAGGAGAGCAGTCCCTAGGATGCTCAATCTTTCTCCCCCCGGCTGGCCCTCTGATGTCCTGAGTCTGTTTCTGAACCCAGGTCGTTGGCGTCACAGACAAATGCACTGCCTCTGCGCTGGCGGGCTGGCTCAGTTTCTAAATTCTAAAAACTCTAAAGACCCTGGAGAGGGGTAGCTTAGAACGGTAGTCTTTTTAACCTTTTGTGAAGTTTAGGTGATGGTGACCTGCATGTGGACTCAACAAACAATGGGGTGCACACAAGAGGGCGATTTCTGTATTTCCAGGGAAAGTGCACCAGAAGGAACTGAAGAAATGCATCTTCAGGAGAGGCCAGAAGAACTTTCCTTGGCAAAGTGGGGATCACCAGAGGGTTCACCTCATCTTCTGGTTTGGAGACTTAGGTGTCTGGGAGAGGTCATGTTAGACCACCAGGCCAAAGGCACTTAAAGAATTTTGCATCGGAGAATGGATCATGACAGACCACCGATCAAGGCAAAACAACTGGATTCCTCCACAAGACCCTCTAGGCATCAGTGAGGAGGTTATGGCAGGGCACTGAACAGGGTTGTACAGAGAATACAAATTTGTAATTCGGGGATCTTGATCTTTCATTGCTCCTGAGTCTGGCTGCTTTCATCGCTCCTGGATCTAGCCCCGTTCATCGCTTCTGGATCTAGCCACTTTCATCGCTCCTGGATCTTGCTGCTTTCGTTATTCCTGCAACAAGAAAATCTCACTCCACTGCACGTCAGTGTCCCTAGCTAGTGAGTCGGTATGACTCCTAAGCTCCCTTTACTTCTTAACAGGGTAGGGGAGTAGCTTGGCAGAGTAGCAGAAATGGCCTGTTCTGACTAACCCTAAACACTAGCTGGACTGACTTTCCTAAGTCCAAGGAGGTGGTGGGTGTCACAGGCAGATGTGCAGAGGCAGTATTTAGTTGGTGTGACACCTGGACAGCCCGTGGGCAGTTGCAGAGAGAATCTAGTTACTTTGCAGTGGAAACATAGTTGCCAAGCTATGAAGTGGTTCAAAGTCAGGTGCACAGGAAGAGAAAGGGGCCAGTGGAGCATAACCTCAACCTCAGAAGGAATTATCCCTGAGCATGGTGCAAGGCACATTTAAACAAAAGGGAGGCATTACCCTCCTGTATCACCTACTTCCTCTTTCAAAGAAATCCCAGACTCTACATATAATCAATAGATGGCATTTAGATGCTCAAATTCAACTGACATCGGCAGACTGGGAACAAATTTGGAGAAGAACGACACGTACATCACCCTCCCCCAATGGCGTGAATATGCTTGGAAAATAAACCTAGGTATTTTATAACCCCAGTGATGCATTCTAACTGAGATCTGAATAGCCAACCTAGTTGTTGGCACCATTGCGGGGAACCTAATGCCACCCACTATCATATCTTCTGGTGTTGTCCAGTGTTACAGCCCTATTGGGTAGCGATATCAAGCCATCTAGAATGCCTCTTTGGGCTTACTGATCCCTTATTGTTCCAACATTTAGTGCTTGGACTTCCACCCCAGGGGTTGAGGGGTAGGGAACTTTTATACTTATGGGACATTTATGTGGAGGCAGTGGCCAAGGCCATCATCAGAAAAGGACCGCAAGTATCCCCTCCTAGTGAAGCTGACTGGATGGAGACACTGGGAAGGATTACTGATATGGAACGATTAACTTTCCTGACTCAGGACAGACTACAGGCTTACTTGTCTTGTTGGACCAGGTGGGAAGTAGTGCAGGATGTAGGAGTGGACTGAATAGTTCAACTAAGACAAACACCACCACCAGGCACTAAGCCTGGGCTAGGAGTAACTCAGTTGTCTCTTTGGTTCGCTCACTCTAATAGTCTTGGGGGGGGGGGGTCTTGCTCTTGTGCCTCCTCCTTTTTACAGCTGATCCCTTAAAATAAGGTTAAAGTTACACAAACTAAGTACAGTGGATTCCGCTTAAATGCACACCTATTTTGCAGAGGCAAAATGTGCATTTAAGCGGAACGTGCATTTAGCCGAAATTGCTTTTTTCTTTAAAAGGCGTGAAGTTAAAGAAAATGTATCGTAAAGGAAAACGGCACTGGCAATTAGCAATCAGTAACTTTATTCATTGTATTCAGTCTCTACACACATTTCAAGCATTTCTAGCACTCCAGTAAAAATAATTAAATTCACTCAGTTCGTTACACTAAAATATGAAGTTATCAAATATCTAAATAAAAATATGCTTTTGATTTGAGAGAGTAAGCTGAGTGACATAATGCTCAAATTCGAACAGCCGTGTTAAATCTTTTTTTTCCCTAGCATGGATGAATGCGGCAAGCCTATCTAGGCACTGGAGTGCCTCAAACATGGACACCTCAGGTTCGTCATTTTCAACCGCATCATGGTCTTCTTCATCTTCCTCCTGCCGACCCAACACTTCACTGCAGATGTCAGTGTCCTGCAGCATTCCCGTTGTGGATAGCTGCTCATCCATGTCCCTGTATGAATTAAAGTCCTCCAGGTTCATGTTCAGGAGAAGTACTGGTGCGGGCTCTTCTACCATTGCAAGACTAGCTGCTGAAGATGCTGATGCAGACCTGTCAAGTAATCCTGCTTTCTTAAAACAATTCTGGATTGTTTCTACCCTCACTTGCTGCCATGCTCTGTCGAGCATCTGTATTGCATCCAGCACTATGACAAATTTAGATAGTGCCGAAATTGAAGTAAGGCTACCACCATCCATTGTCAAAATAATTTTCTCGATCATCTAAAACGAAAAAAAAAAAATAACCTGTAAAAAGAACCTATTAACCCATTAAAAACAGACCAAAATTAGATTGCTTCTACCTCCCCACTCTTCCCACCACGCCGCCTTTTTCGGTCTTGATTGTCCAAACGCTCCCATTCAGAGAACAATCGATCTTTACTTGCCACAATTCGGGCTACTGTGGAGACATCAACACCAAACTGTTTTGCTAAATCGGTTCGTTTACTGTCCGGTTGCTCCAACTGCTGCAACAGAGATATTTTTTGTCCCAGAGTAAGGGTTACCTTCCTGCACTCCATTGTTCTAAATGCCTGCTCCAAGACTAGGTGTTAAACACTGGTATCACACCTAATCCTTTTCATCTGTGCACTTAAGAGGTGTTAATAACATGGGGGGAGAGGTGCTGGTGAAACAAAAAAAAGTGCATTAAAACAAAATGTGAACTTAAGCAAAGTGCACTTAACCGGAATGATTAACATTGTAACTATGGGGAAAAAAACGGGAAACGAAAAAATAGTGAATTAAAACGGAATGTGCACTTAAGCGACGTGCACTTAAGTGGAATCCACTGTAGTACTGATTGCAAACTCTGTTGTCTAGAAATTAACTACACTTTGATAGTATTTTCATTATTTGTTGTTTATTAATTTTATAAAGTTTATATTATACATATAAGACAGTTTACATTGTTATCAGTTCTTGTGATGTAAATATATTGGTTTAATTAATTTGCATTCTGGATAAAGAAAGTTTAAAAAAAAAGTAAGGTACACAGAGATTTAAGGCAGTCTTTTAGAAAGGTACCATGTTTGTTGGGTCCACCACTACAGGTTGTAGTCCATAGAGGTGACAGGTGTCACAGGCAGCTGTGCAAAGAGTCTTTACTTGGTGCGACACCCAGACAGTCTATAGGCAGTTGCAGAGAGCATCTGGTTATTTTGCAGCAGAAACATAGTTCTCAAGCTATGAAGTGGTGCAAAATCAGGTACACAGAGATTTAAGGTAGTCTTTTAGAGAGGTACCACACTTTTGGCAGTCACTACGGGCACCACAAATTTAATGCAGTTATTTCAGGCAAACAGGATGCCACACCATTTAGGCCGTTCGTTAGGGAAATAGGGCAACACAGGTTTAGGCAGTTCATTTTGCAAACAGGGCACAACACTTCAGCTTTGGTGCAAACAGGCAGTCTCAGTAAGGAGGTGCTGTACCTTTAAATGCATAGGCAGTCTTTCATATAAGGTACACTGTCACTTTAAGCACAGTTCATTAGGCAGATGGCACACACTGAGTACATTTGAACATTTGCCCCTCAGTATTGGCTCCTATGGAGTTTATTGTGCCCCAAACCTACATCATTGTCTCCTATGTAGCTTTACGTTTACACCCTATGAGCAGTCTTGTCACTTGGGCCACCTTAGCTTCTGTGGAGTTGGCTCTCTGCCACCTCTGTGGGTGGTCCTGAGAGAGGGAACACCCACCCACTAGTGTGGCCTCAGCCACTTGGCTCAGTGCTGCCTGGTGCAGTTTGGTTAAAAAAAAACTTTGTTTGGCAAAGCTCCCGACCCTCATTCCTGGCTGGAGCTGGTGTCACAATACACTAAATGGCTGAATTACAATAGCCATTTGCTTGGACTTGCTGGTGACTACCTGGGCTACTAGTCCACTTCTGTAGTAGCCACTCCACTCACCGGGTGCTACTGGATTTAAAAAAAGAAACACAGTATGGGCTTATATGCCCTGTCCCTTTCTGGGCTTTCTTTATTATAAATGGGGCTTGCCCTGCCCCTCTATTCTACCTTCCAAGAGCTCGGTTCCTTTCAATTGATTAATATGGGCCTCCTGTCCACTTTACACCACCTCTCCAGGTGGTCCCTTCTGTAGAGGGCCTGCCTAGTCCTTACTCCCACCCTCAGGAAGGTTCTTCTGCTTGGGACTTACCCTGACCCTTCACGATCGTGATCATCTTATGTTATGTGCTGGAAATACCCTTTCTTTAAAAAATTAATAAATGATTCTGGCAGTCAACACCTGCCTTGTGGTGCTACTGCTGACTCACTGTCATGACCCAGGATGAAGTTGCTGCAGGAGGCAGTAGGGTAGACATACTAGCATTGCTGGCTGACTGGAACTTAAAGGTGCCTTGCTGTGGGTGGTCCTGATGGAAGAGGTCCTCAGTTGCTGTACCTCCTGGTGCTGACACTAGCTCTGCGCCTGCCCCTTACTGCTCTCACTCAGCCTCTATCCCCACTATATTCCACTTTACTCTGCCATTGACAAGGGAACATTAAAACTTTTTATTTAAATAAAAAATAATAAATGGGGCTGAACTGCACCCACACCATGGCCACTGCTCCTCATTTCCAACCACCAACTTCTCTGACTCTTCTCTTCTGAGCACTCCTCTGGAACCGCTGACAGGACTCCTCTTCAGCCACTTTCTTGGCTGCTGCCCCACCTCACGGGATCACTTACGCACTGCGGGACTCAACCACCAACACAGGCTGCTGTCTGGCCAGGACATAGCCAGGGGGCCCATGAGGCTGAGGTAAGTCCCTCCTGCTGACACTGACCAGCCGGTAACTGGCTCGTAGACTTTTCTTTCTTGGTGAGTGATTGATGGCTTACTTCTCCTGGTTTCCACCAAGCTGCTTCTTTAAGTAGCCTCCCAATGTTTGGGATGCCAAGTCCCTGGTAACATGGGGACAACCAGCTGTCCAGCTGGACATTCAAAACCTGGCACTAGGTTCGTGCAATGACTTGGACAAGAAACTGGCAGGGGACTGGCTGAATGAGAATAAAAAGTGTAAAAGCATACAGCAGTAATTCTTCTGTGGGTCCCCATGTTACAGCTTTGGCCTTCATTCCCACTGTATTCTGACTGCCAGGGGCACCTGGGCTTTACTGGGGACAGAGGCACCTTACTAGGAATAATCGGATACACTGCTGTGTACTGGAGTATCATTGCATTACTAGGACACGTTACTTTAACATCTACCCCTCGAGTCACCTACACTGGTGCTCCTGGAGCACTCGGATGCCTCTTTTCTGTAGGGCACCAGGGGACGTTAACTTTGGGGTCTGCACATGCATTAGAAGGACAAGAAGATCCTTCAGTGGTAACTTTTGTCACAGAATACAGATCTTTGGCTGGATGGATAGGTAATATAGTCCATAAACTTTGGTCCATTTTATTGATGGATTATGTCCTTAACCGGGGACATTTTGATCAACTGTCATTTTGTGGCATCATCAAAACAGAATAAACACTTAAATTGGCTACCAATGAATCTGAATGGCTTCTTTAAATGTGGAAAGTGTAGTGCATGTAAAAATGCATACATGGGAAACAAACTTACTATTTCTGGGAGAAAGGTGGAGATAACACCAATTTATTACATGTACTACGATTTTTGTGGTCTATATTTATTGGTGCCCTTGTCGCTTATATTATGTGGGCCAGACCATCTGTCCACTAAAGGTCCATATTATGGAACACGGTAGGGTAGTAGTGACTGCTAACCAAAAGTACGCATAGGGAGCTCATAAACTGCCATCAATTGAATAAGAAAGAACTTAGATTCATGGGGTTGGAACATACTGTTACCCCAACTAGAGGTGGAAATCATTTTCACACCCTTCTCCAAAGGGAGATGTGGTGGATTGTGATGTTACAGACCAATGTAAGGAAATGTCTTGTTTTTGCTGAATATGTTTTTAAAGCTTGAAAAGCAGAAGCCAAATTAATAATTGTGTGTTATATATGTGTGTGATTTTTATTGAGCAAGACATAACCTGTCGATCAATAAACTTGAACTGAACTGAACGTTACAGACCACTTATCCCAATGGATTGAATGAACAAGTAGACTATTCCCTGGATCTGTAGAAATCTGCTCTTGAAGTTCATGTCTAGATTGTTAATGTTTTGGGGAACAATGTGTACAGCGTGCGGTATTCATATTTTTTCCTTTTCAGATTCCCTTGATATGGATTGTTTCTTGGAGACTTAGAATCCCTATTATTGACACTACCTATTCCTCAATTGTCCGTGCTATTTAAAGGGAAAGTCACCACAATCTATCTTCTGTATACCTGTGTAGTTTGTAAGCATGAACAACAATTTCCTCTCTTGCATCCCCCTAATTTCATCCTAATTTAAATATAAATGAGGTTGCTTTACTCTGTGCTTGCCCTGGTGTGAAAACCTGTTTGTTTCCATTGCAAAGGTCATGATCCCACTAATGCAAAGTATCATGGGAGTTGATGAAGCGTACATGCACAAGCCAGCAGAAGTTATACTCTTATTCAGTTCTGTTACATGTCTTGTGAAGTCCCTATATTCCCTAAAAACATTTCTGACTCAGATACACTTTAACCCTTAGGCTGCCAACAGAATTAGAACGTATATTCTGGACTGATATATCAGTCCACGGCCCTGCAAGTGTTAAACTACAGAAACAGCAGGGCACTTAGTGTGCCTTGGATAGTTTCATGGCCAGCATAAGACAAGAACGTAGGGAATGCAAAGGACAGCAACAGCACTAATACAGTATAACTGCTGCAGGCTTTAGCACCAAAACCTCATCAAATTCCAGGATGCCTTACATGAGTTAAGTCATGACCTTTGGAATGGAGTGAAGAAGGTTTTCACACCAGACTTAAATACTTTAATTTATATGTATGTAAATCCTGATGAAATTAGGAGGGTACAGTAGGGGCAATCATTGTTCATATCTATAAACGTACATAGGCTAACAGAATAAATGGCTGAGAGGACCTTCCCTTTAACTGGTGATTCTACTTTGGCATATCCCGGTGGGACTATACATTATTTGCTCGTCCTAGCTCACATTTTAGGCATTTAATTTGGCTTAGCTTCTGTCCATGTTTGTCTATTCTGCATTTTCCTATTTTTACAATTTTTCATAGACTTATCAGTCTTTCATCCACCCCATAATCTCTAAACTAAACTTTCTGTGTTAACTTTACAAACATTTACACGTAATTTATATTTTCCTTCCCTTTGCTATGTATATATCTATACGTGTCTCTAGTTCCTTATTGTGGTTTCTACCCTCCATTTTTGTTTTCATTTATTTCCATATATCTGTTTTGATTTTTCATCTGTCTGAAATGCTTGGGTTTATAATTATGGCAGTTAGTACTATTGGAATCATACCTTTATTAATATACATTCTTTGGTTCTGTAATCTTTGAATATGGGCACCTTGGTCTCTGTTATATCAGGATATATTGGCATTTAATTATTTTTCATTCTTCAATTATTATTCCTCCGTTCTCTTTGCTCTCCTTTTCCTCCCCCTTTCCTCTCCTGTCTGGTTTCCCCGATATTGCTTTACTTCTTGTTTCTAGCTTCTGCGCTGTCACCTCGCTCTATCTCTTCATGTTCAATTTTTAAAATCTCTATCAGTAGCTAATATTCCGTTTTTGTATACCATCTATTACTTTTTCCTTGACTAGCAGTGTCAGTGGCTCAGTAGGTAACACACTCGCCTCTGCGGCCGGGAGATCAGAGGGTTGTGGGCTCAGTTCCCACATCTGGCACTTGGGTTAATATCCCAGTACTGACACTGTAGTGCAGCATGAGAGGGGTGCTGCACTTCTGAGGTGCCATCTTTCGGATAAAATGTTAAACCGAGGTCCCATCTGCCTGGATTGATGGTAGTTTAGGTGGATGTTAAAGATCCCGTGGCACTTATCGAAAAGAGTAGAGGAATTTCCCCGGTGTCCTGGTCAAATTTCCCCTCATTCACTAAAAATACCACCAACAGCTTAATCTGGTTCAAGGTCAGTTGGCATTCATCTGTATCTAGGGTTGCCACCTTTGGATGAGGCAAAAACCGGATCCTAAGTCCCGGCCCTAGCTCCGCCCCTTTTCATGACTCATTATGCATTGCTCCTCATAGAAAGTCATTTGCAAATGTTAAGATACTGTACTGTACCTGTTAAAATTACTTTCCCAAGTTCTTCCTAGTTATTTATTTATTTACTTATGTGTGTATTTATTTATTGACATTGGTTTACCAGATAAACATATAGAGAGAAAATCAATCTCATTTACAGATATGATCTGGGGGGAGACAAGGGACATACTGTAAATAGTATACAACAGTACACATGGTATATAATAATACATAATAAAGACATTTTTCCTATAATGTGTACTTTATATATTTTTCTGGCTCCGCTTCTTTTCATGTCCACACTACTGTTTCAAAGCCAAAGAAATGACCATACTGTTTTCTTGAGGAAAAATTAATTTAAAACATTTAAAATGCCTAAATTCTGTTAGAGATGAAAATGTTTACCAGCAAATGAAAGTGGAAGACAACTGGCTGTGTTGCTGTTACAAAGGTGGGGGCAGCTGTGCTGCTTGTGCGCTTAAGATCGCAGTGGAAAAGATTGGGTTAAGTAAGTGCTAATGGTGCTAATGGCCATACTTTACACCTCCCAGGTTGACTGCTTTCACAAACAAAGGGATATACTGACAACAGAACTTGTTTGTAACCTGGACATGTAGCTGAAACAATTAATGACATGAGAAAATCTGTTTCAAAAGTATGTGAGCACTTAAAATGGCTCAAAAACCTGACCAGCACAGAGCAAAACCTGATTACCTGGTAGGGACCCTGAAAACCTGATCACCAGGTAAAAAACCTGACAGGTGGCAACCCTATCTGTATCCCCACCACCACCCCCGGGTCGTGCCTGAAAATAGGCAGGATTTGTCTAGTACACTTACCCAGTCAACAAAAACTAAATAAATAAATAATAAATAAATAAATTATTGGTAGGTAGATGAAATATTAAGCTACTTTTATTAATAATTCCTAAGATGTATTTTTATACCTGCTATTCATATTTATTGCTCTAGTCACTTAGGATTTTGTGATAGTAAATTAACTAGGTGTGTTTAGACATTAGCTTTTTTCTAGTTTTTTTTTTTATAAACAATTTTCTTACATTGTACTATACTTATATATTCATTGGACTGGTGATTGAATGCATTTTTTTCTAGTTTGTCACTTTAAAATCTGGTATAAAAGCACATGTTCCTGGCAGCCTGTAGATCCACCCCCTGTTGAAAACCCTGTGTTGGGTTGGAGCACTGGGGTAACGGGCACAGTCTGTGTTCCTCTCTGGGCTTGCAAATTTATTTATTTATTTAGTTTTTGTTGACCAGGTAAGTGCACTAGGCAGATTCTGCCTATTTTCAGGCACGACCCAGGGGAGGGGGATACAAATGAATGTCAACTGACCTTGAACCAGATTAAGCTGTTGGTGGTACTTTTAGTGAATGAGGGAAATTTGGACAGGACACCAGGGAAACTTCCCCTACTCTTTTTGAGAAGTGCCATGGGATCTTTAACATCCACCTGAACTACCACCAGGACAGGCAGATGGGACCTCGGTTTAACGTCTCATCCGAAAGATGGCACCTCAGGAGTGCAGCACCCCCCTCATGCTGCACTACAGTGTCAGTATTGGGATATTAACCCAAGTGCCTGGTGTGGGGATAGAACCCACAGCCTTCTGATTTCCCGGCCTCAGAGGTGAGTGTGCTACCTGCTGAGCCACTGACACTGCAAATAAACTATTTGAACACTTTATGCTGTTTGTTCATTTTTTTAATCTTGTAGAGAGCCTGGTAGAGATCCTATGTGTGCAGAGTTTTTGTCCTTTGTGATTGAGCAGGCTGGCCACCTTGCTCCACACCACCTCCTGTTATCTGTTCACACCATCATTTGTTCTTCTGTTCCTGCCAAACTCCAGGACAGTAGTCTCCTTATGGAAATCACCAAGTTTCAGGTGCAACTCAACTCCTTATTACCAGGAAAGCAGAACTAACTATTAATAGGACAAGGCATAGATACTGGGATAGCAGGGACAAAGCAAGTAAATTGCTGTCCTACAGACTCAAAAAACAACAGGCCGAATGATATACAGTGATGTTAAAAGACCCCGCAAGTGTCCCCAAAACAAAACCATCTGAAGTTAACCACCTAATGGCAAATGCCTATCAGACCTATCCTCAATTAAAGGCCTCAGTTTCCTGCATATTAATGTATGCAGTCTGTTGAAAAAATTTACATTGCTACAATCCTGGGTTGCCCATACCGTGCCAGACTTTCTTGTGATAACTGAGACATGGCTCAAGACCACCACAATGGACAGGGAAGTTAACCTACCTATCAGCTATTCAGAGCTGATCGCCAAACAAGGGGAGGCGGAGTAGCCATATATGTAAAAGCTGGTTTAGTTGTATCCTGTACTGCTGCAACATCTATGCCCAAGGAATTTGAGTGTCTATCTCTAAAAGTCTCTCTCCCCAATACAGCAGCTTTCCATTTAATTGGATGCTACAGACCCCCCTCTGCTGAACACAAGCTCTTATCCCACCTGGGAAACCTGGTCAAGTCATGTACTGAAGAAGTCATTATCATAGGGGACCTGAATTTCAACTAGCTCACCCAGGCAGCTACACCTCTGGTATCATTCTGTGACACCTATGGGCTCACACAGTTAATTAATGAACCAACAAGACCAAATGCAAGGAATAGTAGTAACAGTACTCTACTTGACATCATACTAGTGAGTAAACCACATCTATTCACACACGCTGGAGTGCTCCTGTGCGACATAAGTGACCACTGCCCCATCGCAGGGGTAAGATCCAACAGCATTAAAACAGATCCTGCAAAATTCCTCATGAGGAGATCCAAGAAAAACATCAATATTGAAGGATATCTGCATGATCTAGCCTACTCTCCACACTGGCAAAAGTTCTATCTTGCACATTCTGTAGAAAAAGCTCAGCAGGTGCTAGATAGCATTATATAAATGCCCTTAACACCCATGCCCCAATCTCTAGTATCGAATAAAAACAAATCCTGTCGCTGGTTTTCAGCTGACCTCAAAGCTGCACTGCTGGAGAGAGATAAACTTTGGAAAGTAGCAAGAAAAACTAAGAATATCATGGACTGGATGATCTTTAGGAAAGCCAGGAATAAATGCACTAGGAAAGTTAGGGATGCAAAGGCTGCCTACTACCTGGCCCAACTTGACTCCTCCTACCATAATACTGCTAGATTTTGGGGCACCATCAAGGGTATGATGGGCCAGGATGTTAACAACCCCTTCAACCCATTTACACAGTAACTATGGCCCCATTACTGGCACATTGGAAATCCTGGATGCATTCAACAACCACTTCACAATAGCTGGCCTTGCCTTTGACTCCTCCCCAGCTAACCTATTAAGGGATCATTTAGGCTTCCACTATACTGGTGAACAAAGAGTTGACTCCTCCTTTAGCTTCAAACCTATACTGTTGAAACAAGTTGAGGATCTATTATGGTATCTAGATACCAAAAAAAGTGCAGGAGCAGATCTTCTGGACCCATTCTTTCTAAAGATTGCATGTCATGTGCTTGCAGTCCCCCTAACTCACCTCTTTAACCTTTCCCTAAACTCTGGCTCTATTCCCACGCTGTGGAAGACAGCCCAAGTGGTCCCCCTTCTAAAATCAGGGGACCCTATGGATCTTAATAACTACAGGCCCATTTCCATCCTACCTGTGTTATCCAAGATGCTGGAGGAATTAGTGAGTATTCAGTTAAGAGAATATCTGGACAATGCTAATCTATTAAATCCAGCTCAATCTGGATTCAGGGCCAAACATAGCACTATCACTGCATTAGCCAAGGTCACCAATGATTGGCAAACCGAACTGGATAAAAAGAACAATGTCTATGCAGTATTCCTGGACCTGAGCAAAGCATTTGACACTGTGGACCATGAACTGCTACTCTCATCCCTACAGTCCATTGGCCTAGATCCATCCTCTCTTAAGTGGTTCAGATGCTACCTCTCCGGTAGTTCACAGCAGGTAAAAGCTGAAGGTGACCTCTCCCATTAAGACCACTGTCAGAGGAGTCCCCAAGGCTCTATTCTGGGTCCTATCCTTTTGCCATTTATATAAATAAAATTGATTCAACCCTTACCAAGTCCTCAGTACATCTCTTTGCTGAGATGACACTGTACTGTATGTCAGCAACCCTTCACCTAAAGTTGCTCATGAAATCCTACAAGCAGAATTCTCCCTGTTACAACATCAACTTCTCAGAAAAAGCTTCTGCTAAATGCAAAGAAAACCAAAGCAATGATGTTCACAACCCAAAACTCCACCAACACATCCTCTTCAATCAGTCTCCCCAGATATGCACTATACTTGGAAAATCTGGAGTATGTTGAAAATTTCAAATACCTAGGTGTGTGGATTGACAACAGACTTGACTTTACTCAGCATCTAGAACAACTGCTGAAAAAGCTTGCCTAAGGCTTGGCCTCCTCTACAGATTAAATCCCTTCCTTAATAGAGATTCAAAGATGAGATTAGTCCAGGCCATCTTTCTATCAGTCATTGACTAAGCAGACTTCCTCTATAGTCACTGCTCCTCCCTACCTTCAAAGTTGGATACCTTATACCATAGAGCAATAAGGTTCATTACAGACCTGCCATATAATACTTACCATTGTTTCTCTCTATGATTCAGTTGAATGGGTTTCCCTTCATGTCAGGAGGAGCAGAAATGCAGCTCTATGGATCTACAGAGCTTTATCAAAAACTCCCAAGCATATCCTGGACTGCTTCAACTGACCACTCCAGCTCCTATGCCCTAGAAGCAACAATATCATCCTGCTCAAATTGCCCAAAGTCAACACCAAAATAGGGAGGGCAGCAATCAGCTACTTTCTAGCCATAGCATGGAACACCCTACAAAAATCCCTAAAACTGTCCATTATCATTCCATTTACATCCTTCAAGCAGCACTGTACAGCCTTCTTCACAGAAATGCAGTTGCTACCGCTAGAGATAGAATAGTCATCCCACAAAACCATATTCCAATCACATATGGCATATTCCTTCCAGCCAGACACCGCCAGTATATGGCACCCAATATTCACCATCCTTGTACTCATTATGTGAGTGACTGTCATGGCCCTCATTGTGATATATATGTATTGTACATATTGTAGATGTTAGTTTAACTTTCTCTTGCCAAGCTTTAACATGCAAATTCTCTGTATATTATTGTGTTATAAATAACATTTTCTTGTTTCTGCATGTATAACTGTCTCATAAGTATGTGATGTAATTGCTGTGCACCAACTCGAACCTTGACCTTATCAGGTCCATCTTGTAAATGAGCCTTGCTCAATGATGATCGCCTGAATAAATAAAGATTTGATTGATTGATTGATTGAAATGCTTATCAAATATTGTACAAATAAGGACGGCCCAATGGTGTGGAGGGCTGAGGTGCATTGTGGCTTACCTTCTGCCATGTCAGCGACCTGAGTTTGGGAACAAGCTTGTATCACTAGAGATCAGATAGGAGGGAGAGGATGGAGCATCTGGAGGACTGCTCTCCTCTTTTGGGGTGGGGTGGTTAGCCATCTTGACCCTTGGCTGCCTCCAGCTGGAGGCCTGGGGGACAGTGTGGTGTCCAAGCAGCAAGCAAGGAGGGGATGTGACTCTGAGACGTGTGTGCCCCTCCACGCATGCATGCTGCCTGTGTGTTGCCTCAGCTGGGAATGCAGGGGAGAAAATATGGAAAAGACGGGGGATCCGGGCTCAATGACGTCCCACCCACTCCATCCCACTCTGTTCCACTGTCTGAAACCACCAATCCACTACTGGATTATGACCCATGTAGGAGGAGGAGGATGACCCTCCCCTTCCTGGCCCCATCAGAGGAGGGTAAGCTTTGACTGGATGTGTGCCAGGAGAGGCCGTGACCAGTTGGGATGAGACAAACAGCACTGCCCTGACCACCCCCCCCCCAGAAAAAAGCAATATGGAAAAAAAACTATCATGCCAGTCCAAGGGAAGAATGGATAGCCTGGCTTTTCAGAAATTTATCTCCTCCCTTCCCATCCCTAAGCTATGCGAGTCTCAAAAAACTCCTGAAGGCACCCATCACTCTCTCAGAGGTTAAAAAAGCCATTTCATTATTCTCTCAGCATAAAGCCCCTAGAGTTGATGGTTTTCCAGTGGACTTTCACCAATTGTTCAGTGACAATGTCTGCCTCCCCAATGCATGCTATGATGACAGAGGCATACCAGCATTCTATACTCTTACTCACTTTGCGAGAAGCCACTGTCAAAGTCCTGTCTAAAGAAGGTAAGGCTCTTCTCAACCCCTTCTAGTTACAGACCAACATCTCTTACCAATGCTGATGCTAAAATCTCAGCTGGAAGCGCAGGAATTCCTGATAGAGAAGAGAGTAAGCATCAGCTTTAACCTGAAAGTATATATATATTTTTCTCTCCGTACTTAAAGTAGCAGTGTAAGTGAGCAGGAAGGAGAGTTGTAGTCAGTGTTTGGGGCACTCTGAGACTTGCTTTTAAATGTGTAACAGTTAGTGCGGGGAAGCCCTGTGAATCAGATGTGTGTTGGGGGGTTGGGGGTGGAGCTGCCAGAGGCTTAGTGCCTTCTAACAAGAGCACTATAAAAGACTTGCTTGCCCAGCGTGTCACATCACGTTCATGTCCCAGCATGTGAGCAGGACAGCACAGGAGTGGAACAACCATCTTGAAGCATCTGTAGGCATCTACAGACAATCTGCAGTTCACAGGAAACTCCAAAGTAAGAGATAACGCAGTACTGTGTTCAGATATACTGAAAAAGACAGCCTAAGGTTAAGTAGGTACAGGCAGTGGGTAACAACTCGGGGGTAGGAAGTAGTAGACATTGGGAAGGCAGTAAGTGCTAGAAGGGTTGAAAAGGAACAGTAGAAGACATCCTTTCTAGGGTAGGGTAACAAATACATTTCAGACAGTTAAAGGAAGAGGTAGGAAGTCAAAGGACATACAAAGGAGGAGGCAGGAAGGTACAGAAAAGTTCAACAGACAAAACAGACAACAGACAAAAAGGTTCAGAGAGAGAAGGGCATGGGAGTGGTGCAGTACAACGGCTGTGGAGCCACAGTCTTTTAGACCACATTCTGGAGACTGAGGTGCTGCTCCATTTGCACTCACCTCTCTGGGTTGAAGACAGAGGTTGCAGGATTCTGGGCTGAACTAGCAAGGGTGTAGAGAACCTTCTGCCCCACCTAGGGACCACCGTGTTTGCCGCTACTCCGCAGAAGATGCATAGACAGAGCAGTTAGATCTTGGTGGGCTCTGGGAGGGTGGGGGTGGTGGGAAGGAAACACATTCCTCAGCCTGTATCACTGCATAATTCCTTTGCCATACTGATGGGATGGGGCAACCAGGAGGAAGCACCTGCAGCAAAGGGAAGGGAGGAAGTGGGAGTCCTTAGAAGGGGAGGCCCCAAAGAGGGAGGAAGAGGCCCCCAGCCAAGGAGGAAGCAGGTGCTGCTGGGGGACTCTATTGTTAAGAGGGTAGACTTGGGAGCAAGGGGAGGAAGGGACAGGGGGATGAAGTGCCTCCCTGGTGATTCGACTTGGAGGGATGGAGAATGGGTCCAGAGGATTGCTAGGGCAGCAGGAGATGGGAGGGAGCTAGATGTCATTGTCCATCTTCAGGACAAATGACCTGGCAAGGGATAGGATAATGGTAGAGCAGGGTAATTTCAGGGAGCTGCGGAAGGGCCTGAGGCAGGTAGCAAACATGGTGGAGTTTGCTGAGGTGTTACCTGTGTACAGCAGAAGAGAGGAGAGGAGAGGAAGATGCAATCCACACCATGGCTTTTAACAATTAGTTGAAGGCATGATGCACAGAGGAGGGCTTCAGCTACATTGGGGATTAGGGACCAGCCTGGGAGGATATGGGCCTCTATAGTGAAGATGGCCTGCATCCTGCCAGGAGGAAAACCACAGTCCTTAGTGGGAGGTTTCAATGCTACTTGGATGAGCATTTCCACTAGCCAGAGAGGAGGAAGCTATAATACCAAAAGAGGCAAAGATTGCCCCCCAGGTGATAAAGTAACAAGGAAGAAAGGCCCAAGGGGAGGAAGATCTCCTAGGGCAGGAGCACATGAAGACAGAGTTGGGGACAAGGTGGAAGACAAAGGAGGGTATAAATTAGGATAGCAAGAAGGGAGGAGTAAAGGAGACAGGTAACGGAGAGGGTAACAACGGAAGACGGGTCCAGGGGGAGCTCCAGGATATGGCTCAGGCAAGGGGGAAGCAGGGAGGCAGGCAATGGGGGATTATGGTATGGAGAGCCATGTGCACCAATGCAAGGAGTCTGGGAAATAAAATTCTGGACCTGGAGGCCATCAGGAGGCTAGCCTGGATTTGGGGGCCACAACGGAGTCATTGTGCACTGACAGCCATGACTAGGATGTGGCCATACCAGGCTACTCTCTGGTCAGAAGAGATAGGGAAGGGAGGAGGGGGGGAGGAGGAGTTGTAATATATGTGAGGAAAGGAATCAAGACTATGGAAGTGCAGGGGCACCCAGAGGAAAAGGAAGGACTAGAGGTACCGTGTGTCATCCTGGAGACAGGAACTGGGGGCCACTGCCTGTACAGGGGTGGTATGCAGATCCCCAGCACAGGGAGAGGAGTTGGATAAGGCACTTAAGGATGCCATCATCAGGATGACAAGTAAGAGGGAGGTGCTGCTAGTTGGTGACTTCACTGCCAGATGTTGATTTGAGCCTTTGATTCCATACAAGGGGCCTTTCTTAGGAAGCTAGTCAATGAATCCACTAGGGATGGGGCAGCACTGGACCTGGTGCTTACAAACAGGTATGGCATTGCAGACATCACAGTGGGAAGGCCCTTCGGTACCAGTGATTGCTGTACAGTCAGGTTTAACATTAAGATGGGAACAGAGGCAAACAACATAAGGACAAGGGTCTCGGACTTTAGTAGTGCAGATCTTATAGAAATGGGATGCTGCCTCAGAAACTGCCAAGTTGGGGGAGAGGGATGCCAGGTGGGGGTAGAGGAACAGTGGAGAAAAATAAGGGAGGGCATAATTAAGGCAGTTGGTCTTTGAGTGAAGGAAGTGAGTAAAAGCAAAAGGAAAAGACCATTATGGTACTCTAGGGAAGTAGCCACAGTGGTGAAAGAAAAAAGACTGACATTCAGTAGGTATAAGGAAACTCAGAGGGAGAAAGACAGGGAGGTGTATCAGGTAAAACAGAGGGAAGCAGGTAAGGCAGTAAGGGGAGTAAAGGCACAGACAGAGGAAAGAATAGCCAATGGGGATAAGTCTTTCTTTGGGTACATAAGTGAGAACAGGAAAGTAAGGGGAGGGATAAGGAGGGTGGCAGAGTATACTGCACAGAAGAGGACCAAGAAAAAGCAGATATCCTGAACAGATACTTCTGCTCAGTCTTCATGGGAGGGGGGCAGACAGACCACAGGTGATCAGCAGGAACAAAGGGGGAAGGGAGGCAGACTCAAGTCCATTTCCAGAGGAAAGAGTCCTGAAGTGTCTTGCAGCTCTGAAAGTGGACAAGGCTATGGGACCAGATGGGTTATACACAAGGGTACTAAAAGAACTCAGAGGGTCTGGCTGCCCTGCTGATGGCCTTATTCAACAGCTCACTGGAATCAGGCATGGTTCTGGAGGACTGGAGAAGAGCAGACTCAGTCTCTCTACATAAAGGCAGCAGCACAGAAGAGGCTAGTAACTATAGGCGGGTGAGTCTCACCTCAGTGGTGGGGAAATTAATGGAAACACTGTTAAAGCAAAGGTTGGTAGAGTATCCTGAATCCAACTGGCTGCAAGACCAAAGGCAGCATGGATTCATGGGGGGTGGGGTGGGGTGGGGGTGGGGTGGTGGTGGTGATGTAAGTACAAATCTGATTGAGTTCTTTGACTGAGGGACCAGGGAAACAGATCAGGGGATGTGGCCTATCTTGACTTTAGCAAGGCCTTGACACTGTCACACAGGAGACTGATAAATGAATTAAGCAGCCTAGGAGCAGGATCCAAAGGGGTGAACTGAGTCAGAAGCTGATTAATGGATAGGCAGCAGAGTGTGGTGGACAGGGGTTCAGTTCATTTATTTTAAGTGGAAGTCAAAAGCTTCTATGAGTCGGAATCTAAAAGTCATTCCAATTTTTTGGAAGTCAAAATTTTCCCAGATCCCACATTTTGGAAGTCAGAATTCTAGGACGGACAAATTTATAGATGTTACTATAAATATTAGCGGTAAGATACAACTTCTTTCGGGAAAAAAACACATAATTTCTTGACTTTCATGCCTGCAATTTTGGAAGTCATTTAATTTTTTGTTTTACATTTGGAAGTCAGGGATTTTCTCCCCCTTTATTTTGGAAGTTTTGCCTTATTTTTGGAAGTCAGATACTCCCCAGATGGAGCTAACTGAATCCCCAGTTAACAGCACTTACTCTAATGCTGGAAGAGCAAGCAGCAGGGTGCTACAGGCTAGGGTTCAGAACTGGGACTGATCCTCTTCAATGTTTTCATAAGTGACATTGCAGATGAACTGGATGGGAAGGTATGCTTTTTTGCACATGATACCAAAATCTGTAATAGGGTGGACAATAAGAAAGGGGAGGAGAGAATGTGCAGGGATCTTGGGAAACTCAAGGAGTGATCAAGCACATGACAGTTGGGGTTCAATGCCAAAAAGTGCAAAATCATGCACCTGGGACAGAGAAACCCAAGAAGTGAGTATAGGATGGGGGGGGGGGGGGTAGTGTCAGTTACAAAACAAAACAGGAAAGGAACCTTGTTGTTATCATATCTGATGATCTCAAAGTGGCAGAGCAGTGTGACAAAGCAGTGGGTAGGGCCAGTGGGATGCATGGGGAGCGGTACCTCCAGCAGGAGGAGGGAGGTGGTGTCGCCACTATATCTCTTACTGGTGATACCCCGCCTGGAGCATTGCATCCATTTCTGGAGGCTGCACCTCAGAAAGGGCATAGACAAGGTGGAAGCAGTCCAGAGAAGGGCAACTCAAATGGTGCAGGAGTTGCGCCAAGAGCCTTATGAGGAGAAACTAAGGGATCACAACATGTAAACCCTGAAAGAGAGGCGAGCTAGAGGGGACATGATAGAGATCTACAAGTATCTCACATAGCTGATCAGGGTGCAAGAGGGGAGTCTCTTTCAAATGAGGAAGAGCACCAGAACCAGAGGGCACGCAATGAAGCTGGATGGGGGAAAGTTTAGGAGGGATGCAAGGAAGTACTGCTTCACTGAACGAGTGGCAGATGCCTAGAATAGACTCCTAGAGGAAGTGGTGTAGGTGAAAACAGTAGTGGGATTCAAGCATGCATGTGCTAGATATAGGGAAATATTAGGAAATGGGCAGGGAGGAGGGAGGGTTGATGATGACCAGCTAGGGTTTGTGGAGGCAGACTAGGCAGGGACCATCTGGGCAGACTGACTGGGCCAAATGATCCTTTTCTGCTGACAAATTCTATGTTTTTATGGTTAAAGTGCTAGCTGCAAGATTAGAAAATGTCCTTCCTCAGATAATTCATATGCCACAGTTGGCTTTATAAAAGGGAAGGGAGGGTCTGATCATCTTAGGGCCTTAATATCCCTCATGCAGGTAGCGTGCTCTTTCCAGCCTCCGTTGCGGTATTTGCCATAGATTTTGAGAAGGTGTTTGACTTGGTGGAGCGGGGATATTCCCATGCTGTGCTAGAACACTTGGGATTATTTGGTGTCCACTTTAGACAACGGATTCAGACTCTATACAACCAGTCTACCATAAGAGTGCTTACTAATAATATACTGCCTCCCCATTTCAGCTTGAGAGGGGCCCCCAGCAAGGCTGCCTCCTCTCTTTACCTTTGTTTGTGCTGGCCATAGAGCCATTAGCGGCTGCCGTCTGTACCCACCCAGATACAGAAGGTATGCCAGTTGGACTGAAAGAATGCGGAGCTAAACTTTATGGAGACGGTTGCCTAGTGCTGGTCGAAGATGTCACTCATAGTCTCCCTCTGCTATTAAATCTTCTGCATATACTTGAATAATGTCAGATGTAACCCCCAAGGGGTGCTACCCTTAGGGCTACCACCCCGGCCTATCTCCACTGAGACAGGGTAAGGGGCCCAGATCCGTAGACGGGTGCCTCCACCCAGAGGTCGGGGTTAGTACTGTCGAGAGTGCCTCGGTCACAGCCCTCTGGGTTGCTGCAACCCCTCTTTCATCCCTCTAATGGCTCACACAAGGTACCAGCAATACTTTTCCCCAGTACACTTACCCCCAGGCTAGTATCTCTCAGCTCACTCCAGGAACCCCCTGTAAAGTAAGGTACAGTTATATCACAGTCACTATGCATTAGTTCACCAGAAATGCACAAACTAGCCAGGGCGTAGTTGCAAACAAACCATCTGATTTATTTAAGGGGGGAATAACAAGGACAGGGGGAAATCAAGTTGATTGGCTTATACTATACTCATCTACCTAGGGCTCTGTGCACAGGCCTGAGCCTAATATTTACTGTCCCTGGGTACCCAAGCCCTAATGGCTAGTCCACCGTGGCAGCTGGTTGGGGCCCTGATACAGATAGCCTTTACAATCCTGGCAGATCAGAAGGGGAATAAAATTCAATTAGGAAATCAGCAGTATAACAAACAACTTGAGGCCGCTGTCGGCAAACTTGGCAGGGAGCTACCCTGATTCAGTAGTCACGAATCCAGCAAGTAACGAGTCCTTCAACACTGGCAGGGCTGAGCCTGACTTTACTAGACTCCTCACACATTTATATGGTAACTACAGCGGGGTACCACACCAGGCAGCAGCTTCCAAAGCTCACACGAACTCACAGCCTGCCAAGGTGCTGCAATGGCAGCTTCAACTTTCCCAAGGACCGAGCGCGATTCAGCAGATTCTCCAGTCCTCTAAATGGTTGATCCTGGTGGGTAGCTGTGCTGTGCACAGCCTCCTCTGCCTGTCCATCAATGGATTCAGTCCGATACAAACACTGACTGTGCCAACGGCCGCCTCAGGCCTTTCACATGCTTCCCGCGTGAGCACTCAATGCCGCAGAAGCTCAGAGCACCTTTCCCCTTCTCAGTCACAATGAATCTGCCCCTAGCAGCATGGGACCCTTCTTACAGTTCGGGCTCTACCCAGTCCCATTGGCTGTCATCACCGGCCAGTCATCCACTCCTGCTTTTCAGTGGTGCAAGAAGGCGCCATAACCCATAATGCCTCTCTCAAATGGCCAGCAGTTCTCCCATTGGTAGCTGGCTCAAAGGGGCCCCGAGATACTGACTGGTCCAATTCGGCAGTTTGGGACCAAAATGGAGGGGATAGTCAGACAGTCTTTTGCTGCAAAGGAAGCAGGTTAGAACAATCCACATTATCATCATTACCCTACATTATTTTCAGCAACAATTTCCTTCTCCCACTGAGATCCCCCTGCCTGCTTAGCGATGGCAGACGGGAGTGCATACTCTGCAGCCCAAGTGGTACTCAAGCATAGTAACACTCAAACCCCCACCCAGACTAATTATAAGGCAGCCCCTAAAGAGACAGTATACGGAGTCCTCAATGGCACTCACTGACTACCATGTGAAATGACTTAAACGCCGAACACCAACCAGGCATGGAGCATTTAAAACAAGCTCCGGGGAAGCTTTTAGGAACCCCCATTTGCAGGGGGGTTACACAGAAAAGACACGTCTCCCCCTCTGGGGGGGGGGGGCGCTGGCCTGGTCCCCATGCACAGCTAAATATTTAGGAATACAAATTACATCTGAAGTGTCAAATATTTGCTCCACTACTCTAATCCTACTCATTACTAAATTGAAGGAAGAAACAAAAAGATGAGGTCTTCTGAGTCTCTTCGTGGCTGGGAAAAAAGCTGCTCTAAAAATGGTTACCTTACCCAAAGTGCCACATCTCCTAGCAGACCTCCTAATAAAACAACTAGCAGAGCTGATACCAGAAGCTGCATACTATAACTGGTCATTTATCTCAGGTATAGCACAACTAAGCTCAGAAGGGCACACTGGAAACAAGGGGCATGGAACTTACCCTGGTTCTGTGCTTATTTCTTGGTCTTTCAGGCTATGCAAACATGTCGGTGGTTTAACTCCCCCTACCCCCATGCAACACCAGCATGGAAAGAGATAGAAACCTTTCTATTAGAAGGAGCCTGTCCAGCCACATACTTATATACAAACCTCCCAAAGAAAGTTCAAGTTTATTTCATCAGGAAAGCTCCGTTGAGCAATCTCATTTACAAGGAGGCTCTGCCACAGGCAAAACAATACAGCAGATACATAATACAGAACAATATTCAAGTAGGTATACAGTACAAGATCAAAATGTGAAATGAAAATAACAACTTGACAACGACATAAATTTATATGATATAGAACATTCACTCACGACTAGCAGAATAGTGAGTAAATGTAGTAAGTGCGCAGTAATGACAAGATAAATGTGTGAAATAGCCCTGAAAATAATAGATCAAGTGCACAGAACTTAGTTGGGGTAATGTATATGGCCTACTGGCCATGCTAATTGCTAAGGCAGAGGCAATCCTGCTTGAGGGAACTACTTATCAGAGATTTAGCAATGTTCAGAGAGACATAATTGGAAAGCCTAAGGGTGGTTTGGGAGTTTATTCCAGACAGAGGGTACAGTGTAGCTGATGGCAGCTTTTTCAGAGTGTGTGCAGAACTTGGGTGTGTCTAATAAAATAATGGAGTTTTTCCTGAGCAAATAGCAACTATGGGAGTGGTGGAATAGGGATCAGATATATAGCGAGAATTTATTCAGCATAGCTTTATATGCTCAGGTGCAACTATATAAGAAAGCCTGGCAATGGCTCACCGTAGATACTTCCTTTCAAGCCTTTAAAACCTGGGCATCACTGGGGAAAGTAACAAAACTATGCACCACCCCACGTACTTGGTCTCCCATATGGAACAATCCCCACCTTTGCATAGAGAGGTGCCCAATGCATTGGCCATCCACGGAAAATAAGGGCACACATCTTGTCTGGGACTTATTCTTCCCCCGAGTCCCATTAGGTAGATTCATTTGAAAATTTAAATCTCACATTTGGCATCCCATACACAGATGTCTGGCAATATCTTCAAATCCATAACTTAATAAAAGCTACACTGAAAAAATAGCTTTTTCTGTTCCAATACCTGCCAACATATAGCAAACTAATCAATGCACTTGCTGATCTTTGCCTAGTGTAAAACGAGTGCAGGTCTGGCAGGGATAATCTATAAAACAATCAGGGGTGCTGTCCCTGACCTCTCCTCAAAAGCCAGATGGAAATGGTATCGATCTCTGCATTCCCCAACATCTGAAGATACAGTACTTGGTCCAGGTACTGGACATTAGCCCCTCAAGCATGCCTAGATGCAATAAGTCTCTTAATACAAAACAAAAAAATTATGCACCACTGGTGCCACACTCCAGCACAGCTTTAAGTCTCTTGGCCTCCTTCCTCTAAGGTTACTAAGGAGGTTTGAGAATAGGAATAGACCTGTAATGGTCCTTCAAGCCTGTTCTCTCACTACACAGTAGATGTCCATGTGTCTGCCCATGTGTCCAGAATTTTGTCTAGCTCAATTTAAAACTATTAATACTAGTTGCATTAACAACCATCTCTGGTAATCTATTCCAGAGTTTGATAACTCTCAGTATGATTTGCCCCTCTTACTTTTGTTCTATACTTCTTCCTCTCCAGCTGTCTGTTATGACCTCTGATGTTATGACTGTTGTGTTTGTGTATGAGCCCCATTTCTGCACACAAGTGTCGTCCTCTGTTATTCTACCAGAGGAGGTAGTGGGGGCAAAGACTGTGAGGAGCTTCAAATATGCAGGGGATAGGCTCAGCGGCATGTTACGTAAAGGAACGGGGCCAAGGAGTGACACCTATGACCAACTAGGGTTAGTGGTGACAGAATAGGCAAGGACAAGGGGCAGACTGGATGGGCCTCAAGGTTCTTTTCTGCTGACAAAATCCATGTTTCTATTATATTATATAGCAGAATTAAGTCACACCTAGTCCTCCATCTCTCTATGCTACGTAGTTCCAAGGATATTGATCTTGTTTCATGCTCTAAACCATAAGGCCATGAATACAGTTTGTAAATCTTTCTGTGCGTTTTCAATTCTTTCTGGAATGGAGACCAGAACGGAGAGCAATAATCTATGTATGGTCTTGCCAGTGATCTATACAATGGAATAATTACATTTGTGTGTCTGCTATTGAAATTCTTTTTGATGGAGCCCAGTATTCTCAGTGCCTTAACACTGTTGTTTCTGATGTTATTTGTGAAGCTCAGATCTTCATTCGCTAATACAGCCAGGTCTGGTTCCTCACTTACACTTCTAAATGGCCCATTCCCTCCCAATCTGTATTGTCTTGAGTTGTTTTTCCCCAGCTGCATGACATCACATTTTTCTTGATTCAACTGCATACCCCAGTATTTGGCACCGTTGTAAATTTTTAATTTAAATCATCCTGTATTTATTTATTTAATTCATTCCTTTGGAAAACACCTTTGAACATAGGTGCTCATTTACAAAAGTTCTATGTCTGAGTCAGAAGTTATGGATAAAAAGTCACAACAGCAGTTCCAGAGGAATGTAGTCAGAAAAATCAATAGGAAGCATAGCTACAAGGATGAAATTTTGCAATTACAGTATCGATATTTTTTTTTATTTATTTAGTTAATCGGTTAGTTTTTGTTGACTGGGTAGGTGCACTAGACAAATCCTGCCTATTTTCAGGCACGACCCGGGAGAGGGGGATATAGATGAATGCCAACTGACCTTGAACCAGATTATGCTGTTGGTGGTATTTTTAGTGAATGAGGGAAATTTGGCCAGGACACTGGGGAAGTTCCCCTACTCTTTTTGAGAAGTGCCATGGGATCTTTAACACCCACCTGAACTACCACCAATCCAGGCAGATGGGACCTCGGTTTAATGTCTCCTCCGAAAGACGGCACCTCAGAAGTGCTGCACCCCTCTCATGCTGCACTACGGTGTCAGTATTGGGATATTAACCCAAATGCCAGATGTGGGAACTGAACCCACAGCCCTCTGATCTCCCGGCCTCAGAGGTGAGTATGCTACCTACTGAGCCACGGACACTGCAAGTGTCAAATAACAGTGTTACAGTGCAAGTTGGGTGTACAGATTAATTGAAGCAGGTACATTTAGAACTCAAGGTGAGAGCTAGTCGTAGAGCATTTTTTTAAGTGGGCAATTTTTGGGAGACTTAGTAGAGATTCAGGTAGTTTGTTCGGTCACCCAGCTGCTCTACAGCAAAGGAGCATTTTCCCTGGTTTGTTCTCCGGAATGGCAGTTCTAGGACATTCCTAGTTTGGAAGTATCCGCATAATTTAATGTGGGTTTCTCCAGTTTTGTGTCATCTGCAAATGTTGCCACATTGTTTGTTATTCCATTGTGCATGTCAGCTATAAATATATTAAATGGCAGCAGACCCAGCACAGATCCCTGTGGCACTCCACTAGTAACCTTAACAATGTCAGATAATGATTCTCCGATCCTCACCCTCTGATATCTATCCAACAGTCAGTTCTTTACCTAGGTAATGGTTCTGTGATCCAGTCTCATTCTTCTTATTTTATAAGTTATCTTGTCATGTGGCAATTTATCGAATGCCTTGCTGAAATTCAAATACATGTCTTCACTGTGTGTATATTCAGGTCTAATAACGCCTTAATTGATTCTTAGAAGGCAATTAAATTTGTTACTCAGGAATAATTTTGGGTGAAACCATATTGTGTATGATCTGGTTGGCCACTTACGGAAATTGTATCTGATATGTAATCTTTAATTATTATTTCCATGATTATCCGTATGACTGGGGTTGAGCTATTTGGCCTGTAGTTTGATGGAGATGCCTGCTTCCTTTTTAAAAATCTGGACCACAGTTGCACCTTTCCACTTGAGTGAGACTTCTCTGGTGTTAAATGAGTGCCTAAGATGTTGCAGATTGTCCTATATATGCACTCGGCTAAATCTTTAAATATATTTGGGTTCAGATCATCCCATCCTGGAGATTTATGGGGGTTTAGTTTCTTAGGTGCTACCATAACTCTCTGTTAAGTAAATATTTTTAATTCCTGTTTAGCATTGTAATTTATGTTATCTGAAATGACTGTAGCACTGTTAAATCTGGACCCAAAATATTTATTTCAGGAATTTGCCGTGTCTTTGGGATCCTCAAGTACTTGGTTGTTCTCTAGTGTTGGTCCTATATTAGGGATATTACCCTTAAATGAATTTATATATCCATAAAATTCTTTAAATGGTTTTGGAGTCTGTGGCCAGATGTTTTCCAAACCTTCTTTGTCATTTCCTAATCACCTGTTTACATCTCTTGATCATGTTTTTGTATTTGTTTAGATTCTTTGTGTCATTTTCCTTACTTAAAGTTTTATACAACTGTTTTTTTTCTGCTTAATATTCTTTTAATTTTATTATTCATCCTTTTGGATTTGATGCTCAGTCGGTTATATTTGTTTTTTATTGGTGCCCACGTAGTCTCAGGTTGTATAATCTTTGCTCTATTTCTCACTTGCTGTTTTGCTGGAGAACTCAGTCTGTCAGTCCCATTTTTTCCAAGATTTGTAATTTAATAGCCTGTTCTTGATTTTAATCATATTGACCCTGTAATCTAGCTGAATAGTGACCATGGTGTGGTCACTAGTCACACAAGGTTCCTGTATTGTGCATTTTTTGCCCTTCGTTCGGTAACCATTTGTAATAAACCATGTTCATTCATAAAATCCACTATTATGGCCTCCAGTTTGCCACTTGCTTCCACTGCATTCCAGTTTATATTGCTAAGATTGAAATCTCCCATAACTATTATATAGTGTATAGTGGACCCTTGTTGCACATGGAAACCGGATGTTCTCAAAATGTTGTTCTGCTGCAGTTCAAAAGGTCATGGAACGTGATAATACCCTACTGTAGCAGAACAACATTTTGGAAACCTCTAGAGGTTCCATGCACTCACTACACAGACTGCATCATCACTTACCTTAGTGGCAGAAACGGACAGATCCACACTCCCACAGCGACAGTAAAATCAGTCGCAACGGAGCCTCACAAGATGCAGGATCAACCAGATATAAGGAAATGCAGGATTAACCAGATATTTAGTGTTTGAAAAAAAAAATTAAATAAAACAAATGACCCGCTACTCCACAGCCATCTCGCTTAGCGAGTGTTATGGACGCTATGTTTTTTTTTTCTCAACCCTCCCAAATGTACCTGCCAGCCAATAAGAAGTTGCGCTAGACTCATAGCCATGCCTCCTCCTTAGCAACCAGTCGGCAATCCTGGAAACCACCCTTTACCACGGAACAGTGCATCACATACAAAAAGTAAAAGGCTGCTAAAAAAGTAACTGTAAGTGATTTTCGGGGGCACTATACACTATATAAAATAATGGATTAGCATCCTCATGCACAACCAGCCTTTTTGTGCCACCTTGGGCTTCTGATACCATCAGATCTCTCGAGCTTCACTCTTGTGGTCATATGTTATCAGAACCCCTCTGTGGCACAACAGGCTGGTTGTGCATGGATGCCCATACACTATTCTCTGTATTATTTCTGGTTTCACATTTGTTTTTGATTTCAGCCAAGAGCTCATATGTGTAGTCTGTAGTGCTAACTGGTGGGCTATAGCAGGTTCCTATAGTAGTGGGTTTATTTTTCCCCAGAATTTTAACCCATAAAGTTTCAAATTGTGTCTTGCTTGTAGTATCTGATTTGGGTATTTGCATACTTTTTTGAATATTTCTAACATTTAAGGCCACTCCTCCCCCAGTCCTTGCCTGTCTGTTAGAAACATAGAATGTGTTGGCAGAAAAGGAGCAGTAGGCCCATCTAGCCTGCCCTGTTTTCCCTACCTAACACTATACCCTGGATGCTACTTGGCCACAGGTGTCCCTTTCTTTTCCTTTCCTCTGTTTATAATACTCATGTGCCTATCCCACGCATGCTTAAAGCTTCCCACTATCTCCACTGTCTTCACCCCCACCACCTCTTCTGGCAGGCTGTTCCAGGCATGTACCACCCTTCATGTGAAGAAGTATTTCCTCTCATCTCTCTTAAACCCCCCCCCCAAACACAAGTTGGCTCAGTGATGCAAAGGACTGAGGTGCCGTGCTCCTTACCTTCTACGACACTGGTGACCTGAGTTCAGGAATGACTTCAGGTTGCTGGGGATTGACTAGAGGGGGAGAGGATCGAACATCTGCTGGACAGCTCTCCTCTCCCAGGGTGGGGAGGCACACCATCTTGGTCTGTGGCTGCCACCTGGTGGAGGCCGAGTGGTAGCACTGGAAGGGAAGGGCCAAAGTTCCATAGCATGTGTCTGCCTCCATGCGCACACACTTGTGAGCCACTGTAGTTGGGGAATGGTATACTTACGTTTGGGGGACACTGTGGTACCCAACACACAGTGTCCTGGTCAGCATTGCCCAACAGAGCCTGTAATCTGACACTTTGGCACCCAATGCTATCGCTCCCGACAGGGTAAGGTAGCGGATGTGATGGAATGTTACCTTACTCTGTGTGCCCCATGTGCTCTGTGAGAAGGGACAGCTGGATGAGGTTGCTGGCCGGGCTGCCCCGGTGGTATGGAGGGAATACCACGGTGCTTTCAAGCCAGCATGCTGTATATCACCGTAGGTTCCAGTTTGGGTCACAGCATTTTACACCATGCACCCCCATAACACTTGTAATTTTACTTCGGAGTCCGCTCCCCCTCAGAGTTGGATAATTTAGTTACGGGGAGTATGGGGGATGTGGGGGACAATGCCCCCCGCATTTAACACTTCATTTAGTGATATGCCTGAATTTCACATGTCGGGCATGTCAGTGATTCGAGCCCTTTCATTTCAAACTGTTTTACTCAGTATGCCAAGCATTGGCATACCGAGTTGCGGGATAACGTAGTATATCCTGGAGAACACAGGGAGAAAAACATAAAAAGGCTGGTGCCAGCTTAATGAAGCCCTGCCTGTCTGCTCTCATTCCCGCGTCACCACCTAGATCACCGCCCCTAATTCTAGATGAGAGACACTGAGTGGGGGATGGCCGTTGCCTTCCTGGTCCCACCATGGGGGCAATCCATGGGGGAAAATCAAGCAAGGTGAGTCTGGAGGCAGCAGATGCTGGGCGGGGGAGGCAGGGACTGTGCTGAGTAGCCCACCTGCATCAATCCATGAGAGAAAATGCTTTACGGCAAAAAAACCTCCTCCCTCAAATTTCACAGCATGCCCCTGTGTACTGGTGTTTCTCCTCCTATGAGACAGGCTCTAATCCTGCACTTTGTTCACCCTCATGGGTACTTATAGAGCTCAATCATGTCCCCTATGACTCTCCTCTCTTCCAAGGAGTATATGCCTAGCTCCTGCAGTCTTCTCTCGTATGGCTTCTAGTGCAAATGCTGCACCACTTCAGTAACACAGAAACATAGAAACATAGACTTTGACGGCAGATAAGGACCGCTAGGCCCATCTAGTCTGCCCATTTCCCTACCTACAGGATAGGCTGCAGATCCTAGTTAACCAACAGCCTATATCTTCCTGCCCCCACAAGAATTTACTTATGTCTGTCCCATGCATTCTTGAATTCTCCCACAGTTTTAGACCCCACAACTTCCTCAGGAAGGCTGTTCCATGCATCCACTACCCTCTCTGTGAAATAATACTTCCTCATTGCCCCTGAACGCCCTCCTTCTATCTTTTAAATTGTGTCCCTTGTTCTTGCAAGTCTCTTTTCTGAAAGATGCTACCCTCTTGGACTTTGTTGATTCCTTGAGGTACTTGAAAGTTTCTATCATGTCCCCCTCCCTTCTTTCCTCAAGGGTATACATATTAAGCTCCTTTAGTCTCTCCTCATATGGCTTCTCTTGCAGACCCTGCACCATTTTAGTTGCCCTCCTCTGGACTGCCTCTATCCTGTCTATGTCCTTGCGGAGATGGGGTCTCCAGAACTGGACATAGTACTCCAGATGGGGTCTCACCAACTGTCTGTACAGAGGGATAACAACTTCCTGTTTTCTGCTGCTGATGCCTCTCCCTATACATCCCAGTATACCCCAGCCCTCCCTACTGCCTTCTCACATTGCTTGCTAACCTTAAGGTCATCTGATATGATTACCCCAGGTCCCTTTCCTGTTTTGTTGTTGTTACTACCTCCCACCCATTGTGTATTCTTCCCTGGGTTCTTGTTTCCCAGCTGCATTATTTTGCACTTTTTGCATTGAATCCTAGCTGCCATCGTCTGACCATTCCTCCAACCTTGCCAAGTCCTTTTCATCCTTTCCACGCCTCCTTGTGTATCAACCCTGTTGCAGATCTTTGTGTCATCTGCAAAGGCATACTTTTCCTTCCAGTCCTCTGCAATGTCACTGATGAAGACATTAAAGGACTGGACCCAATCTGAACCCTACGGTACCCACTGGTAACCGCCCTTTCTTCAGAGTGGACTCCATTTACAATACCTTCCTTGTGTCCTGTTGTCCAGCCAATGTTTTACCCAGGCTACCACCCTGAGACCCACTCACAGGCTGGTTAATTTGACTAATAATCTTTTGTGTGGAACTGTGTCAAATGCCTTGCTAAAGTCTAGGTAGGCCATGTCCACAGCCCCTCCCTGGTCTACTACTTTGGTCACCCAGTCAAAGAAATCTATTAGATTCGTCTGACATGACCTTCCCACTGTGGACCCTAGCCCTCCTCTGGATCACCTCCACCCTGTCGATGTTTGTGCAGAAGTGAGGCCTCCAGAACTGGATGCAGAACTCCAGATGGGGTCTCACCAGTAAGCGATACAGAGGTAACACCACCTCCCCTCTCCTGCTAGATAGCCCCCTCCCTATGCATCCCCGCATCCATCTCACCTTGCCTACTGCCCTGTCGCACTGCTCTGCCTCATTGAGATCATCAGATATGATCACACCAAGGTCCCTGTCTTGCCTGGTAACTGTAAATACCTCCCCTCATCTTATACACAGTCCCCAGGTTACCCCCCTCCCAGGTGCATGACTTTCCCTTTATGGCATTGAAACTCAGCTGCCTCTCCCTAGACCACTCCCCTAGTTTCTCCAGATCCCTTTGCATTCTTTACCCTCTTCTAGGTGTCCATCTGTTGCAGATTTTTGTGTCATTTGCAAAGCGACACACCTCCCCCTCCAGTTCCTCAGCAGGGTCACTTATGAAGACATTGAAGAGGACAGGGTTCAGTACCGATCCCTGTGGTACACCACTGGTCACTCTCCTGTCCTCTGAGTGACTGCTGTTTATCACCACCTTTTGCCTTCTGTCTCTCAACCAGTTTGATAGCCAGTTTACCACTTTCTCTCCAGCTCCCAGGCTGCTAAGTTTCTTTATCAGCCTCCTGAGTGGTATAGTGTCAAAGGCCTTACTGAAGTCCAGCTAGGCCACATCCACTGCCCTCTCCTGATCCACTTCCCTAGTTACCCAGTCAAAGAAATCTATGAGACTAGTTTGACATGATGTCTCCCCCGTGAAGCCATGCTGCCAGTGATTCTGCAGCTCATATGTCTCCAAGTACACCATCAGTCTCTCCTTCAGCAGACACTCCATTAACTTTCCAACTACTGATCTGAGACTGACAGGTCTGTAATTGCTGGCCTCCCCCTTGCTAATGCTGTTGCACAGAGTGACCACATCGGCCCTCCTCCATTCCTCTGGAACCATCCCTGTTTCCAATGAGTTGTTAAACAGCATTGCCAGAGGGGTGACTAGCACTGTGTTCAGCTCCTTAAGTACCCGTGGGTAGATCCTGTCTGGCCCTATTGCCTTGTTTTTCTATAAGGGCTTCCAACCCATGGTTGTGCCCACTGCCCCTCCCCTGGTGCTTGTTACTGCATGTCAGCCCCCCTTAGTATCGAGCAGTATTTGTTTAATATTTTAACTTTTTCTTGGTCTTCCTCTGCACAGCCCCCCCTCCTTCTGGTCTCCTAATCTTCACTATACCACCCCTTGTCTTTCTCTTCTCGCTCATGTATCTGAAGAAAATCTTATCTCCATTCTTGACCTCCTGAGCAATCCTTTCCTCAGTTTGAGCCTTTGCTGTCCTTACCCTCCTTCCAGCCGCACTTTGTATCTCTTATTTATTTATTTACTGGAATCTCAGATAACACCTTTGAGCTAAAAGGTCATTTACAAAGGTTCCACGTCATAAGGCAATAGACAAGGTACATAGACATTACAAAACAGATAGGGTATATACAGCAGGCAAGTACATTATGGTACATACAGATACAGATTCAAGCAAGTACAGTTAAAATACATCAGGTAGGAGGGGTCAACTTTATTGCAACAGCGCTATGAGCATACCTAAGGTGGACAAGCAATTTATAGTGGTAGCTGAGCTTTAGAGTGTGCAGGTAGAGTTATGGAGGGTCAGAAGTGGTGGTGACCAAAGGAGGGGTAGGACATAATAGATGAGAGCAGGTGGAAGGTGGGGGCAGAGACAAAGGGGGGTGACAGAATAAGGAGGTTGAGTAGTCAGAGAGGTGGGACTAGATAGGAATGTACCCAGGGTTATGTAAGTAGGTGATAGGGCAGGGCTGCGTGATGTGGGGGGAGAGAGGGATTATGGAAAGGGTTTTACAGTGGGGGGTAAGGTGAGGGTAAACTGGGGAGGTGAAAATTGGGGGGATTAATATTTGTGGAGAGAAAGCAGGAAGGCAGGGAGGGATAAAGAGGGGATGTTGGGGTAAGTGCTTAGTAGGGTCACACCAGGCAGGGGAGGAAGTGTGGGGGGGATGGGTGCTATGCTATACCTCCCTGTCAGCCTCTCTTTGGGTATCCTTGTACTTCCTGAAAGCTGTTTTTTTTCTCCTTTACTCCCTTAGTCACCTCCTTTGAGAACCACAGTGACCTTTTTCTCCTCTTACTCTTGCTTATTACCATTAAACAGCTGCTGTTAACTCAGTTATTCTCTTCTTTATTCTTTGTGCCTCTATCCCCCCTGGCCATCCCCACCCCTTTAAGGTATTTCCTAAGGTAGTTTCCCATTTCTCTAAAATCCACTCTCCTGAAGACCAGGACTATTGTCCTGGTGTGTTTCTTCCCTTGCCCAATCCGTATGCTAAACCATACTATGCTATTATCACTTGAACTCAGTGGGCTACCCACTGTGATGTCTGTTATGTTGTCCCTGTTTGTAAGTACCAGATCCAGCACTGCCCCTTCTCTAGTGGGATCTGTAACTATCTGCTTGACAAATGCCCCTTGCAGGGAGTCTAGTATGACCCTGCTCCCATAGCTGCGGCAAGGATGTTCCAGTCCACATCTGGCAGATTAAAGCCACCCATGTTGACCTTGTATAATGTATATCCTTTGACTTCATGCCCCCCAGGTCTTTGTTTCATACCACCGAGTTTCTATAATCAATATAAGATTGAAGTTATCCCTGCAAATTACAGTTTCTAATTCACTCTGTTTATTGTTACGTGATCTGGCGTTTACATATACAGTAATATTTTTAATGACTTGATATTGTGTTTGTATTGTTTGATCACCTCACTGGATGCCCCCCCCCCCCCGCCTCATGCCCTGGCAGAACATGTAGCTGCCCAAGTGTCACCACGTTTGTTTTAAGTTACTACCTATTTTTATTTATAACAGAACCCAAATTGTTGTCTCTGGTGTACTAGATGGTTTATCTACATCACTGTATAGGACCTGTATAGAGGTTCACTCTCTTATAAATTGTATTCCTGGTATTTATGTACATACATGTATAGTGTTCCCTACATTGATCTGTACTCTATGTAACTACGTTTGTTATTGTATATACTATCTGTTTCCGGATGAGGAGCCTTTGTAAATGAGTCCCTGACTCAAAGGTTGGCAATTCCGATGTCTACTAAATAAATAATTAAATAAAACATTATTTTTTGGGCAGTGTGGTTAATTCTGGTCTGGTCCATTAACAGTCCCCCTTCCCCTTTAATTATTAGTTTGAATTAAAACTAATTGTAGTTTTTAGCCTTTTCCCCCAAACTGCCACCCCTTTCTGTTTAAATGTGTTTAAATGTAACCCATTTCTGAAGTAAAGATCATTTCTACCCTCAAATGTGTTCCAGTTTAGGGCAAACTTAAATTTGTCTGTTGCTGCCCATGCACGTAACCATTGATTTATGTTCTGACTTTTGTTTAATGTATCCCTTCCTTTCCTAGCTATGGGTATAGTTTCAGAAAATATGGCCTTTCAGTTATGTTTGTGCATGATTTTATCATTCTCCCTGAATTCATTCTGGATTTGAAATTCTGGTGTTCGATTAACATTGTATGTTTCTATATGGAAGACCATGGGAGGGGGCCGGTTTAATTAACTTTTCCACCCTATTCTTAATATCACATATTTTAGCACCAGGGAGACATAGGACCTGAGTATGCTCTCTAGTTTGGCCTCATATGGTACTGTCCATATATCTCAAAATGAAGTCTCCCACTACTATAGTTGCCATGACATTCTGATTATTCAATTGATTTTTCCCTGATTTCATTTCCTGAGTTAATATTTTCTTCACTATTTTCTAGTATGCTCAATTTATTTTCTGACTCTAAACTAATCAGATGCATTTCTGCATTCTGACCCCTTTTAATTCTCTTGGATCCCCAAACTGTGCACCAGTCCTTATCTAACTCTATCCCATTTTCAGTTTTTTTTTCTTTTCCCTATATTTGCTAGTTCCATAATATTTATTTCATTACTAGAACCATTGGGCATGCACTGGCTTATAGTCCCATTTATTTTGCTGTTTTGATTGTTCTTTATCTCCTCATCTGTTTTCTCTAATTTGTCACCCCATGCCTAGCCGATCATGGTTGGAGACCTTGGAGCACACCAAGCTCAGAGGTGGCACGTCTGCAAGAGATGTTGTCGAGACTGTAATGTTTAGTGAAAGTATGAACAGTACTGCATGTAGTAGTAGCACATACATCAGCTGCAGACACATTATGGCCGTGAGTGGAGGGATCATGAGCAGAACCAGGAAACTCCTTACCGTACTTCCTGTGACAGAAATTAATGAAGCTAGCCAACCATTTGGACATGCACACAGGGGAGTCCTCCTTTCTGGGGGCAAACAAAACAAAAAGCTGAGATGACTTTCTACAATCCTTGGTAAGATCAATGTAGAAATACAAGGTACTATGCACATCCAAGATATGTAGAAATGCTTTTACCTTTTGTTAGCATACACAGCATATTACACAGGATAACTAGCATAATATTCTGTGGTGATTTGCATATGTAGCCCATGATGCTTTGCATTGTGGGGGCATGTGTAATTTTGCATTTCTTTGAAACTTGGCTTCCTGGCCAAATGCCCTTTGGGGTAACCATTGCCTCAGTGCTTGCGCACAGAGGTTCTTTGTCTTTTATATTACACAGGATGGTGTATGGACTGATTCAAAATGAAATCAGAGACCACTTTAGGAAGAAAACGAGGAATGGCTCATATCAAAACCCTATTGTGATGACAAATCAAATTTGGAGGCTCAAAAACCAAAGCATGCAGCTCCAGAATTCTTTGAGCAGAAGTAAAATCAAGAAGAAATAATGTTTTCCATGATAGGAAACATATGTTGCATGCAGCAGTGGGCTCAAATGGAGCCCCTGTAAGTTCTTCCAAATCAAAATTAAGGTCCCATGGTGGAGCAGGCATATGTACTGGGGGGGGGGGCACATGTGCAGTATGCTTTTAAGTACCCTATGGGACACTTCTAGTTGTGCCTCCATTGCCTCATCCACAAGGATATGAAAAGCTGAAAGACCACCAAATGCACCTTGACAGATGAATACTGGAGATCAGATTCAGAAAATAATAACAGGTCAGTCCACTTAAGCAAAATGCATATGCAGACCTTAATAAGATGGAACAGTTTACCCTTGTCATTTACAAATATCTTAGAAGCAATTAAGATGAACATTTCACCACCATTCTTGCTTTGTCTCTTCATGTTACCTATACAGCTACTTAAGCATGACTGGAAAGAGTTGCACCAAGCCTTATGTACATTTATTTGGAATGGGAAAAGGCCTAGGATGAAATGGGAAGTCCTCTTACATAATAAGGAGGGTTGTGATAAGTGTCTTCCTGATTTGAAATACTACTGTTATGCAGCTCAGTTAGTCCCCTATAGGGGATCTATTGTTATGCAAAGTAGAAACCAGGTGGTTTTCAATGGAACATGTGACCCATAGTTCTCTTCCTTTGAAGGTCCTACCATGGACCTTGGGGTGGAGTGACCTAAGACCAATCCGCAACCCTTGGATTCAAAATTCCCTTGCAGTCTGGACATCCTTAAAGTGCATCTTGCAGGTCCCAGATAAACTATGGCAATTCCTTCCCATCTGTCACAGCCTTGGCTTCAGACCTTAGACAACATATTTAAAATTTGGGCAACAAAAGTCTTAATTTGTTGGTCTCGGTCATGGGACGGGGAGACTTTCAAAGACTTTGGGAGGGTACAATAAAAGATCACCTTGCCTCACTAAGAGTTTTTCTGGTGTTTACAAATGAGAAGCTCCATGCATCAGGATGAAGTTAAAACCAGATACAAGCTGGTTGGCTAGCTCAACATTGGAGCTACTGCTTGCCATCCAGACAACCTGAGTTCACTCCCCAAGTCCAGGACATCTGGGCTCACCTGTGAAGTGGGGTTCTGGCATCTAGCTGTACGCCTCCTGTTTTGGGGAGGGAGGGCACCTCACTCCGCTACACACTGACCCCAGGTAGCAGAGGGGAAGGGTGTGTCATGGGGAAGGAACAAGTAGTCCCTCTAGAGTGGCCTTACACTGGCACACAGTTGCTCACCTGCAAGTGACACAGAGACATCACACACCCTGAATGGGGCCGGCAGAGGAGTTCTGTAGTTAGGGAGGGACTCACCCACCATTTCGGCGGCCGTGATAGGTGCTCTGCCAGGTCACTTCTCAGGACCTTGCCCTTGGGAGGGATAAGGGAGGGCTTAAGGGGGGAACAAAAACCCCAGCAGTAACAGGCAGATAACATCACCCCTCTATACCACAGTAGGGTCCTGCCGATTCCTCCCACACCTCACTGGCTCCTTGTCCCAGGCCTGACCCATCAAGTGAAACATCCTCTGGGGCACAAACTGTAGGTTATGATTGGGGTGTCCAGAGTGGATGTCGTACAGAAGCTGGTGACAGGTTGGAATATTGGAGGACTCCTACGTTGGGCAGAAGGGCTTGGCAGGTGGAAGGAGGACCAGGCAGTGGGCAAGGAGAAATGAGGCAAAAATAGAAGTAAAAAAAAAAAACAGATCATGTTGAGCAGACATCTTTGGTGCGATTTTTCAAAAAGATGATGCTGCATGGGTCCCTGCCTCACCAAATCTCAAATTTATATAAAATTCTCATAGCAGACCCAGGAAAGGTGAAAGTAAAATGGATTCAGAGGAAATGGGAGGTGGAGGGAGATATATCCCTTTCTTTGATTTTATTGATGAGAGAGAGGGAATCACAACAATAGTAACAGCTTCTGTAACACCCAGAGATGAACAATTTTCTTAAATAAGCAATCCATGCACACATAAATGTTTCTTATGAATTTATTCTTCTTTACTGTGAGTATGCTCATTTCTGTTTGGTTGTTATCAGTTCAACAGATGCTGCATTGTTGTAAGTACTGTCAAACAGAGGTGGATCAGGGTAGGGATAATACTCTGCTTTTATAATGAATGATCCCTTGTAGCTGATATGTTCCACACTGTACCTGATATGTGCTGTTTGATGCCTTATATTTTTTTAATAAAAACAAGTTTTAAAAAAATGATAACAGGTAATCCAGTACAGAATTCATAGGACATACATGTATATACAGGTCCACAGAATGTCAAGTGCTCCATATAGAAAATCGTTTCCATTTTAAGGAATATGTATATCTCAAGAATCGCTTCTGAGCTGCAATCAGGACATCAGTCACCATAAGGGATACCCCAAAATGCGCTATAGCTATGTCCTCAGGAGCCATGCACGTAGATGCAGGGATTTTAGGTCTGTATGGACCAGGGGCCTTCGATTTTGTGGCAGAATCCCTTTGACACAGTGTGAGCCATAGAGGAGGTTCCACTGCTAGATGCTGCAGAAGGGGAAACCAAATCTGATGGGGCCAATAGGATGTCACTAGTATTAGAGTGGCATGCTCTGCCCTTAGCTTGAGCAATATTCTCTGAATGAGAGGTATTGGTGAAAATGCACAAAGGAACCTCCCTTTCCAGGAGAGGGACAGCATGTCTAGCACAAAAAATCCATGCCCTGGAGCAAGCAAGCAAAAATGCGTCAGTTTTGCTTTGTGGGGGGGGGGGGACACAAAAAGGTCCAACTCTGGATGACCCCATCTTGCAACTAGGTTGTTTCCACAGCGGTCAGAAGTTCCTGTTTGTGAGTTGGGAACTGAGACTTTAGCCTCTCTGCTAAGAGATTTCGGGCATCTGGTAGGAACACAGCCAACAGCTGAAGTCTATGAGACATGGCCTACTCCCACTGCTTCTCTGCACAGTGGATAAGAGTGTGTGCCCCCTTGTTTGTTGATGTAGTACATCACACTGACATTGTTTGTGCGAATCGGCAGAGGCCCTGTGCTGAGGGGAGTTTGAAAAGCCTATAGGCCAAGTAGAACAGCCTTCATCTTCACAGTGTTGATATGGAGAGAGCTGTCCACCTGGGACCAAAGACCTTGAGGCTGTAGGGAGCTCAGATGAGCACCCCAGCCCGATCTGGATGCATCTGTGGTTAGGCTCTGTAGGGGTGCAGGATGAAAGAAAGAAATGCCCTTCATTAAGTTGGGGTGATCCATCCATCACAGTAGGGCTCGCCTGGGGGGGATATGACCAAGGTCATCTGGTCTAGGTCACCTGTCAATTGATCCCACTGTACACTTAGTGTCCAGTGTGGTATGCACAGGTGGAGATGGGCACAAGGAATGGTGGTGATGGTGGCATCCATCAGGTCTAGATGCCTCAGCACTGATTTGCACACACATAATAGCTGTGGTAGACTAGACAGGTCTGGGCTATGAAGGCATCCACCCTGTCCTCTGGCAGGCAGGTGCTGCTGACAGCTGTGTCCAGACCTGCTCCTATGTATTGGAAAAGGCTGACATGGGTTAAGCACTAGTTTGGCTCATTGATGTGACACCCTGGTCCTCAAACAACTGCACTGGCCTCACCAGAGTGCGGACAATGACATCTTTGGATACAGTCTTGAAGAGCTAATCATCCAGGTAAGGGCAAACATGAAGACTTTCCCTCCTCAGAGCTGCTGCCACTACTGCTAAACATTTGGTGAATACATGTAGTGCAAAGACAAGCCAAAGGGCAAGACACAAAACTGATAGTGCATGCCTTCCCGCATGACTCTGAGATATAGTCTGTGGCATTTGTGGGTTTTGATATGGAGATATGCATCCTTCATATCCAGTGCACATAGCCAATCCCCTTTCTGTAACAAGGGAATGAGGGCCTGAAGGAACACCATCCAATACTTTTTGTATTCAATGTATTCGTTCAGGCCCCTGATGTCCAATACAGGGTGTAAGTTTCCTGTCCACTTTGGGACCAGGGCGTCACGGAAATAAAAACCCATGTTCAGTTTTGTAGGAGGAATGGGCTGTATGGCGTTTTTCTGAAATAATGACTGAACTTCTGTTTTCAGAACAGACAAGGGGCCTGGAGGGTAACAACAGGACTGTGAAGGATACACTTGAGGACTAGACAAACGCTCCAGAGCATGGCAATGTTTATATTCTCCAGAACCCACTTGTCTGTAGTACTCTCCCTCCACTGTGGTAGAAAAAGGGAGATCCTGCCACCCCACCTGTATTTCTAGAGGGTGTCATAGAGGGGGAGGCAGAGGGGAGTCAGAAGGTACCAGGGGCTGCAGGAGTACCGCCTGTACCAATAACTTTGGGGGTTTTGGAATATGCACCAGGGGGAGGGGTCCTGAGAGAGGACTTCTGCTTGGTTACAGAGTTACTGTCAAGAGGTATGGGCACCTCTAGCAGACGGTCTATGAAAAGTACCCCTACCAGGACCCTTGTGGGCTTCTGGGTCAGTGCTTTATAGGATCTCATTGTCATTTTGGAGGACTGAAGCTCCTTCAAGGACATTTCCACATTGTTGTTGTACAATTTCTAACCTCAAAACGGGACACTGAGGACAGATTGTTGCACATAAGTAGCAAAGCCAACTACCCTAAGCCAGGAATAGAGATGCAGGCAAATTCTGGAGGCAGCAGCCCTGACAAAAGCATCAGAGGCATATGCAGAATGCAATAGGTGCTTCCCAGTTTTAAGGCCTGCAGTGGCAGTCTTGACAAGATCACATTAAGTGGAACTGCCAGGCAGGGCAGCAATGCTGGACATAACTGACTCCCATAAGCTATTCTGATATTTAATCATGTAAGTTTGGTAGTTGGCAATCCAGAGTCCTAGGAAAGCAGAAGCATAATCTCTCTTCCCTATAAACATCCGTTGTTCTAGATAGTTTATCAGGGGCAAGAAACTCATGTGCCTTGAGGCCTGTGACCTACCATGCGCAACCATAATGACCACAGAGTGTATTTCAGGTTGGTTGGGAGATGGAGCAGGGTAATGTTTATCTGTCTTTCTGAGCACAGCAGGCAAAGTTCTAAGCTTATGCCATGCAGTCATAGTAGCATCTTCTGATGCAGGAAATACAGGAGGAATAACAATAGAAGGAGATGCAGGAAACGCCAAGAATTCAAAAAGATTGTGCTTAGAGGAGTCATCTTCCTCAGCATTTAAGCCTATGAAATCCTGCATCTGTCTCATTACAGCCTAGAAAGATGCATCTTCAGGAGGGGGACCTTGGAGTATATAGAGTACTGTCCTCATTACAGGAAGACAAAGTGGAGCTGGATCCTAATCCTTCCTGGAAAGGATCTACATCCCTCTCCTCCCCCTCCTCTTCCTCCTCCTCATCAATATTCAGAAGGTCATGATTGTATTCTTTGTCATCGGATATGATGGTGGGAATCTCTGCAGGAGCCACTGTCAGCAGCAGTGATCATGAGGGAGGAATGACTGGCATACTCAGGGAGCTGGCTGCCAATGGCAACTGAGTCAATGGGCTGGAACCCATTGATAGCACAGGCATGATCAGCAGCAACAACACTGCAAGAGGCATTGATATAATTTGGACACCATAACCAGCACCACTTGAGAGTTGACAATGCCCTGTAATGAGACTGGAGTGACTGTGGTTGACACGGTAGTACGCGATGATGGGGGCTGTCAACTGCCATCTTTATTGACAGACAAGCATGAGGCAAGCCCCGACCTTGGTGTCTCATGGACAGTCAGGGGGCTGCCAGAACTGATGCTGCAGTAGCCTTCTGGGACTTACCCACCTGATTTTGCAGTGGAGACTGGGATCTCACTGGCGAATAATGCACCTTTCTTTGTGCTTCGTATGGTGACGATCAGCTGATTTCGATGACCTGTCCTTTTCCTTGTCCATAGGCATTGACGACTGTGGCGGTGAAACTTGCCAAATTCCATGGTACCTTCCCAGTGACAGCAGTCATCGACCTAGATGGAGATGCCTGCATGGAACCTATTGCTTTCTTGGCAGCTTCTATTGCCTTTTTCACAATGAAGGTTTGTTTCTTGAACCTGCTGATGGCATCTCATCATCATCTGGTTGAATCCCTGGCAGATCTCATGGGCCCTGACATTGTGGGATAGGCCTAAACAAATAACACAGATTGAAGAGCATTGTACATGTAAATTTTGTGGCTGCAGGTACAAAACTGAAACAAAGTTTCTTTCAATGGCAGCATACAACATCAAAGAATGGAGTAAAATAAAAAAAAATAAACCTGAAAAATGACGGAGGTTTCTCAGTGGGATCCAACAAGCAAATGAGCAGGAGAAAGAACTGAGGAGCGATAGAGCTGTCTACATTATATAGACGGTGACATCATGCATCCTCATGGGTGCCCCCCCCCCCGTGGCTATCAAAAGTCTCAGAGTGATAGACTCAGGTAATTACGTAGCTTTGGTATACATGGACCTCACCAAGGCATTTTACATAGTTGACCATGAAATTTTGGTTCAGGCATTGGTTTCATTCAAATTTTCCCCTGTTGTCACTAATTGCTTCAAAAACTATTTGTCTGATTGGGTTCATGGGGTAACTTTTGACAATACATTCTCAGACTTTCATCAGATCTGTTGTAGGGTCCCCTCAATGATCTGTTCTTGGTTCCTTACTATTTTCCATTTTTAAATTGCATGCCAAATGCCTGCCTAACAACCAGAACCATCGTGTACATGGATGATGCTGTCATCTTCGGTATGGGCAGGGATTTGGTAACCTTGAATATAACCATTCAGCAGGATTTTGATCTTCTTCAGACTTGGTTTTTAAATAACAGGATGGTCCTCAAAACCAAAAAGAACTAAAACCATGCACCAGATTTTCGAACACCGGAGACTGTCGCAAGCCCTGGGAATGCCAAAGGTACGGCATACCACGCTTGTGGCAAATTAAAGGGATTTTCCATCCATTGTGGCAACTGATGCAAGCTGGACCATCGTTTTGTGGACTTGCATGCATCAGTACTGGGGACCATTTTCACGGAGCTTGCATATGAGATTTGGCACAAGTTTCCGTAACTGCATCCGAGAGTGTAAAATTCAGCGTGAAAGGCGGCAAACACGTGATGCACAAAAAGGAGTTGACAAAGGGCTTCATGCAAGCCCTGCACCACCCTTGAAATCTGGCCCTGTGTTGTTGTTTTTTTTTGCCAAGGTCTATAAAAATTAGTTAGTTCTGCTTTTCAAATACATGATTTGGATAGTACTGAAGTAGAGCATGTCTCCGAGTTCAAATATTTAGGCTTGTAACAAGGCAACAAATGAAATCCTGAAAAGGAGCTAAGAGACTGGTGGAAACAGTACACATGGTACAAAATGAAGCGGGCATTAATTCCCTAGTAATGCTTGCTTCATAATGTAGTACTGTTTCCAGCCGCATCCAAATCACCAGCAGACAACTATAAAACTCCAGCACAGGTTCCCAGCCACCCACGCACCCGCAGTACTCGGGCACTCGCTCCAAATGCGCTACATCCAGTGTTTAAAATTTTTACCTTGTTATTGTTGAAATACGAGATTTTAGTACCATAGTTTTGTATGTAGTGTGCATAGATCCAGTATTTAATATGCAATTGTTCTGCAGAAGTAGCTCTGGTTGTGGGTCGCAATATGTCTGATCGCAGTAAGCAAATGTGCGATCCCATGATTCCAGTCCCCGTAAAAGCAATGGAAAGTGTTGTTAATGAGTGAAATATTTTGTTTCTCAGTGTACCTTATAGAATTTTAGTGCTGTTTCATATACAAACAGGCAGTACATTAACATATAATTGCATTTATCAACAAAGGCATTATTCAGCCACCACAGTATTGAAGCATGTTGTACTGAACAAAACTATAGAGTTCCACATTTAAAAAAAATAATCCTGCTAAAATGTGCATCTGAGTATTTCTTGCAGAGTGATATTGTGTTGTAAGAATTTTTGAAGAGCTTGCCATGTTCCAAGCACACTAATGTACTCCAAAGTTGGGCTCTACTAGGGAATTAATGTCCGGTTGGTGATAGCAGGCACTTGGCCCAACCCCCCCAACCGGGTATTAATTCCCTAGTAGAGCACTCCTTTGTCATGCATTAATGCTTACTTGTAGACACTCATGTCAACTTTTTGGTCAAAGCAATACACCAGAGGCTGGGCTCTCTGTATTGAGGTTTTTAGTCCCAGAAATGAAGAGAATGTTTGTCATTTGCCTTCTGTTCTATATTATTCACTACAGTTCTTTTGTGTATGCAGCTGCTCCTGCCAAGGTTCTTTCCAAGGTGCATCCTGATAACAACAGTGTTTGTTGTTTTTTAATGAACTTACCCTTACATACTCATCACTGTCAGTTGTATAAATCTGCATTATCTCTTTCCCTGGAGGACTGTCTGGCCCACAGGTCAGCGGTGTTCCTCCATAAGGTGAGACTTAGTAGAGTCCCCACCTGCATAACTGACCTTTTCCAATGTTCCTCCAACATGTTGGGGACACATTCCCAGTCTAAATGTGATGCATCATTACATCTTACGTGTGAGTGAATAATGTATTTTGAAATAATATGTGATATTGTAGGTGAATGAAAGTATTTGTAACCATGTAGTTTCTATTGTGCCATGGACCTTGTTGTAAATGAACTTTTAGCTCAATCAAGTACTGTAATGCAGATTCATATATTCTACGAATAAAATATTTTACTACTACTACTAAATTTATATATGGGCTGGCAGTATATCCTAGAGGTTAGAGTAACAAGCTGTGAATGAGCTTGGTATATCCAGCAGACCAGACCCTGGTTTGATTCTCACAACCTCCACTTGCATACTGTGTGACTCTAAGCAAGTCACTTAACTGCCCAGTGCTCCCAGGTTGCCCCTAAAAACAGGCACTTGTGCCTAGCGGGCCTTACCCGGTTACCAAAGACTAAAAAAAAAAAAAAAAATTTAAACTCCATTTTAGGAACACTGCTGTTAGACAGGGAGTCTTGTCTTTTCAGGCTGTTGACCCCTACCTTCTCAAATTAATGGGGGTAAGCATATTTCATCCTTCAGTTTTAGGCTTTGCTAGTTACTGGCTGACAGTCTGCACTGTGATTGTTTCTGATTGTTTTAATTTGTCATGCATTTGTGATGTTTTGTGAGTATTTTGCATACTTTCTGTACAATAGGTTGCTTGTGAAAACAGGCTGTTTAGCTCATATTGCTCTGTAGAATAAAAAATAAATGAAATGAGTGGTCCTAATGCTGATGGCTTATGGTTCCAAAGGTGTGGCTAGGTGGAAGAGATATTCTCGATGAAGATCCGCATTTACCTACTGTCAGTCCCCCCCCACACCCAACATGAGCCTGCCCATGCGATGCCTGTCCAGCAGTGGGAAGAGCAGAATGTCATGCAGTCACCCATTGTATTCAAGTCCCCTCCAAAGCCACTGCAAGAGATGCTGCTGCAGCTGGTTAGCTAAGACTTTCCCTGGAATCAGAGACAGCAATCACCAGATGCCACTGCCCTCAGGATAGGGAGTCAGGATAGTATCTACACAAACTTGAGTCTCCCGCATTGCAGCCGAGTATATTAACCCCCTGTGCCAGGAAGCCAGGATATATACATTCAGTACTTTTGTTTCAAAGATTCATTTTCATACATTCTTTACTTCTATGTTTTTTCCTCCACAACCCTTCTAATCACCTTAGTGTTGTACTCCATCCTGCAGTCATTTATTTTATCTGCTGCTGTGGGATGCTTCTGATCCGTGCCTCCTCTGCTCAGTTCACCACCATTGCTTTGGAGGCTGTATGGTGGTGAGGTGAGCGGAGGTGGCACTGCTTCTGATCAGTGCCACCTCTACTCAGATCACCACCATAATATCTCTGCAGCAATGTTCCCTCCAACAACAGAGACCCAGAGGTAGACAAGGAATCAGTGTACGGTTTGGGAGAGATGTATTGGTTTAAGGCTGGGCTCACAGGTCAACTTTGCATCCCAGGTGGGTGTATCACCCAACACTGGGGTGGGAGGGGTGTAAAAAGGAAGGTATCACCTTACATGGTGCCCCTCCTGCCACCAGGTGGCAGTCATGCAATGGCATTTCAAACAAGCCCTTTCTGAATACTTTTCAAAGCTTTACTAGCTTGATTTGGGATCCCACATTTGGAACACAAACAAAGTCTTCCCATGTGGCAGTGCTCTGCTTGGCCATCAAAATGGTAGCCAAACAGTCAGCACATTTGTAGCGCTTCTGCTTGCTATGGTTGTGACACAGGTTCGGGACAAGTCTGAGTCATCGAATGGCCAGTTGGGGAGGGCATCAAGTGTCCCAGAGGACAGATCCCTCCTCAAGGGAGGATGGGTTCCAGCACCTACTGCATGATGGCCAGTTGGGTGTCCAAAGGTGGTGCGGGAGGCAGGGAGCTGAACATTGGGAGGGGAGGTGCCAACTGGTTCTGAATGCATGCTCATCAATATCCCCCACACTGGCATTTCAGGGGAACAGGGAGAACAGAGGAAACAGCCCACAAGTGAGTAGAATGATACTGAGGGCACTCTCTTGCCCCAATGTGCCAACTGCCCACCACCTCCTGGAACTGAGTCGTTCAGTGGGAGTATGCTCAGTTCCCCACTGCCCCACCCCAGAGGGAGTAGTCCAGGGTAAGAGAAGGAACAGATAAGTGGTAGAAAAGTGCACATGGGGCTGGGAGCTCACCTCTGCAGTAGATGGGGGTGCAGTCAAGAGGAGGGAAAAACATAAAAAAATAAAATAAAATGGTCGCCAAACCACAGTTACAATTTTATTTGGCCAACTTAAATTTCGATAGATGGCTGTCCAGCCAGTGCAACAGAGGCACTACCACTTGTGACACTGGTGATCTGCACTGGGGAATGAGTGCAGGCGATCAGGAGCCCGCAGGGAGGAGGAAGGATTAAGTGTTCGAGGGACTGTTATACTTCCTCCAAGAGAACAGAAAACTGCTCCTGCTGCTTGACTGCCACCTGGTGGAGAGCAGGCAGGAGTACAGCTGGGAGCACAAGAACAACAGGGGTCTCTGACATCCCTGGGGAGAACCAAAGGAGGATGGAGGAAAATGCCTGCACTCTCCAAAGGCTCAAGCACAACCAACACGGCAGGCACTACCACTGTGTGCTCCTGGGTAAGTGGTGGATAGCTGGTAAGTCCATGAGAAGCTCAGTGATGGGGCTGGGGAAGGGGATCCCATTAGCAGAACTGTGAATGGGAACTAAGCTTGTTTAAAAATAGTTCGGTAGGTGGGGTCACCTTAAAGGGGGAACAGTCAGTACTAAGCCCCACACCCAAATGCGAGGCTGGTTCCAATTTGCACTTTGTGTGCAAACACATTTTTTTTTCTTTATTGCTTTCTAGTTCTCCTCAGCTGGGGTGGGGTTGTACCTATGGTTCCCCCCCTTCTGGCTGTCTCTTTCTTGGCCCCTGCCCCAGCCCCAGCCATACCTCGACCCCATGCCCCACCCCTCCCAGTCACATCACGGTGGGGACTTACCACACTCACCGCAGAAGGCCAGGTGAGCACCAGGGAAGCTGACTTGGGTGCGTCTGCTGCAATGCCAGTGGACCACCTTCACGTGCATGGGGAGGATTTTTCCGTGTTTTCCCCCCGTAGTGCGGGCATGCAATGATGCCAAGGAGGTTCCATGCATGCGTCCGTGCACAGCATATCTGGTGTCTGCCCGCGTCGACCCCCCCCAGCAGACCATGACCTGCCCCAACCCCCAGCCACCGCCAGGAGCCAGCACATCCATGGTAATCTCTTCCCACCCACCCCAGAGGAGGAGAGCAGTCCCTGGGATGCTCAATCTTCCTCCATCACAGCCGACCCCCAGCACCCGAGGTCACTCCCAACCCTGGGTCGCTGGCGTGACACGAGGTGTGGCAACCAGCGCCTCAACCCTCAGTGCCAGTGGGCCAGCAAAAACATTTATTTTTACTTACTGTTTACTACAGTACAGTAGATTGTATCAGACTGATTCTGCTGACTTGCAGGCTGACATTTTCTGTAACTACAAATCCCAGAACCCCTAAAGCTGACATCAGAGGATGACTGTATCAGTGGGAGATTCAATAGCCTGCAGTGCATATTAGAGTTTTTATAAGCTCCAATCAGATGTTTGCCAGTCCTGCTTCAGGTCAACATTGGCGTCCCCTTCAGGAGTCCCATCGGTGGAGCCGTCCAAGTTGCCATGCTTGGACAGAATACCAGGCTTCATCTTGTCATGCTGTGGGGTTTTCTTCAATTTTCTTCCTCCCAGAGAAAGCTGACGGTGAGGGTTCCAGGTCCATGGATGCAGAGTGTGCTGCCACAGAGGAGCTGCTGTCCTCCCTCCCAGCAGGTGCTTCCAGCTGCACCAACCACCAGTGGACACCCAGGTGGCAGAAGCACAGCACAACCAGAGACCCTTCCCTGCCAAAGGAGAAGTACATCCTCTGAGAGTGCCCTCTGGGACATTTAGTCCTTCTTCCACTGTTAGCTCTCCGATGCTCCAAGCTCAGGCCATGAATTCGGGTCACTGGGGCTAGAAGAGGCAATGGGCTGGCTACCAATTATACCTTTTTAATAAAATGTAAATTTTAGCTGCACAGAGTTTAATCTTGGCTAGTTAGGTTCTGGATTGGTGGCCAGAGTTGCAACCTGAATTAAACTTAAAGCACTGGCACATGGCAAGCAAATACACTTGCCACCAGACAAATGCATCAGCCAGCTTAATCTTTTAAAGTCGCATACCCACCGGGGGAAAATATCTGGTGACAACAGCTGGTATTTCTGTGACCATAATGAGGGATGAATAAAGATGAAACAGCTGCTTTCAAGGTGGGGGATGAACATGACAGCCTAGAATCCTTTCAGACATTAAATGACCATGTTACTGTCTGATCTTAGTGGACATTTGACCACAGTAAAAACTGCAACTATGGGGTCAGTTGCCACTTTTTGGTGGCCAGCTAGCCACTTAGATCTCCTTACACATGTACCCAGTCTCTTGTGTGGTTCACCCTAGCTGTTCTTAAGCTACCCTAAATACCAAGAGCCACCTGTGACTGCACCTGCCACTGATGTACCTCTAAAAGTGGGTGTCAGTTTCCCTTGTCATCAGTTCACCGCCCAGAACAGACACCACACTTTTTACCTATAGAAAAAAGTTAATTTGAACAAAAAAACAGAGAAGTGGTGGTTAATGAGGTGCTCATGAGGAGTGCACTTCTAAACATCGACAACAAATCTCTGAAAAATCCTCAGATGTCTTTTGTGTTTACTTTTATTGACTTTGTTAATAAAAAAAAATGCCAGTCTTTAAAAGTATCACCGATCCTCATCTTCTGGTTGGAGTTTGATGAGCCAGGAATTGGCTCGTACCACCGTGCTTCTACGGCGAATCCTGCACATGTACTGTCCCTCACTAAACTCATTAGCGATGATGCTGAGGTCCTTGTTCCTCAAAGTGATGTATCCTGGGATGGACTGTGACAAGAGCTCTCCATCTTTATACCAGCTGAAAAACATTTTGCATAATCATTTATTCATTTATTTTAGTTTCCAGAAATCTGTGGTTATTTATGTTAAAAAAGTTAAATGTTCATTTATTATTATTCTGTAAAATGCTGTTAAAATAACAGAAAATCAGAGATGCCCAATGGCCCAGTGGGTATTGCGTCACTCTCCCCCACTGGCGAACCAGGTCCACGAGCTGACTCAGGTGGCCGAGGGGGCATGGGTGATGATGCCGCATGGCTGTGCCCCCAGCGAGAGAGGGATGGTGCTGTGACCCCTATGGTGGGTGGGGGAGTTTCCCTGTGCCAAAAGGCATCCTTGCATGCTTATGTGGCCTGGAGGGGCAGTGCCTGCTGGCAAGTAGGAGGTGGTAGGGGTGAGGACAAAAAACAGAAAAGAAAAATGTACACTGGCCCATCCAGATGATGGTTGTTGGCACCTTCGGGCATTGCTCCATATTGATTCCCAGCAGCCTCAACGATGGGGGGAGCTAATGATGTGGGTGAGGGACTGCCAGCTGAAAAGATCCATAGCAGACAGAGGTGGTAGCTAAGGGGACAAACAGCTTGCTTAAAAACAAATAAATAAATAACATAACATAAAATCAGGGACTGTCCATTGGCTAAATGGTAACACAGTGCAGAACCTTGCATGAGACCCAAGTTGGGGAGCAAGGCCATGTCACTAGTGACTGGGGTACCAGGACTGGGAAAGAGTTACCAGTGGCAGTACAGTATGTCCCAGCCCAGTGAGGGTGGCACTGTGTTCCACCGCCATAGCAACCCTTGTGTCTGTGCGATGCCATAGGGCACCAATGCATGTCAGCGGGAGGTATAGGCCGGGAAAGGGAAGAAAACTGTGGAAGGAAAAATGGCAGCTGCTTAAGTGAAGACACCAGAAATCTGAGGCCCCTCAGCCCCGCCAGTGATCCCTAGAACCTCAGGTGATGGTAAGTGGGGTTGTTAGGACTGGCAAGTGGCCAACAAGGAATATAAATGCCTACAAAAATAACATGAAATCATCTTTTAGAAGTAATGTTCAATAAGATATCTAAATTTACTACAGGAAATTTAGTACTAAAATAGTAAATGGCTAGATGTTTGGCGAGAGGCACAAAAAACAGAATTCTGATATTTCTTTGCTCCTAGCATCCTTTTGCAGATGCTATGCACAACTCTACCTGCAAACTGCCTCTTAGGTATGCTAACTCAGTATGTACTAAATCTCTGATGCCTTTGGGTCTAACTTGGTACTTGTCTGAGATAATGACCTCACTACACTGCAGAGTCCCAATGGGGCAACACACATGTTTGTACTTTGTTATTCTCAGCCTACCCTTGATCAGATATACAAGCCTGTTCAAATGGTGATGTCTGTTCTGGGGAAGCCTTGTCAGTCTGTTGTGCAAAAGAATCTGCATACTCATGATGCCTTGCACTCAGATTGAGGCTTTAGAGTATATGTGATAAGAGGCAGTATAGCACAGCGGTTTAAAGCTCTGCGCTGCAAACCTGGAGACCTGGGTTTGAATCCCATAGCCCCCACTTGCAAATTGTGTGACCCTGAGAAAGTCACTTAACTTCCTTGTGCTCCCAGGTCACACCTGTAAACAAGCGTTCAGCTTAGTGTGTCTCTCCTGGTAAAATATAAAAATTAAAAATAAATGTTATGTGTGGGGTTTGGAGAGATGTACAAAAAACAAACAATTAAAGAATAATGACCCAAGAGCCGGTCATTTTCTGCAGGTTAACTACTGGCTGGAGGGGAAGGGTGACTGAAGCGCAGTCGAGAGACAACCCCACCCGGTCGGTCATTAATCAACAGGAAGTGAATGGCTCTGAGGTCATTATTGCAATTATAATTCTAATCGCAATAATGACCATTTTTGGAGCTTTTTTTTCTTTATTGTTTTGTTTCTGTGCCGTGTGGTGACACTGCTGCATATCTTGAAGGCTGCCGCGTGGTGTCTGTTCGTTGCTTTCCATGTTCAGCGAAGTATTGTGTCTTTGTAGGTTTTTTAGTAGGTCTTTTGTTGTACAAATGCTGATAAAGTGGTGATTTTTTAAAAAGTTTTCTATGAGAAATTAGTAGGGTTTAATAGTTCGGCAGTTACAGAAATGCCACCAGCATGAGCAGCTGTGCGGCTGCTGTGTCGGGCATTTCTAAGAGATTTCAGCCCAGCATGGCAGCCAATCAATGAGATAGTTAAGCTCATGAATAATTAATTAGAATTATATCATCAGATATTCTTTTTGCCCCAGCATCCTTTTACAGATCCTTTGCACAAAACTTCCTTTAAACTGCCCTTTAGTATGCCAATTCCGAGTGTACTAAATGTTGCATGTCTTTGGGTTTGACTTATTACTGGGCAGTGACAATGATCTTACTACACTGAGGAGTCCCAACAGGACAAAACGTGTCTTTAGTTAGTCATTATCAACCTATAGTATATGGTTACCCTTTGTTATGTATAAAAATCAGCCTGCTCAAAATCCTTGTTAAATACATTCTAAACTATTATGCGCATTCTAAAGTGTTGTTATGCGCATTCTGAACGGTTGTTATGCACAATTCAAAGGTCATACAATTTCAAATTTCTCATTTATTCTATACCTAGCTACTTACTAACCACCCAGTGCCCAAAGTCACTCCTTTAACTTTCAAAAGTCTGGAAATTTGATTTTGTTATGTGAGTAGAACAAAGAAATGGCAAGATTTTTTGTTTTCACTTCAGTGGGGTCTGTCACTCTAGTGTAAATAACCATATACTCTAAAAAATAAAATATGGTCAACCACACACAGCTCGGCATGTGTTTCCATCTAGGGGTGGAGATGACAGCATATATGTATGGTTGCCCATACATTATTCTCTATATAATTTTGAATCAGTTGTATAAAGGTGTTTAAAAGAGGATGTCTGTTCTGGAAAAGCCTTGTCAGCCTGCTTTGCCCCAGGAGTTACATATCCTTGATGTCTTGAATTTGGACTAAGGCTTTAGGGTATGTGTGTGGATAGAAAGATGCCCAAATATCAAACAGCAACTGTTTAGATGTGTTTCTAACCAGTTTTCAGAGGTCATCACAAACTTATAATAACTGGTCAGCAATTTTTTGTTTGGGCTGACCGAGTTATAATTTGCCATTATAACCCATGGGTTATAATGGCAAGCATGCACCAAGTCACTCAAACACAACCGCTCCCTCATTGGCTGTTCACTTCCTCCTGAGTGGGCTAATCGTGTTTTCAAACATGGCGGCTCCTTAACCGAGCAGCGATGAGCCACCAGACTGAGAGCTCTCTTCATTTTTGTTTTTTTCCTTTTTAATAACCAGTTACATGGGGGCGTGGCTAGCCAGCAAGCATGGAGGACGCTTGCTAAGATAGCTCCCTGGGTGGTGGCACTTAAAGTTAATGTTGCAGCTTAAAAAGTAAATCTGGGCTGGCCAACTGGCGATATTCGGGTCCTTTAGGTGGATGGCTTCAATAAAATCCCCAAATCGCCAAGCTAAACTACAATTCAGAGCCAGAACATCGAACATTAGAGGTGAACCAAGTATCCATGGACCTGGGCCTTCCTCTTCACGTGCTAGCACTGAAAGTGCGCAGTTCTATTGCAACGCTATGGAGCTTACAAAATCCCTGGCAGGGGTGCCTGAAACACTCGCACAGATGCAGAGGGATATCAAAGCAGAATTTCCCAATTTGAACACACAATTTACACATCTACAGACTGTGGTTACCACCCTGACTGAGACTACGGCCACTCATACATCACAAATATGTGAGCTAGAAAGAAGAGTCAGCGATTTGGAGGATACCTATGCTGGAGCCTCAGCTGAACAGAACGGCTTGATAACTACCATCACGGAGTTAAAGAAAAGACTGGATGACCAGGAGAATCGCTCTCAACGATCAAATATACGCATCATTGGCTTGCCAGAGGGGATGGAAGGCAAAATCCTAATGTGGGCCTGCATGCATGGTTAACGAAACAGCTAGAATTACCATAGGAAGCTGGGGAATATGAGATTGAACGTGCTCGTCGGGTGGGTCCTCCTCCGAAACCTGGAGATCGTCCTCGACATTACCTCATTAAATACCTAAGGTTTAGGGATAAGGACACTGTACTGTGGAAGGCCAGGGAGAAGAGCCCCTTGAAAGTGGACAATTCGTCAGTTTATGTGTATCGAGATTATAGTCGAGAGCTGCAAATACGGAGACAAAAATTTAACCCAGTGAAGAATAAACTGTACAGAATGGGTTGGAAATTCTCTCTGGTGCACCCTCCCCAGTTACGGGTGGACAGGTCTGGACAGAATCTGCATTTTTTCTCATGTCACCAACTCGCAGAAAAATGGCTAGAGGAAGAGAAGACCAGGAGAGAAAGAGAAGACCAAAACCAATGAGCTAAGTAGTTCTGAATTTTATAAATATGTCAGGTCTGTGGTGTTGCTGCTCACAGCAGCTCTGGCTTAGTGCTTGCATATCTCTTGGGGATCTTATTTCTCCTTTGAACTAATACTCCAGTATTTTTTTTTGGTGGGTTGCATCCTTGGAGTTGGGAAGTAAAATCTAGAATGAAGAGGCCTGCAGCATGGTAATCCCGACCGGGTCAGGGGGACTCGGGTAACAAGGGGGGGAAGGCCTACTACTATTTACATCTGCCTATCTAGTAGAGGAATAATTGGGTACTCCAAGGGCAGTGAATTTGAATGAAGTATGTGGTGGGAGTCATGAGCACTGAAATGAGGAACATTGCTTTGGCAGACACAAGGAATTGGTGTAGTGGATCATTAAGAACTACCTCGGGAATGCGTGATCCTAATGAAAAATTGGTAACCCAATTTAGGAGGGTTTAGTTATTTTTTTGCTCATCTGCTTGGCCCGACCATGCCAGGGGGTATGGGTAACAGCGGGATTGAGGTGCTGGACAAGCGGAACTACGAATGTGGTCTTTATTACTTCCTGCTCTGGAGTAACACACTAACTAGGGTCCAGAGGGACTAAGGGGGAATCGAACAGGATCATGCTTATGATTGGGCCATGAACCGCTGTGCTCTCTCTGTAATCATTGGAGATAAATATTTCTTAGAGACCTTAGTTTGACATTTAAAGTTTCATAATAATGTTGGCCAATTTGTACAACAGTTTTGCTGCATATATTGCTTAATTATTGGCACTTGCTGCCACCCCTCCTTTTATACCATCTTTATGGCTAGCAGTAGGGGCAGGGTAGGATTAACCTGCCTAATGTTTGTAATGGGAATGCTGGCGGGGTTTTCTTTTTTCCTGTGGGGGGGGGCCTTAGTCCCACTTGGGCTGAAGCTGGGACTGTTTAGTAACACAGGGGGGGGGAGGGTGGCTGGGGCGATGGGGAAATGAGGGTTAAATGCTGCTGGAGATTTCTGTCCTTTTTACTTGTGAGAGAAGGGAGGAGGGAGGCTGTGGGCACCTAATAATGCTGCCAAGGGTGCACACTGACCTGCAGCCTTCTTTAAGGGCATTAATCATGGTTCAAGCTGATTGAAACATAGAAACATAGATTTTGACGGTAGATAAGGGCCGCTTGGCCCACCTAGTCTGCCCATTTCCCTACCTAGAGGATAAGCTGCAGATCCTATTTAACCAACAGCCTATTTCTTCCTACCCACCACAAAAATTGCCTTATGTCTGTCCCATGCATTCTTGAATTCTCCCACAGTTTTAGACCCCACAACCTCCTCAGGAGGCTGTTCCATGCATCCACCACCCTCTCTGTGAAAAATGCTTCCTCACATTGCCCTGAGCCGTCCCCCTCTATCTTCAAATTGTGTCCCTTGTTCTTGCACATCTTTTTCTGAAAGATGCTACCCTCTTGGACTTTGTTGATTCCACTGAGGTACTTAAATGTTTCTATCATGTCCCCCTCTCCTCCTTTCCTCAAAGGTATACATATTAAGCTCCTTTAGTCTCTCCTCGTATGGCTTCTCTTGCAGACCCTGCACCATTTTAGTTGCCCTCCTCTGAACTGCCTCCATCCTGTCTATGTCCTTGCGGAGATGGGGTCTCCAGAACTGGCATGCAGTACTCCAGATGGGGTCTCACCAACTGTCTGTACAGGGGGATAACAACTTCCTGTTTTCTGCTGGTGATGCCTCTCCCTATACATCCCAGTATCCCCCCAGCCCTCCCTACTGCCTTCTCGCATTGCTTGCCAACCTTAAGGTCATCTGATATGATTACCCCTAGGTCTCTTTCCATTTTTGTTGTTACTACCCCCCCATTGTGTAATCTTCCCCTGGGTTTTTGTTTCCCAGGTGCATTACTTTGCACTTCTTTGCATTGAATCCAAGCTGCCATACTTCTGACCATTCCTCCAACCTTGCCAAGTCCTTTCTCATCCTTTCCACGCCTCCTTGTGTATCAACCCTGTTGCAGATCTTTGTGTCATCTGCAAAGAGGCATACTTTTCCTTCCAGTCCCTCTGCAATGTCACTTATAAAGACATTAAAAAGGACTGGACCCAGTACTGAACCCTGCGGTACCCCACTAGTAACCCCCTTTCTTCAGAGTGGACTCCATTTACAATTACCTTCTGTGTCCTGTTGTTCAGCCAATGTTTTACCCAGGCTACCACCTTGGGACCCACTCCCAGGCTGGTTAATTTGACTACTAATCTTTTGTGTGGGACTGTGTCAAATGCCTTGCTAAAGTCTAGGTAGGCCATGTCCACAGCCCCTCCCTGGTCTACTACTTTGGTCACCCAGTCAAAGAAATCAATTAAATTCGTCTGACATGACCTTCCCGCTGTGAACCCATGCTGCCTTGGGTCCTGTGCCCCACTGGCCTCTAGGTACTCAACAATTCTTTCCTTCAGAAGTGATTCCATCACTTTCCCTACCACAGAGGTCAAACTGACAGGTCTGTAGTTTCCTGCCTCCGTCTTGGTCCCACTTTTGTGAAGAGGAATCACATCCGCCTTCTTCCAGTCCTCAGGTACCACACCATCCTCCCATGATTTGTTAAAAAGCGTAGTCAGTGGTGTCACTAGTTCTCTGCTTAATTCTTTTAGAATTCTGGGGTGAATTCCATCTGGCTCCATTGCTTTTCCACCTTCAGTTTTAGGAAATATACGAAATCACAATGCCCCCACAATGCAAAGCATCAAGGGCTGCATATGCAAATCACCACAGAATGTTATGCTGGTCCAACTTTAACTGTAAGTGCATGGTGCCGAAAGGCCTCTCACACAGTTGCAAAGAGTGCTAACAGAAGACATGAACACGTGTTTACGTCCTACCAGGACTCATCAGTATGCCTCGTCTGTTTGACACCCCAGTGGAATAGACCAGCTACCCCAAGGCAGTGTGCCTGGGATATATTGTGGTGAACCCATTAAAATAAAAAACTATTTAAAGACAAAGAACCTCTGTGCATAAACACTGAGGCAAGGTTACCCAAGGGCATTTGGCTGGAAGCCAAGTTTCAAGAAAATCTGAAATCACATGCCCCCACAATGCAAAGCATCAAGGGCTGCATATGCAAATCACCACAGAATGTTATGCTGGTCCAACTTTAAGCAGAATTGCATGGTGCCGAAAGGCCTCTCACACAGTTTGCAAAGAGTGCTAACAGAAGACATAGACACGTGTTTCGTCCTACCAGGACTCATCAGTATGCCTCGTCTGTTTGACACCCCAGTGGAATAGACCAGCTACCCCAAGGCAGTGTGCCTGGGATATATTGTGGTGAACCCATTAAAATAAAAAACTATTTAAAAGACAAAGAACCTCTGTGCATAAACACTGAGGCAAGGGTTACCCCAAAGGGCATTTGGCTGGGAAGCCAAGTTTCAAGAAAATACGAAATCACACATGCCCCCACAATGCAAAGCATCAAGGGCTGCATATGCAAATCACCACAGAATGTTATGCTGGTCCAACTGGGAGTTCTTTCAGAACCCTTTCTTCTGTGAAAGGACTGAGACCAATCCCCCTCTCCAGAGTGCTTCTGTTAATTGGATTAGGCACCTCCCCCACTTCCTCTTTGGTGAATACTGAACAGAAGTATCAGTATCCCTGCTTTATCACTGTCACTCTCTGCCCATCCACCATCCATTCTATTCAGACTACTATCCCTCCCTTTGTCTTTCTACGCTCCCTGATATACCTATAAAAGGTTTTATCCCCCTTCTTAACCGAGTTAGCTATCTTTTCCTCAGTTTGTGACTTTGCTATTCTGACTACCCTCCCTGCTTCCTTCTGCCTTAACTGGTACAGTTCTCTGTCCTGCTCCTTCTGTGTTTCCTTATACTTCCTAAATGCTATCTTTTTCTCCCTAACCTTCACCGCCACCTCTTTTGAGAACCATAGTGGCTTTTTCTTTCATTTTGATTTGTTTATTTGCTTCACACAAAGGCTTGTTGCCTCTGTGATGGCAGTTTTGATATTTGCCCATTGTTGCTCTACCCCTCCTTCTAGCCTGTTTGCTAGTGCTTTTCTAAGGCACTCTCCCATCTTGCCAAAGTCAGCCCTCCTGAAGCCCAGAACCCTCACTTTTGTATGGTTTGACTCTGTAGCAGAGTTTATTGTGAACCACACTGTTTGGTGGTCACTTGTTCCCAAATGGCTACCCACTTCTAGATCTGAGATCCTCTCACTGTCCCCATTTGAGAGTATGAGGTCTAAGATTGCTCCCTCATGAGTGGGTTCCAAAACTAGCTGTTTGAGGCATGCCACCTGAAGGAGCATCAAGAATGGCCCTGCTTTGGATTGTGGCTGCACAAAGGTGCTCCAGTTAACATCTGGCATGTTAGGTCCCCCATCAACAGTATCTCCCTTTCTCTGCCATCCTAAGTATGCCTTCTATCATATCCTTGTCCATTCCCTCCCCCTGACATGGGGGTCTATATACAACCCTGTGTGGATTGTGGTGCCATTTCCAGTCTCTAAGGTGACCCACAGTGCCTCCTCTCCTTGGTGTTTGTTGCGAGCTTTCAAGCGGAATATAAGGGATGGCTGTTGGGGGGAGGGAGGGGGTTGGAAAATTCGGGGAAAAGAGTTGGGGGCCCTTCTGGATACATGTCAGTATATCACAATGTGTTAGATTGATGTTTAATGATGGGGGATGATTTTTGTTATAGTTCATGGAACGTTAATGGTCTTAAATCTACAGTGAAGCATAAGAGAGTCATGACAGAAATTCGAAGGCAAAAGGGGCAATTGGTCTTGCTGCAGGAGACCCACTTTTCAGTATCAGAAGCTCAGAAAACGGCCAAATTTATGGTGGGTGCATGAGTTTCCTCTACTTTTTCTGCTAAAGCACAAGGGGCATCTATATGGATACCAAGGGGCTCCCCAATTCAGATCCAAGAACAAATAATAGACCCCATGGGCAGATACATGCTGGCAAAGGTAGAAATCCCAGATGGCAGTAAGCTGTCAGTTGGCTCTGTCTATGCCTCGAATGTGGACAACCCTGTTTTTTTTTTTAAACACTAGCCCTAGATATGTCAAAATGGGAGGGCCCCCGGATATTGGGGGAGACTATAATTGCATCCTCGATACGATACTGGATAGATGTAATACTGCCCCAGTTCTTAAGTCGCAAAATGCAAAAGCTTTAGAAATACTACAAAGTGACTACAATTTGTTAGATGCTTGGAGACACGTGTACCCGTTGGGTCGGGAATACAGCTTTTACTCCCATGCACATCGGTCTTATGCCCATATTGATTGCTAATCTCGAGTAATCTGATAATTGGGGTGGGGGATGTGGGGTATTCGTCTATTCTAATTTCTGATCATGCACTCCACTATGTGACACTTAAGGGCACGGGGCTTGATGTGGGAACCAGGTCCTGGAAATTAGATCTGTTGCTGTTAAAAAATCAAGATTATGTGAAGTTTATGGAAGCTGCAATACAGGAATTTTTGACATTTAACCAGAGGGGGGATACCTCACATTCCACGTGCTGGGAGGCCTTGAAGACATACATAAGAGGTCAGACAATTGCGTTTGCAGCACAAGTTAAACATGCTGCCACAAGGGAATTTGATCTCATCAGGGATAAAATTGAGAGGGGGGAGAAGGCCCATATGCTTAACCCCAATGCTGGTCTATATAATTCGGTACAAAAGTTAAAATGGGAATTGAACTCCTTATTTGCTGCCCAGCTGGAGCAAAATATCCTTTTGTTGAATGCCAGGCAATACTTTGATGGGGATAGGGCTGGGAAATATTTGGCCTGGCAACTTAAAAGGAAAGAAGAAATCAAAACAATTACTCAAATCCAGAATGATCAGGGAGTTATGGTGAAAGGAGCTGCAGATATTGGTGATGCCTTTGGCAATTATTACTAAAAACTATATACTTCCAAATGTACCCCTAAACAAGAGGACTATGACTGATTTTTTGCAGGAGCCCCACTAGACAGGTTTAAGGAGAATGACATCATGCAGTTGTAAGCCCCTCTAACAGTACAAGAAATTAAGGATATCTTTAGAGTGTTGAGGAGCGGTAAAGCACCCGGACCAGATGGATTACCAATCGATTTTTATAAAATTTTTGAGGAGTATATCTTAACACTGATGTTTGATGCCCTAGAGGATGGTCTACAATGCAGAGAACTACCCCCCTCCACATGGTCTGCCATAATAACTGAGCTGCCCAAAGCGGGCAAGGATCCTGCTCTGTGTTCTTCATATAGACCCATTTCATTGCTTACAGCTGATTGTAAAATTTTAGCCAAAGCTATGGCTTCTAGATTGGATGGGTGTCTCCCCTCGGTGATACTTGGACTAGTCTGGGTTTGTTAAAGGCCGGATGGGTAAACATAATATTTGATGTACACTGAATATTGTTTATAAATGGTCGTACACTAAAAGATCTCACGGAGCGGCGGTAGTAGCCCTTGATGCCGAGAAGGCTTTTGATCATGTGGAGTGGGGGTCTCTATTTTACACCTTGGAATGCTTTGGAATAGGACCAAATTTTAGATCATGGGTACAGGCACTATATCAGGGACCAACTGCTAAGGTAAATAAAGGAGGAGTTTTATCTAATTCTTTTCGACTGAGTAGAGGTACAAGGCAAGGCTGTCCACTATCTCCTTTATTGTATGTCTTATCTTTGGAACCCCTAGGGGCAGCCCTGAGAGCTCACTCAGGTATTAGGGGAATGCGGCGGGGGCGGGAGAGGACATAAAATAACAATGTATGCCGATGATCGGTTATTATTTCTACAGAACCCCGAAGAAGACTTACCGGCTTTACATGAAATGATGTGCCGCTTTGAGGCCATATCAGGTCATAGAGTTAACTGGACAAAAAGTGAACTAATGCCAATAGGCACCCAGTACTGAACACAATTAATTTCCCACTTACGGGGGCTGCAAATGGTCTCAACTTTGAAATATTTGGGTGTAAGAATTTCGGCTAATATAGGGAATTTGTATAAACTAAATGTAAAACCACTCCTAAACACTATAGCTGAAGACTGTATGAGATGGTTGGCACTACCCATCTTTTTGTTAGGCAGGGTGGGGGTTATTAAAATGTCAATTCTGCCTAGATTATTATACCTCTACCAGTCTCTGCCCATTAAGATCCCTAAAATTCATTTCAAATGCTTAGACTCCATACTACACAAGTTTATGTGGAAACAGGGCCGGGCAAAAATCCAGAGGAACTTGTTATACAAGAGGCCTAGTGAGGGAGGAGTAGGGCTTCCAAATTTTAGATTTTACTACTGGGCTGCTCAACTTGAGTATATTCCCACTGGTGATTTGTTCTCTGAATGCTTGTGGATTGGGTTGGAGGAGGATATGTTAAATGGTAATTTCAGGAACGACCTGCTGGCTGGGAGCATTGGAGGGAGGGGAGAGATAAGCCCTGGTAATCACTTCACGGCCACTACTAAGGAGATATGGAAACTGGCTCATAGAATAGGTTTCAAAGGGAGTAACTCACCTAATATTAGTATACTCAGTTTCATGAGACAAGAAGATAGGTACTCTATTGAGATGTTGCAGAGATTGTGGGTATGGCGCAGGAAGGGGCTTGCGGCAGTTACCCAACTTCATGATGGAGGGGTACTAAAAGGTTTTACTCAGATATGTTCTCAATGGAATATTCCGAAAGGTGATTTTTTTTATATACTTAAGGGTCAGACATAGGTGCGGAACCAAATTAACTACTGGGAATAAGTGGGTCGATCCGTCCCCCTTTGCAGAAGAAGTATTTAACCCGCAACCTGCGGGCAATCCATTATCTATATACTATCAATTGCTAACTAGCTCAGACCCTCATCAAACTATCTCTAGTGTGGAGAGATGGAGTGTAGATCTGTCCCTCTTTATAGATCCAAAAATGTGGGCTTTAGCATGCTCTCATTATATTAATTGCTCTAGCAGCAATAAACTGTGACAGATACAACTCTTTTTTTTTCCATAGGGCGTATGTAACCCCTATATGGCTGAATAAGATAGATGGGTCTAGGCCTTCCATGTGCCCCAGATGCTTGGTAGATGAGGCTGATTTTCTTCACCTGGCACTCACTTGCCCAAGAGTGGCTCCTTTTTGGCACCAGGTCCATAACATTATGTCCCAAGTTTTGGGATACTCTCCTTCTAAGTCCCTGTTGGAGCTAATGCTGGGAGCATACCCCACCCACCCAAACCATAAAATAAATAACCCCCTCTGGTCCATGGCACTGGTAAATGACTGAAGAACAATAGCTCAAACATGGATGTCAGACAGGGGCCCTTCAATTGCACAATGGGTACTAAATGTGAAATCTTGTATGTTGTAGGAGAGAGCTCAGTTGAGTGCACTGGGTAAGAAGGAACACTTTGATAGCATTTGGGAACCTTGGATAACAGCGGTGGAGGAGGGTATTGTTCCAGGTTAACTAGTAAGGAAAAGGGTCAAGGTGTATGAATATGATGCGGTGTTTGTTAAAGTAATATTGATGACAGCAATGGTCATGATGGGTAGGGGATGTGATAGTTACAATCATGCCTCATCCCCCAGTGGGATGGAGCTGAATTTTAGCAAGTCAATGGCTGTAAATGCTTATCCAATGTTTCATTCATAAGATATGTGAGACCATGTATGTATCCATGTATTTATATATAATCACGCTGTATTACTACCTCACTGCTATTAATACAATGTATCTGTAAAAACAATCTGAATGCACTGAAGGCACTACCACACTCACAATAAAAAGATTTAACAAAAAAAAAAAAAAATAACCAGTTACACGGTCCAGCACTTAAACAGTTAAACCCCCCTTAAAAAAATGTATCTAGTTGATCCTCAGAGGAGAAAAGAACTGCCACCGGGGAAGGGCTCTGACTTGGCTGACCAGGGTAAACAGTGATCGTGACTGCGATCTAAGCTGTAAAAAATTTTGGAAGAAAGAACAAGCTGAATTAAATTAAAAAGTATAAAGGCAGGCCTACAAAAAAACCAAAAGCTGAAGGACAGGAAAAAAAAAGACTGTGTGTGTGTGTGTGTGTGTGTGTGTGTGTGTGTCTGTGACACTGTGAATGAGATAGAGGAACACTAGAGAAACATTTGAAAAAATGCTGACCAACAATTATAAAAAATAAAACATGAGAAAGTGTGTCTTAAACTCAAATTTAATGGTTGCCCTCGGTGTGGGATGCTTTAACAAACAGTTTATGTAGCATCCCACACCTCAGGCAACAAGAGGTTCCAATGTGTCCAGAACCTCGAGATGCTAATACTCCCTGGTAATAGACAAACAAACCTATTGGCTATTATTTTTAATATATGGATGCGACGTTTGTTTCAAATGGGCGGTCGACCGTTTGACTGAACTGACTTACTACTGGTCGACTGCCGCAGTGTCCTATGCTGTGGATTCAGCTGTGTAGTCGTTCATGATGGTTCCCGCCCCCTGTCTGTTTTTTTAACATTTTTTACATTCTACCTGCTCTTCAGGACCGCAATGGCAGGATCCACCAGATATTTTTATTTCCTGAGGGAAACCCATAAAATTAAAATGAGAAGCGCGATGACCGAGTTCGCTCTGGCTAAGCGAGACAACCGCCACCATCATTTTTTCAACTGTTCTGCCCACCTACACAGGAAAAACACCCAATCAGGAGGCATGCTTCTGACGTAGGGGCAGGAGATTTCTTTTTGGAAGCTTGGAAACATGCTATTATCAGCTCCAAAGGATAGTATTACCAGTGATTGACAATACTATTACCAGTGATTGACAATAGTATTATCACTGAAACTTTCAGGCTATTACCAAAATTTTTTTGTATGCTTTACAGACCTATTAAATTGAAGATCCATGTATTACATTCTCATTAAGCACACTTCCCAATCCATTATTCTATAGGTTATACACAGCCCCTGTATGTTATTCTATAGCTAATGTTAAATATAATTCTTGTAGACTTAGTGATATTTGTACATGTATAATAATTGCCCCTTTCACCTGACCTGTGGTGTTGGCTGGTCATGCACTGTACCAACATATGGGAGACCCAGACTTGGGAGCCAAGCCCAAATCCCTTGCAACAGGTCAGTGAGGTCTATGTGATGCTTCACGTGCCAACCCCAAGAGAGGGAGATGTGCACTTAGCACCTCATCTGATGACAGCAGTGTCAACCTTAATGTGGTGGGTGATCATGTCACGTAGGCCTTTACCCACCACATGAGTGGTGCAACAGGCACCATTGGAAGTTGCCTGGCTGTGCACTTGTTAGGACAACAAAGGGGAAAACCCATTGCACCAAATGATGATGATATACGTGTGCCACCCACCCAGGCATCACTGAACACCTCTGATGCCCTCCTCCCTGAGGATACTTTGGCTGCTCCTTGGTGAGCAAGCTGGACATCGGGCCCCTGGGGAGTTAATCTTCAGGATAATGGAGACATGGAGGATTAGGACAGTGCATTGGTAGGTATGTAAATGTGCATGAGTGTTAATTCGAGCCATGTTGCATCTGAATGTTACACATAATTTTTTTCATGAAGAGTTTTTTCTCCCGGTCACATATATCTTGTTCAGGGCTATGCTCTGGTACCAGGGATATATCCTGTTCAGGTCTGCATAAGCCAGTACCTGGCACCAGCTGGCTTACCCTCATGGCTTTACACCCATGGCAGGTGCTCCAGAGGGAGGAACGTCCTCCACCCGCCAAGGCAGTTCATTTATGTTAACTAGGATCCAGAGTGGCTAGCACTAGCACCCAGGGGAACATATAGGGCCCAGGCCGGCACATGGATGGCAGTGGGATTTTCTTCCCCCTTTTGTCTGTCCCACCTCCTGTGACATAAACATAGCCTAGCATGGCCTTGCACGCACACACCATGTCCCCTGTGGCAGGAGCAAGCTCCCTGGCTCAGCCACAGGGGTCACTCTGTTGCTGGAGCATTCTATGCAGCAAGTACCTCAATCTGGCCTGCCTCCCAATGAGGTGACCTGGGGTCACTATCGAATACAGGTCAACTGCAAGGCAATGCAATGCACAGTTGTCTTTGACTTCCCCCTCATGGTGTACCCCACTGGGCTGCCACCTCTGGTGGACAAACTACACAGTAGAGCCAGGGAGGTCAGAGATGGGCCTGAGAATTTCTAATCAGCTGGGAAAAATCGAAGGATAAATAAAATTGGAATGATTCTCAAATTCGGATTCATGGAAGTCTTTGTTACCAAAAACTAATTAAATGACTCCCTGACTAGGAACTACCCCCCATGGGATACCAGTCAATCAGAGCTGTGTACACACAGATGTGTTCTTCTTATGTCCTACCCTTCCCCATCTCTTAACTTCTTGTCTGTTACTTCGCCGCTCTTGAGAAAACTGGACAGCAAGAAGGATAAAGTCCTGCACCCAACCTACCTCAAAGTCACTGTTGAGAAAGAAATTAGCAAAAGTAACTACATTTGCAGTATGCTGACTGTAAGATAAAACAAGCATTGGTCAATGCTGAATGGTTGCTTGGTTGTATTTGCTGTGCAGTTGTTGGGCATAGATAGCGTAGCAGTTACAATTAAGTAATTAATAAGACGAGTTATAACAGTGAAATTGTCATGACTGAGAAATTAAGAGGTTCACATCTAATGTTGTTTTCTTAGACTGTGACACTGAATGTTTAAGATAGTATTTTTCATTACCTCAGCATATGAACATGAGCAGTGTCATTTATCAAATGCGGCCTGAAATGTGCTTTTGCAGAACGACAGCAAAAACAGGTTTTGGAGGGGGATTTGAAAATTACACCTGCTATGTTCATTCGATGGAGTAAAACAGAAACATAGACTTTGTCGGCAAACAATGAGTGGTAGGCCCATCTAGTCTGCCCCTTCTCCCTGCCTCTTCCGATGCCTCTGACCCTATTTTGTCACTGGTATCCATTCTCCCCTTCCTCTACCCAGTTTGCCCCATGCCTATTTCAAGCATGCTTGAAGCTTCCCACAGTCTTTGCCCTTACTACCTCCATATGACTGTGCTGAAAATGTGAAATGTGAAAATGTGGCTTAACTCATTACCTCTTGGGTAGCCATTTTGTGTCAAGTAAACAATTGATAGTTCGGACTTCATATGGAGCTACTGGAGGTAATGAGTTTTAACTCTTAGTTGACTACATCAGATTTCAAGTTACATCAAATTTCCCAAAAATGTGAATTTCAGGATCTTCTATTTTTTTTGTACTACTGAAGACATTTTCCTTAAATTAATAACCTTTTCCTCTTAGACGTTTTACTGGCTGGAGAGGGGTAGATTCAAGAGAGATGTGAAGAAGTACTTCCTTGCAGAAAGAGGGATGGACTCAAGGAACAGCCTTCTAATGGAGGTGGGTGGGGATTCAAGAATGCATGGAATAAGCACAAGGGAATCAACTTGGAAAGGAAGGGAGGAGCGAGGAAGAACTGTAGATTAGGTACGGTCTGCAGTAATAGTGGGAGGAATGGGCAAACTGGATGGGTCAAGAGATCCTTATCTGCTGTCAAACTCAATGTTTTTTGTTTCTATGTTCTGTTCATGTTGTTTATTCTGGTTATGAATTTGTAATCCTTTGCTTGGGACATCACAACCTATTGCCACTGAAGTAATTTTGATGTCAGAAGCAGATGATTATGACTTCAGAACAGGAAAGCAGCAGGAACAAAGGGGTGAAGACCCTGTTTTCACGAAAATGTCTTTAGTTATAAAGAAATGTCCAGAAATCCAATTTCTTTTAAATGTTATGAGATTTGGGCCCTGCTGAACTCTATTTTTTGTTTTGCAATGAAGTGAAAAATCACTTTATGCATATGCTGAAATTGAACCTCCTACAGCTGCAGCCATTGGAGATTTGGGGATACTGCCAGAACAGCACTTGCTGTACAATGTTGGGGCCAAGGCATGGCAGGATCAACCAGATACTGTTAGGATTTTTACCTCCGAAAAGTAAAAAATTTACACAACAGACCCCTTGATTGGGAGCAGATGCATTATACATAAGATCCGTTTTAAACCCCTGTTCAATATCCAAAGGAAAACGAAAAACATCTTGCTGTAACAGGACAACTAATGAAAGACTCTGTTTGAGCAGTCAGTGGCTTTGACTTTAAACAAAAAGCCCTCAACAGTAAGTTCAAGTTCAAATTTATTGCAGGAAGACTCAGTTGAACAAGCTCATTCACAAGGAGGTCCTGAAGCATGTGTACAGTCAAGGGGTCATTGCAAGGAAAAAGGCATCTTCTACAAATAAATCCAAGTACAGTTAAAGTTCATGTGAATTATTGCACAGAAAAATACATCACAGTCAAATAAAGTTCAGTTAAGGTTCATATGATACATAGTGTTCAAACCACAAAGTGGGGATTATAAATATATGCTGAGGAGAAGCAGTAAATGTGGAAAGTATAAAGAAAAACCAGGCAAGAGTAGTTAGATTAGAAGGAGGAGTTGAAGATTAATGGAGAGCAGAGAGGGGGGAGGGTTAGCAAGAGTAAGGGGGAGTAAGATATAGATAAGGAGGGCAGGGGTAGAGGAGGGTCATGAGAACAGCTGGAGGGAGGCAGTATGGCGCAGTGGTTTAAGGCTCTGAGCTGCAAATCTGGAGACCTGGGTTTGAATCCCACAGGCCCCACTTGCATACTGTGTGACCCTGAGCAAGTCACTTAACTTCCTCGTGCTCCCAGGTTGCACCTGCAAACAAGCTTTCAGCTTAGTGTGTCTCACCTGGTAAAATGATTGGTAAAAAAATAAATTTAGTATAGCCACTTCACATACTTAGGGGTCATAGTCGGTGTTAAAAGCTAGATAGAATCAGTATTGAATGGAGCTAGTTCCACGTAGGTAGGAGGGCAAAGAGGGAGCATAAGAGTGGAGAAGAGGCTTAAAAACAGTTGCAGATATCTTTTATTTTAGATGCAGCTAATGCTTTGTAGAAGTTAACAGAGACAATGCTAGATAGTTTCAGGGTGGATTGCAGTCGGTTCCAGATAGTTGGAAGAGCATATGATATTGCACATTTGCCAAAGTTGGTGCGAGTCCTAGGCACGACGAGGAAGATAAAGTCAGTTTTCCTAAGTGAATATACACTATGGGAGATGCAGATTAGAGATGTTAGGTACCTCAGGAATTTGTTCAGAAGTAACTTAAGAGTCCATATACCAGCATGAAGCAGACGTCTAGTGGTAAGTGATGTCCAACCAACAGATGCATATAGATCGCAGTGATGGGTTCTGTATGGGGAATTGGTAATGAACCACAGAGCACGGTGACAGATGGTGTCCAATTTGCTTAGGCTTGAGAGTGCAGCGGAAGTGTAGATTAGATCCCCATAATCAAGTAGGGGACAGAATGTGGCCTGAACAAGCCTGGTTTGAGTCTCAAGCAGGAAGAGAGAGACCTATTTCTGAAAAAGAACCCTGGCCTGACTTTTAGCCTCCTGGCTAGGTTCTCAATATGGTCATTGAAAGAGATCTTGTTATCTATCCAGATACCAAGATATTTAAATTTGGAGAAGACTTTCAAGGGTTCGCCTAGGGAGAGCGACTACAAAATCTTTAAGTGAATCGGGGGGGGGGGGGTTGGTAGAGGATGTGCTAAGAGTGAAGATCATTGCCTTGGTTTTCTTGGCATTGAGAAGAAGTTTAGCATTGATAAGATTAAGTTTGAGCTGAGCAAAGTCAGGTTGTAGTATGTCCCTAACTTCAGACAAACTTGAGCCCGAGGTGTACAGTACTGTATCGTCCACAAAGAAATGCAATTTGGAATTGGTTATGTGAGTATCTAGATCGTTGATGTACAGGGAAAAGAGGATGGGGCCTAGGATGGAGCCTTGCGGGACTCCCCTGACAATCGGCAAGGAGGCTGAGAAAAGGCCATCAGCTTTAACTTTCTGGGTCCTTCCTGTTAGGTTACTGGTAAACCACTGAGCAGTGGAAGGGGTGGCACCTAATTTAGTAAGGCTTGAGACAAGTAGATTGTGATCAACTGTATCGAATGCTTTACTAAGGTCTAAGAAGACTGCGCCAGTAATCTTCTTGGCATCCACAGCAGAAACCCAGTCATTAGCAGGGCCACTGGAAAATTGCGGAACATTTTACCCAAAAATGCGGGGACTTTTTTGCAAACATTGCGGGAAAATTGAGGGGGTTCACTATACATCCCCACTGCCCCCTAATAAATATTTTATTGTTTGCTGCAGCATGTATTGGTCACATACATTGTTTAGATAAGTGTATTGCCTCTTGTAAATGCTTTTGATATGAAGAAAGGTGTGTGTTTTTGAAATGCACTGCAAATTAATCATTATGTAGCATATCTTCTAAAAATCAAGACATCTAAGTCATGCAGTGCTAACTAGATTTTATTCAGTAATTTACATTTAGTCTATACTGAATGCATCCTCAAACAACATATTTTGCCAGTTTCTAGATGTTAAATAATGAAGCCTGTTTAAACTACTTGCTTTGGTGCAAGAAAAAAATAAACAGATAACCAGGGTGCCTAATAAAGGTCTAGTAAGAAAAATGTTTATTTTGTTAAAATAACTGCTGTTCTTAATCAGCACTGTAAGTACATTTTAAAAATCACAAGATAAAAGTATCAAATCATAAGAGTAGCTTTTCATTACATCATACAATAGTTTTCAATACATGGTACTTTTGTTCTACTCGGTTTGCAGTGATTTTATTTGGGTTGCAATTATTTTGTCTATTTGAAGGTAAATGTTTAACTATACTTAACCTGTTCAGCATGTTTTCAGAAATGTTTGCTTTTTGTATGCGAGTATGCAGTTGTGGCAGACTGACGTGTAAGGAATCACTGTCATCAACCCCCTCAGAAGCACATTCAAGTTTATAATTAGCAAGGCCATCCAAACTCCTGACACATTTGAATCAAAATCCTTTCAGATTGAAAGGATTTATAAAAGGAAAATCTACCCTACCATTCAAAAACAAGCATTGTGGTCAAGGCTTCATTTAGGTGAATGGGGCACTTTGCACCTCTTCTCACAACTATTGTTTCAGTCTCTGTGTCAGCAGAAAGGTCTCTAACAGTCTGCTTTCACACAGATTTTGAAAGTGTTCAAGTCTACATATGCATGACCAGAGGATTTTGAAACAAAGCAGGGAAGGGAATCACATGAAAGCAGAGTCACATTTGACCCCTTCTCACCTCACACTATACTGTTTTGGTCAAATCTGAGTCTGTGTACTAAATTGTTAGCATATCTGAGTAGATTTCCTTGAGAATTTAAATATTTTTATACAATTTTAGTCAAAAATTCCATAACTGTAAGAAACTGCAAGAAATTGCGGATTTTGTGCAGAGAAGGGTGAAAATTGAGGAAATTGCGGAAAAATTGCGCCCGCAATTTTCCAGTGGCCCTGGTCATTAGTAACTTTAGCCAGTGCTGTGATAGTGCTATGGTTAGGCCGGAATCCGGATTGTGCTGGGTTAAGAAGAGAGAAGGTTTCGATATGGAGTTTTAATTGTGTGTACATCAATGTTTCCAAGACTTTAGAGAGAACGGGCAGGATTGAGATAGGCCTATAGTTATTTAGATCGCATGGGTCCCCTGCTTTAAATAAAGGCAGGAAGTGGGCGGATTTCCAACAAGACAGAACTGAGGCAGTGGTGATGGAGAGATTGAAAATATGAAGAATAGGGACAGTGAGATGGGGGTAGCCTAGTTTTAAGAAAAAAGGTTCAAGCCCATCATCCCCGGCGCTTTTCTTAGTGTCTAGGTTAAGGAGCGAATCTTCAGTTTCTTTGTAATACAGTGTATGCAGCTGGAAGGGACAAGTTGAAGTATGGGAAGTGGGAATAATACTGGCTTGAATAGTTCCATTGCCTGCATAAGGTGAGGAGTCAAAGGCTAAGCCAGCAGTGACAAAATGTGTGTTAAGTTCTTCAAGGATTTGGCAATTACTTTCAACAACCCTACCACTGGTGAGGATCTTAGCTGGGATGGAGGGAGCAGCAGGCCGACCTTCGATAGATTTAAGTGTCCTCCAAATTTTGTGAGAATTCCCGTTTGCCTGTTCTAGGGTGGAAACATAGAAGATTGCTTTTACAGAACAAATGCGTTTTACGCAAGCATTCCTGGCTGCTCTAAAACCCTGCCAATCTGCATGGCTCTTAGTACGGCAGTAAGTTAAAAAGGTAAATAAATAAAATCAAAAACTATTAAAAAAAATCACACTCCTTTGTGGCATAACGAAATGAAGTTTAACTTATGCTCCACTGAAAATGGAATTTGGAATTAACTTGATGACTAGGGCTCTGTTATTTGTATATTGAGTGACATATGTACAATATAACTTGCAAGAAAAAAACACACCTTATTAGAACTGCAGTATTTCTTATTCAACTGATTTTTTTTTGTTACCAGTATTCAGTTCCATGAATTAAGGATGCTTATTTTTACAAATGATTTATTTTTGAAGTGTTGAGATGTAATGAAATACAAGTGGGCATTTCTTTTTTTTTTTTTACAGCTGATGAACTGAATCATCCAACAGGCAAAAAAACAGGGAGATGGTAACCATGTACTAAGTAAGGAGAATCTCTGGTCTTGGAACACACAGAAGTTTGTGTAAATAATATCTGAGCATTCATTTAAAGTAATATTGTTTAATTTTTTTTGCACAATGAACAAGTAATGCAATAAGGAGCAGAAAATGTAACAAAATGCCCTTAACACACGTAAGCAACAGTATGAAGGATATTATATAATTAATAGAGGACTTGTTAATGATTTATATCTAATTTGTATGCAGGTTTGTGTAGATAAAGTAGCCACAAGGCATGCGTCTGATTTTTATTAAGCACATTTGGTTGTTTGTATTATGTTAGTATATAGAAAGTGTAAACATCGATACAACAGGGGATGTATAGGGAGAGGCATCACCAGCAGAAAACATGAAGCTGTTATCCCCCTGTACAGACAGTTGGTAAGACCCCATCTGGGGTACTGCGTCCAGTTCTGGAGGCCCCATCTCCGCAAGGACGTAGACAGAATGGAGGCAATTCAGAGGAGGGCAACTAAAATGGTGCAGGGTCTGCAAGAGAAGCCATACGAGGAGAGACTAAAGGAGCTTAATATGTATACACTTGAGGAAAGGAGGGAGAGGGGGACATGACAGAAACGTTTAAGTACTTCAATGGAATCAACAAAGTCCAAGAGGGTAGCATCTTTCAGAAAAAGAGATGTGCAAGAACAAGGGGACACAATTTGAAGATAGAGGGGGGACAGCTCAAGGGCAATATGAGGAAGTATTTTTTCACAGAGAGGGTGGTGGATGCATGGAACAGCCTTCTTGAGGAGGCTGTGGGGTCTAAAAATGTGGGAGAATTCAAGAATGCATGGGACAGACATAAGGCAATTTTTGTAGGGGGTAGGAAGAAATAGGCTGTTAGTTAAATAGGATCTGCAGCTTATCCTCTAGGTAGGGAAATGGGCAGACTAGGTGGGCCAAGTGGTCCTTATCTGCCATCAAAGTCTATGTTTCTATGTTAAGAGCCCTTTAATTAACATTCAGAAAACACCTTCCACTCTGAGGAAGGGGTATTTTGGACACCTGAAGACACTGCTGGGCTCTGGGGTGTTTTTATGGCATGTACAGAAATAAACGTTTAATGCTTTATGGCACATCTTGGTGAGTGGTCACGTTCCTATGTACTTTGCAGTCTGTGGGAGATTGGGCCATCATCCAGTGTGGTCATTTTGTTCCTGATTTTTCTCCTCTAGGGCTACCAGAACATACAATGATGCATTGTGTGCAGTCTGCCTCTGTGGAGAATCCCTCTGGTGTCCTGCAGGTGGAATTCCTTTCTCTTGTGCCCCACTGTGCTGTCCCCAAGATTTCTTCAGATGACAGCCATTGAGCAGGAGATGTGTACCCCCTCTCAGAGGGAGGAGAGCTGTCCTTGAGATGCTCGATTCTCCTTCCCTCCGGCCATCCTCCAGGCAACCCTCGTCCATTCCCCAACCTGGTTACCGATGTAAAAGAGGGTGTGGCAGCTAGTACATCAACCTCTCGTGCCACTGGGCCAGCTCCCTCTGGTTCTATACTTGACTTGAAAACTAAAGAGTTTAAAAGAATAAAAAAACAAAATGCTCCCACCTGACGTTAATGGCGGGTCGTGAGATGTTCTGTCCACAGCGGAAGGTAACAACCCGTCCCTTGGGTACATACTTTATCCGGATGTTGGGAGTTGGAGAGACTGTTGTCAGGTTGCTGCCTGAAGGCTCTGTAAATATGAGAGAAAACGTGATCAAGCCCTGCCGCTTTTCTAACACAGACCCTTGGTTTTACTTTTCATGTCTGCTTTGGGTGCCTATCCTATCCAGGGAAAAATCCGGCATTTAGTATACTTGTTGCTAGCATACCATAGAGGTGGACTGGAAGAGTAGTATGTGGGATGAATAAAAGATACAACTAGAAAACACATTTCCTAATTATTTGGTTTCTGTATACAGTATCACATTTTTTCCCCCCATATCTCAGTTATACCTCGGTGGCTATTTTGTATCAAGGTTAAGCAATGGTAAACTTGGACTTCAAAAAGCACTCCAGATGGTAATGAGATATAGAACTTTCTCACCTGCTGCACCCTGGCTCATCCCCTTCTGATAACCCCCCAGCCCTGTCGCCTACTTTCCCTGACAGCCCACCATTTTCACAGGACCACTTTAGTAAGTGGGTACCTCAGTCAGTAGTGTGGAACCTGCAATTGACTGACATCTTCTGGCCTGCCAAGGAGTTTTTCTTTCAATTTTCTCCCAAAAGGAGCCAGCATGCTATGATGCATGCTACTGTACACAAGCACACAGTACGCTGGCATCTGGTGGCATTCCTTACAGTGTGGGTGTTCAGCCATATCTCATAGATGTCATAGTCTTATACGGGCCAAGGAGGGAGAATGCCCCATAATAGCCCCCCCAACTCAAAGGGAGTAGCCACATAAATGTATATATTTTTTCTACAGTAATCATCTAGTCTGCCTTTATATTCTTATATATTTAAATTCTCCCAGATGGGAGTGGAGCATGCTATCCCCCTCTCCAAGGAATGAGAGCAGTCCCTGGACATTTGATTCTAGTCCCCCCCCAGCCCCCAAGCAATCCAGGTGTGTTCTGGAACCTGGGTCCCTAGCATAGCAAGCAGTAGCTTCAGTAGCTCTTTTTAGCCCCGATCACCAGTGCTGCCCACCTCTGCCTCTAGTGACCACCCATCCCCGTGCTGCTCCTTCTTTGGCGCTTACCTGCTCTCACGGAGTCCCAGGGCAATCTGCCCCATGGTGAACTGCCCCTCCCTCCAGTCCACAAAGTGTGGAGAGCAACCAGTCACGAGTGGTGTGGCCCAGGTGTGCTGGCCGCCATTTGTACCACTTATTTCTTTCTAGGCCCTAGGACACAGATGGCATGTACTTCAAGGTATGAATGTGCAAGTTATTTCATAGCCATTCCTGAAGACAGATTGCCTGCTGTTTCCCACATATTCATCCATCTGTACCAGCACCTGTGGTTCCCAGGGGGTGGTGTGAGGCAGAACATGTTGTCCTCCCTCCTTGGGGAGAGAAACCTGAGAGATGGAGCACAAAAGACTACACTGATGATGTGCTTCTGTACTTAATAGAGCCTGAGAAGCCTATTATGAAGGTCTGGAGAGGCCTGGAGTAGTTTAGAGACTTAGCGGGTTATATCTTGAGTGCTTCTAAAATGGACTTCCTCCATTTTAGAAACATTCAAGACATAACAACTGACAGCGCTCACCAAATGGTGTGGTTTAATATCACCCTGTGTGGGGAGCCAGATAAATCATTAACCTGGGTGGTAAACTTCAGGGGGACAGACTCTGGAAGGATGCGGGAAGTACTGAAAGGGAAACTGGAGGGCATAAGGCAGGAGATGGACATGGAGCAGAAATGGGATATTATTATACTTAGTTTATTGTCATTCATTTGCCAGCATTTGTTACATCATTCACTTATTATTCTTTGGGTAAAAGCCCCTTATACTGACAAAGTCACAAAGGTATTACAGTACTTTTAGTTCCTAGTAACCAACCTTAATAAAGTTTAGCTATAACAATAACAGTGATTGTAACTGTCTGGGATGCGTTCCGTCTTTCCACTATCTACAACCAGTTATCCATTACCCAAAATTCCTATATCAGGAGTCTATTGGGGGATATTCTCTGGCTCTGAGGGAAGGAATTAGTATCTCCATTAGTTAAGTTTGGGCATCTCTCTCTTAACCAATGTCATGGAGTAACCATCTAGTCCATTTCTGTTGGTATATCTGTGGTTTTTGTTTGAGATTAATCGTTAACCTCTCCATCAAATGTATGGATTCGACCATATCCTTCCATTCCACCACCCCTGGGGATCTTGGCTGCAACCAGTTCTTTGTGATAATTTTTAAAGCTGCCGCAACCAAGATCTTCCATAGGTACCTGGCATCCTTGTCTCTAACCTCCCCTGGGATTAATCCCAATACTAAATGTTCCGGCCCCAACTGCATCTGAATTGAGAATATCTGCTCTATATGTTTCTAACCTCCACCCAATATATGGTGATACTTGGACAAGACCAAAATACATGTGCTCCTGAGGGCATGTTGTTCTCCACAAACCCTCCAATACCCCTAGTGTCCCCCCTTCAGATGCACCATCTGTGTTGGTACCAAAAAGTATCTGGCCCTCAACTTCCAACAGAAGTCCCTCCACACCAAGGAACTAGAAGTTGACCATGTGCTTCTCCACATCAGGGACCAGTGTTTATCTGCGATAGGAATCGCAAAGTCTTGCTCTCATTTTTTCTTGATGTGCTGAGACGTGTTCACCATATCTGCCACATAATTATTATACAGCGAGATGTCGTGGTCTGCCCTCCTGCACCCCAAACTCTTTGGAACAGCCTGCTCTCCTCTAGTGCCGGCTCCTCCAGCATTCTTCTGTTAATTTGTATATTCAAGTAGTCTCTTAATTGGTAGTACCTGATTTTATCAGTCTGCTTCAGGCCATATTTTTCCTGAATTGCTTCAAAGGAGAGCAGGGTATTCCCCATCATTATTTGATAAGGCGCACACAGACCTTTTCTAGCTTGTTTCTGGTACCATCTATCAACCGTTGCTGGTATAAACTGCCAATCATAAGCCCACCATCTGTACCTCCAGAGATTCCTAAGTGTGGCACCCTTACTTATTCCCCTCCTCCACCCTTCCAACAGAGCCATTGTGCCGGAGAAACCATATATTTCATCCGTGTCTAGAGACTCAAACATCACCACCCGCAATGGAGGATCCCTCTGTTTCCAGAGATCTAGTCTCTTCCAGTGGGTGTCATATCCCGGGTTGCCCCATAGTAATGCAACCCTCATCTGGGCTGCCACCCAGTAGCCCTGTAAGCATGGGAACGCAAGGCCCCCCCTCCTCCTTTGGAAGGTAAAGACGAGATCTTCTCAGTCTGGGTTTTTTACCCTTCCATAAATAGGAAAAAAACATACTCTGCCAGGTTTCCAAATCCGCCGGAGTTAACAAGCACGGAACACATTGGAGCAAGTAGAGGAGGAGGCGTGGCAATGCGTTCATCTTGAGGGCTTGGGCTCTGGCACTGAGTGAGATGGGCAGGAGAGACCATCCTTGAAAGTCACTTTTAAGCTGCGCTATTATGGGAGGATAGTTCAGCTCCTTCAATTGTACATTGTTCCTACCCAACTTTACCCCTAAATATTTTATCTCTGTCTGATCCCATAACATCAGATATTTTCTTTTAAGCTCCTCAGTTGGGGTATAATTAAAACACAGAATTTCCATTTTATTATTGTTCAATTTGTAGCCAGATAGCCCAGAAAAATTATCTAGCTGACTGAATATTGCTGGCAAAGACACCTCAGGGTCCGACACATACAAAAGAACATTGTCAGCGTACAAAGCCAATTTATGAATTTGTCCCCTCATATTGATCCCTTTTATCTCTGGGCACTGACGAATGCTCTGAGCAAGGGGCTCGATGAACAGGGCAAACAATAATGGGGAGAGAGGGCACCCTTGTCGTGTTCCCCTTTCTAAGTTAAAAGTCTCAGAAATATGGCCATTCACTCTAACCCGCGCTCTCGGAGACTCATATAGCTTGAATTTGGCCATTATCAACTGTTTCGGGAACCCAAACCAGGAAAGGACCTCCTTCAGGAATGACAAGGAAACTCTATCAAATGCTTTTTCAGCGTCTAGACTTACTATCAGCGACGGTAATTTTTGCACAGAGAATTGATCAATTATATGTGTTGTTCTACGTAAGTTATCTTGTGCTTGTCTACTTGGTATGAAGCCGGATTGGTCAATCTGTATTAAAGAGGGAAGATACTCCTGAATACGTCTTGCCAAGAGGGATGTGAGTATTTTATAGTCAGTGTTCAATAGGGAACTCGGTCTGTACGAAGGGCATTTTGTTTGGTCCTTTCCCGACTTAGGTATCACCGAAATCACCACCTTGGCCCAAGAAGGGGGAGCCAAAGCCTCATCCCTCAGGACCTCCTCAAAAACCTTCCCCAAAAGTGTCTGTATCTGGTTCTCAAAACATTTATAGAACTCCGCGGGGAGTCCGTCAGAGCCCGGACATTTACCCACCTTAAGCCGTTTTATCTCTTCCTTTATTTCCTCTGGTCTCACAGGATCCATTAGCCTTTCTCCCTGTTCCCTGGTTAAGCCCGGTAGTTTAAATGATCTCAGGAATCTCTTTATGTCATCTTCACCCACTTTTGTATCTTCTGTATATAGCTTAGTATGAAATGGGACATTATTAGACATGGGATTACAGAGGCAATGGACGCCTGCATCAAGATACAGAGTAAGAGGAGCAGAGCAAGGAAACCATGCTGGTTGAACAGCGAGATAGTGGAGGTGGTGAGGGCAAAATGAGAGGTACACCAGAGGTATAGGAGAATGGGAAAGGAAGGGGACAGGGAGGAGTATGCAAGATGGTCCAGGGAGGTGACCAGAAAAGTGAGAGCAGACAAGGCTCAGAGGGAGCTGAGCTTGGCGCAGGGAATTAAGGGGAGGGAGACTTTTTCAGATACATCAGGGAGAAAAGGAAGTGCAGGGAGACAATAGTTAGGATAAATAAGGGTGGGGAGTGGACGGAAAAAGGGGAGGAACAGGCGGAAGCACTGAATGAATACTTTTGATGAGTGTTCACAGAAGAAAAGGGGACCGCTACCACCATGGGCTGGGAGGCGGGGACGGAGGGAGAGGAGGCGACAGATGGAAGAATTGAGGGAGGTAGAGTCCTAGAGGGACTGAGGGCACTGAGGGTAGACAAGGCACCAGGGCCAGATGGTATTCACCCCAAGGTGCTGAGAGAGATGACAGAGTTATTGGCAGAGCCACTGGTGGATCTGTACAGCACCTCACCGAAGTCAAGATGTGTGCCACTAGACTGGAGGATGGCACATGTAGTACCATTACACAAGAGCGGACCAAGGATGAACTGGGTAATTATCACCCAGTAAGTCTCACCTCCATAGTGTGCAAACTCATGGAGAAACGATACTAAAGGAAAGACTGGTGTAATACCTGGAGGACAACAGCCTCCAGGATGTGAGGCAGCATGGGTTTGTTTCGGGGAAGTCTTGTCAAACCAACCTGATACAATATTATGACTGGGTGACAGGTGAGCTGGATAAGGGTCATGCAGTGGATGTTCTTTACTTAGACTTCAGCAGGGCCTTCGATTCAGCGCCTCATGGATGACTTGGGGGGAAGCTTACTGGCGTAGGGGTAGGGGCAAATATGATGAACTGGATTACAAGCTGGCTGAGTAGAAGGCTACAACGGGTGGTAGTGGGAGGGGAACTCTCAACTTCAAGGCCAGTGATGAGTGGGGTACCACAGGGCTCTGTGGTAGGACCGGTTTTATTTGGGCTCTTCATATCAGACATTGTGCACGGAATGGTGAGCAAGGTATGTCTGTTTGCAGACGACACCAAAATGGGAGCAGTGGTGGATGGAGTGGAGGGATGGAAGCAGCTGCAGGGGGACCTAGGCAAGCTGGAGGAGTAGTCAGAGAGGTAGCAGCTGGAGTTCAGTGCAAAGAAATGTAAGGTTATGCACTTTGGGGCGAAGAACCCAAGAAGAGAATACTGGTTGGGAGGGGTTAAGCTGGGGATCACTGAGGAGGAGAAGGACCTAGGGGTAATAATAATAATAATAAAAATAATAAAACTTTATTTTTATGGTGCCTTTCATAAAACCAAGCACCTTGCAAAATAAAACAAATTAAACATTTCAAATCTTATATCAAAAACAAGTGCACAAGTAAACAAATACAATAAATACAGTCAGACTCCAAATGCTTGGGTCCACAGATACTTTTTCAGGGCCTTTTTAAATCCCTCCATGGTCACGCACTCCCATAACTGACGAGGTAGAGAATTCCAGAGGGAAGGGACCACATACATAAATGTACGAGCCGCAGAAGATTTCAAAGACACCATCGGGATCTCTAGCAACCCCTCACCAGCTGAGCGGAGCGATCGCCCAGGGCAGTAGGGAACCAGGAACTCTTTCAGGTAGTCCGGGCCAAGTCCATGTAGGGCTTTGTAAGTCGGAAGACTGACTTTAAAGGTGATCCGCCACTGTACTGACAGCCAGTGCAGTCTGCGCAGCAGCAGAGAAATATGGCTGGACCGAGAGGTTCCATGCAAAAGCCGGGCCACTGCATTCTGCACCAGCTGCAGGTGGCGGATTTCAACCCCTGAAAGCCCTAGATAAAGGGAGTTGCAGTAGTCCAAACATGAGGACACAAAGGCATGGACCAGCATAGGAAGATCACTGGATGGAACAAGGTGCCTAATCCTGGAGATATTCCTCAGATGGTAAAATGAGGACTTGATGACGGCCGACACCTGCGAAAGCAGAGTCAATCCCTCGTCAAATATTACCCCCAGGTTACACACCTGTTCAGAGGTCAGGAGTGAGACACACCCGAGATAAAGTCCAGAGGGTGAACCAGCCCCCGGCCCCTCCCGTCCAGCGCGCCGGATCCACTACTAACAATGGTAACAGGGGCCATGAATAACACTGCCTAGTGCAAGAGAGCAGCTGCAAAAGCAAATAAAATGCTGGGGTACATAGCAATGGGGTTTTCATCCAGGTGAAGAGAGGTACTCTTGCCCCTCCACAGGTCACTAGTAAGGCCACACTTGGAGTATTGTGTGCAGTTTTGGATGTCATACCTGAAGCATGATGTCAGGTTACTGGAGGGGGTACAGAGGAGGGCAATGAAGATGATTTGTGGAATAGAGGGGAGAGGCTGTGAGAGCAGGCTGGGAGACCTGAATATGTACACCCTGGAGGACAAAAGGGACGGGGGGACATGATAGAGACATTCAAGTATCTGAGGGGAATCAGTAAGGATGGGGCAGATGGGGTCTTTAAGCTAAGGAGGGGGAGGGACACCAGGGGGCATGGGCTAAGAATTGGGGGGAAGATTTAGGAAGGAAATGAGGAGACACTATTTCACAGAGAAAGTGGTAGCAAAATGGAATGCACTACCAGAATGGGTGGTATCATGTAAATCTGTGAACAGCTTTAAAGGGCATGGGACAGGAAACAGGGGAGAGTGAGGGTGGGGGAAGTGGGGGGCGGCATTGGGATGACAAAGGGGAGGGGGGTTGGGGCAGCTGCAAACTAGGGGTACTAGCTGCATAGTTGAGCAAACTTAGATAGACCGGGTGGCCTGTTTCTGCTGGCAAATTCGTATGTTTGTATAACCCTCTAAGCCCAGGCAACCCCAACCCTCTCCAGACCTTTTGTTTTCCATCTCCCAAGTTTTATCCCTTTTATCTCTGTTTTCTGCCCAAGGCATTTAGCCAAAGTCTCGATATAGAGGACAAATAGAAGTGGGGAAAGGGGGCACCTCTGTCTTGTGCCCCAATGTAGCTTTATAGCTTATATACCTCCATTTGTTCTAAAACAGAAACACAGAATTTGTTAGCAGAAAAGGATCGCTTGGGCCACCCAGTCTGTCCAAATGGCCCCTGCCTAGTTTGTCTTCACTGATTCTAACTAGTCTCCAGCAACTCTCCCTCCTCCCTGCCTATTTACTAATATTCCCTTATGTCTGTCCCATGCATGCTTGAAGGCCACTACTGTTTTCGCGTCCACCACTTTTTCTGGCAGTCTGTTCCAGGCATCCACCACTCTCAGTGAAGTAGTACTTCCTCACATCCCTCATAAAATCCCCCCTCAAGCTTCTTAGCATGCCCTCTGGTTCTGATGCTCTTTCTCATTTGAATGATATTCCCCTCCTGCACCCTATTCACCACTGTGATCTACAAGTCGGTCTCTATCATGTCCCCTCTCACTCTCCTCTCTTCCAGAGTGTACACATTGAGATCCCTCAGTCTCTCCCTGTAGGACTTTTGATGCAACACTTGCACCATTTTAGCTGCCCTCCTATGGACTGCCTCCATCCTATCTATGTCTTAGCGGAAACACCACCTACATTCTCTGCTGGAGGTACCACTCCCTATGCAGCCCAGCATCCTACTGGCCCTACCCACTGCTTTGTCACACTGCCCTGTCATTTTGAGGTCATCAGATATGATAATCCCAAGGTCCTTTTCCCGCTTCATGACTATCAGAACCCTGTATCCTATACTGAGCTCCTGAGTTCCTATGCGATAGGTGCATGACTTTGCACTTTTTGGAACTGAACCCCAACTGCCATGCTCTTGACTAATCCTCGAGTTTCCCAAGGACCCTTTGCATTCTCTCAACCCCCTCCTGAGTGTTCACCCTATTATAGATTTTGGTGTCCTCTGCAAAAAGGCAATAACTTCCCTTCCAGTTCTTCTGCAAAGTCTCTTATGAAGACATTGAAGAGGACTGGTCCCAGTACTAAGCCTGTGGCACCATGCTGGTTACTCTCCCCTCATTAGAGTGAGTGCCATTAATCCCCCCCCCCATCACCTATCCATTAACCAGTTCCTTACCAAATTCAGCACTTTGGATCCTACTCCTAGGCTACTTAATTTCTTTATCAGTCTCCTGTGCAGCACAGTGTTGAAGGCCGTGCCAAAATTCTGAAAGGCCACATCTGCAGCCCTCCCCTGATCTATTTCCCTGGTCACCCAGTTGAAGAAATCAATTAGATTAATCTTGGCATGACCTCGTCTTGTGAATCCATGCTGTCTTTTGTCTTGTAGCCAATTGAATTCAAGATACTCTACCAACCTTTCCTTTAACAGGGTTTCCATGAATTTTCCCATCACTGTTGTGAGACTGACTGGCCTATAGTTACTGGTCTCCTCCCTGTCATTGCTGTTACGGAACAGGATCACGTCTTCTCCTCCTCCAGCCCTCTGAAACCACACCTGTTTCCAGTGAATGAAATATAGGTTTTGGAGAATTGATATAGTCAATATCTACTCCCTTTTCACCCCCTCCCAAGTCATCGCCTGTCTCCTACTCCTTCTCCTTCTCTTTCTCTCGAATCTCCTCCACTGACGCTCTGAGTGCCCTGCTTTTCCTGAATCCCTCAAAAGGTTCCTCTCCAGATGACCAGGATCCCAAACTTCTTTACCTTTTTGCTCCTGCCATTGCTTACCCTATCTCCTTAATCCTAAACCTCTCCTTTATGACAGTGCAAGTCCCCACCTCCTGGAAGCATGCAGTAGTTATTCCTCTCCCCAAGGGTAGTAATTCTTCGGCTTCTGGCAACTATCACCCCATCTCTCTACTCCCAATACTTTCTAAACTCCAAGAACACCTGGTTCTTTCCCAACTTTCACCCTTTCTCTCTGATAATTTGTTTTTCACCCTGTTCCAATCTGGCTTTTGTAAGAACCATTCTACTACTTCCTCCCTCCTCAGGCTTACCGATTTCATTCTTACTGGGATGGACGATGGCCTGATCACCTCAGCCATCTTTGTTGACCTAGCCAAAGTATTCAACACTGTTTCCCACTCCCTCCTCCTTGGCTCCCTCTCTGCTGCTGGCCTGGCCACATCCACCACAAACTGGTTTAAATCTTACCTCACCGGTAGGATACAATCAGTAAGAATCTCCAGTTCCACCTCCCCTCCTCTCCCTGTCGACACTGGTGTCCCCCAGGGCTCAGTGCTAGGTCTCCTGCCTTTTTCCTTCATCCTAAATGACCTTCCCACAGTCTGCTCCACCTCCTCCATCCATATGTATGCCGATGACACTGTCCTGTTCTGCTCTGGCAGTAACCCTGCAGCTGATGTAACCAGCTTACAGCATGACTTCACCCAAGTCCAGCTCTGGTTTGCTTTGCACCAGCTCTCATGCAACACCAAGACGACAGTCTCTATGACCTTCGGTACCAGGCGGAGACTCTTGAAGCTTTCTGACATGCCCCCCCTTCCACACCCTACATGGGACAACCCTGGAGGACACTTCCTCATTTAGATACCTTGGGGTATGGCTTGACCAACACCTCAACTTCTATGTACACATCGACGCCATCTTGAAGAAACTGTTCCCCAAGCTTGGCGCCCTGTACAGGAACTGCAGTTGCATCCCATTGACTGCGACGGAAAGAACTTGTCCAGAAGATGATACTCCCCATTTTTTGACTACTGCGACATAGTCTATGGTGCTGCTCCCAAATCCTCCTTGGTCAAATTGGACTGTCTCTCTTTAACTCCTTCTGCTGCTTTGCCCTAGATGCCCCCTCTCGTACTCACCACTGTGCCTTTTATCATGCTCTAGCCTTTCCTCCGCTGTCCAACTGGCGGCTTACCCACATTGCTAAACTGACCTCCAAATTCTGGCTTGGGAAGCTCCCTTCTTCTCTCCAGTCTTCCCTTATCTCACCTCCCCATACCTCTCACTCCCTGAGATCTGCTGACACCCACACCCTGTCAATCCCATGCAGATCTACTTCCCCCAAATCCTGGAATGCTTTCCCTCTACAAATACATCTCTCCTCCTCCACCTACACCCTTGGTACTGCTTGACACAACTACTTCTCCTGCTGCACCTGCTATAATCCACCCTAACCCCTATATACCCTGTCCAGCTCCATTACCTGACTTCCTTGTAGGGTTCATGCATCCTGAGGAGGGAACTGGAACTAGGTTTGTGGCTTGCCAACAGCTTTCCTATTTTCATTGTTCCAGTCTGCTGCCTGATCCTGCCCCCTTGCAGGGTTCTCTACACCCTGGAGGTTTACCTTGATCTCAGCAGTCTTTCTTCACCCCTCCTCTGAATTTCTCTGTCTTTCTCTGTTCTCATATTCTGCCCCCTGGCAGGGTTCTTTACACTCTGGAGGGGTACTTGGTATTGGCAGTCTCCCCCCCATCCCCTTCTTAAGCTACCCTTACCTCCCTTTACAGCTTCCCTTAGCACCTTCCCTCACTTCTCTGTCTTGGGCAACTGCCTGCTCCAGCCCTTGCCTGCACCTAGCACTTGTTGCCTATCTCTGTGCGCAGCTCTATATACATCTTTGCACTAAAATTGTACAGTGCATCACTATATGACAGGTTCTGTCTCATGCATTCTGTGTCCTCCTACTGTTGTATGCAAATGTCTGTATAAATTGAACTGTGAAGCCTTTTAAATGATACAGCCTAAAGTCTGTTACTGTTGTGAAGTATGTATTATTCTGAATCAAATGCTCTTTATTGTATCTGTTCTCTGTATCTGTAATTGTTTGATGTTAATTCCTCATTGTTCCCCTCCCCCCAGGTCGCACTGGGAGACAAGCAACTTGTTGTTCAGTATGCCTTCCTGGTGAAACATTTCAATAAATAAATAAATAAATAAATAAATAAAATACAGACTTGCTATTCTTTCTGTAAATTTTTCACCAAGCCAAAGTTTTGATAGGACTGTGTAGGGAAAACTCCAAGCCACTTTATTGAAAACTCCAAGCCACTTTATTGAAAACTCCAAGCCACTTTATTGAAAGCTTTCTCGGCATCTAGGAAAGCTTTGATGTTATTTTTGTTGGATGTGGTCTATGATGTGAATGGTTAGTCTCACATTATCTGGGGCTTGCCCATTAGGAATAAAGGCCCTCTAATCTTGATGTATATTTTGCAGCAGGATCAACTGTTACCTTTTTGCAGTTATGACCGTATACTGTTTTAGTCCATATTTAGGATGGGAATGGGCCTGTATGAGCCATAGAGATTTGGGTCTTTACTCTCTTTGGGCAGAACTGAGATTATAGAGTAGTTCCATAACAGCGGCAGGGGTGTCCCCTTCCCTTAGATTATCAGGAAACACCTTTTTCAGTATAGGAATGAGTTTAGCTTTAAACAATTGTACATCTTTGTTTCAAACCCATCAGTTCCCAGACATTTATTTACTTTATGTTTTTTATTGCTAATGTTGTTTTGGCTCCACCTTTTGGGGCAAGTAAGGCTTTCCCTGATCCCTAGAGACTATAGGTATACTCCTGTTTGCACCTTTGGTTTTTCCTCTATGTTTGCCGTAAAATATTAGATTGTATTTCACAAATGCAGCTGCTGTTTGTGGGGATTTAGTCACTTTCATTCATTATAGGGTCTGTTATTCTTGCTACAGTATATGAGCCATAGCCACTTGTTTTGTTAGCATTGAATGCCAGACTCTTTGTGGCCTTTGCCACTCCCCCTCCCCACTGTAGTATTTATGTTGAAGGAATAATAGTGCTTTTTCTACCACAATGTCCCTGTTGTATTTCATTTTGAGGAATAATAGTGCTTTTTCTACCACAATGTCCCTGTTGTATTTCATTTTGAGGAATAATAGTGCTTTTTCTACCACAATGCCCTAACTACATTAATAAATGACTTGACAGAGGAACATGCATCTCCAATGAGTCCTTCAACAGGCCTATAGCCTCCCAAATGGTGACCTTTTCTGATATCTGCAACTTCATCACTACCTAACAACTGGGGGCAATGCTCTACATAGATTTCGAGGGAGCTCAGAAAATGGGAGGACCTCCTATACTGGGTCACACACCATATATATATATATATATATATATATGGTGTATAACTGCTGCTCCAAGCTGAGGGGTATTCACTAGACAGAATTAAGCTAGGATCTGGGGAGGAATCAGGATCACAGCTGGGAGACCAAGACTGGATAAGGTAAAAATAGTAGAAGGAGGCGGGAGAGTGATGGTGTCCCCTAACTGGCAGGAGTACCACTGGAGAATATTGGTTCAGTACCCTCACACACCCACTATCACTGCACACTTTGGCGGAGAGGGCTCCGATAGATGATGGTGGGGTGTGGACTTAGAGGAACACATCACCACATTTTTGGGGGGTGTCCTAGGATTCAGGAATATAGGCATAACATCAACAACGAATTGAGCAGAATGTGGCCTCCATCTGTACAATTTATATTTACAACCCTGTATTGGGCATGCTGGTAAAGGGGACAGCCTCTTTCCTGCAGAGCAATCTGTTCCACACTATGCACCTAGCTGCTCTTAATGGGATTACTGCACACTGGCTTTCAAACACCATCCACACCTTCGTGGAATGGAGGGGTAGGTTAGGAAGAATCCAACAACTAGAAAAAAGTACAGCAGCTCTCCAACTCCAAATGGAAAACTGTGTGGACAAATGGATCACTTCAGAACAGTCATTAACACAACTCCAGGGGGGCAGGGGACAACCCAACCATTGACTCCCAATGGTCAGGAGGGAGTAGTCAAGGTTATACCCAATGAATTACCTTTGGTTTTGCTTACTGACTGCCAAAGTTGCTCAATAACTCTTTAGTCCGGTTCCACCCTCCTTGCCTCACTTTCCCTTTTAGGGCTGATCAGTGTAGTAGACCAGTTCCTAATGGCATCAAAGTTAAGAGGTGCTTTGTAGTCACATTGCTATGCACTGGGAGTGGGGACATGAACTGCAAAATGAGTGCATGAAGTTGCTTTCTATTTGTTATACTTGCTGCTAGGCAAAGCATTTTGCTATTATACAGGACTCTGAGAGGTGTGTCACGGTGATCCAATACAGGAGAGTCTACAAGGGGCTTGACCAGTAATCAGCCAGTCTGATAATGACACTGCTGAGGCATGAAGTGCTTGGACTTCAAAACATTGTGTCAACAGACACATTCACAAATCAGTTCCTTCAGAAAACACAGCTGATCTCATTCTCTCTCTGTGTTAGAGCAGGGAAAGGATAATGTCTGCGTCATACAATGGCTTATCTTTTACCATGTACATTCTTTTCATTAAGTTCCAGCTTTCTTCCAGCTAGGCTGTTTGAATTCAAGCACTGCAGGCTTTTTAGAATCAGGATTTTAAACAACATATAAAGGTTTTACAAAGCACCCTCTGCACTTTATTTATATTAACAGCCAGCAAACATGCTTGGTACTTTATGATTGTTAAAGCACTATAAGTACTTTTTTAAGCAGTTTTTCTTATTCATATGCATACCACGCATTTTATTCAGCACAGCAGGCACTTTAGCACCACGTATGGACAGAAAAGAACAAAAAATGCAAGAGAAAGAATAGTGAAAGGGGAGACTACCTAGGTACTGTAGGTGGCCAATCTATGGAGGCCTAAAATGGGAAATAAATAGAATAGGAAAATGGCACTACTGCAGCAGATTACTAATTCAGAAAAGGGGAGAGGTTAGAAAAATATGTCCCTGGGTGCTCCAATTATTCTTAACATAGAGCATAGCTCTACCACAGCCTGCAGTTCAGTTTTATGATGTTCTCACACCAGACTGGTGGGAATAGAAGCCACATTTCTTTCTGAAGTCACCCAAGTACACCACCAGACTACAGCAGCACTGCTGCAGAGGAACCACTACACTGAGAGTCCAGCCCCCACTCCAAGCAGAGAATGGTGAACACAGTATTTTTTATTCTTTTAAATTCCCTTCAGTCTGTCAGTTGTTGCTCCAGCATTGATACCAGCGGCAAGCATCTGGCATTGACAAATGCTTGTCAGTATTGCTGTCAGCATCTAAATACATTGATACAATTGAGTGTGCCAGCAGTTGTGCTTGAGGGTGCCATGAGCGAGTGAGGAACCTCTCAAGAACATGGGGAGGAAGGTGTTTTGAGCATGCATGTAGGGACTTGCTTTCACTGACAGAGAACCAGTTGGTAATGTGCAGTATAGCCACAGCAATGAACCTCTTGGGAATGTGCTGAATTGATTCAGCAGTGAACCTCTCAGGAATGTGTTTAAGTGAATACCTCTGGCTGCTGCTTCACTGCAATGCCAGAACACTCCATCTAGCTGGGTTGATATGGCATCAGAAGCATCACCATAAACGGACTTTTGCTTCATGCAGTGTGGCTTAGTAGCTGCAGCTCTGGGAATAGTTTGTAGAAGAAGCCTCCTGGGAGCTGCTGCAGGATGGCTGGCATATGCCCAGCAAGCACTGGGATCTGCTGTGCCAGGTGGTATTTGTAGAAGAAGCCTCTTAGGATCTGTGATTTGCAGCCATCACGCAGTTTGGCATTTGTAGAAGTAGAAAACAGACTCTCTGAGGCAGTGAGCCACTGTGCTGGGTATTGTTATTCTGGCTGCTGAAGGAAACCCGCATCCTCCCTCTGCTGCCATCTGCTTTCCACCTCTCCCAGTCTCAGCTGCTGAACTATAGCATCCTCCCTGTGTTGCCCACCTGCCACCTCTCCTAATCTTGGCAGCTGAGAGCCACACCCTCACCCTGTTGATTCCTCCCTGTGTAGACTGGCTCAGGAAAATGTAAAACTTAATAAACTTCTTGCCATGGAGTTCTGGAGTTGCTGAGTTGTTGCCCCCTGCTGGCTGTAGTTGCACACTGCTGCTAATCCAAGCTGCTGCTGCTGGGCTAGTGTGCCATTCCCAAGAGTCATTCATGGAAAGCTACCAAAGGAGACTGGAAACTACTTTATGTACAGTAGGCTAGCAATCATGCAGGATGCCATTGTAGGCAGATCAAATCTTATCCCAGGATCTCCTGACTTAGGTTGTTGATAATCAGTGCAGTGCCACATAGAAGCCAAAAAGTTCCCAGGCTGCCTATTTACTGCCATTCTGTGATTGTTTTAGCAGATTCTCCCAAAACCTACATAGTTACTGCATAACACATGTCCGTCCAAAGTTATAACGTTAGGCAGGCTACCTTAAAATCCATACTTTGCCTCACAAAATATAGTTTGTTGATTTCTGTTTGCCAATAAACTACCACTTTCTTTTTTGTGTTAAAAACCTTAATATTTTGTTCTGTGTATATTTACTAGAGCTATCAGGGATCTGTTTTTTTTTCACTATGTGTTATACTGTTACCAATATATATGAACAGTCTTTCACATGTCTGCAGTGCTGGAGATGGTGGTTAGAGAATTAACAAATCAATTCTTGACATTTATGCCAATGTTGCCTTCACAAGACCAGTTATGTTGGTACCAGTCAACCCTGTTTTCTCTTTTGCTATATTAATCAGCTTAGCTTTTAACACTCCCTTTATTGTGTCCCATAATGTTTCCAGGTTTGGTGTTGTGGTCCCATTTTCTGAAATTATCATATCAATCTCATTTTCCAACTTGTCCTTGACTACTTTATCTTTCAACAGATACATTCAGCTTCCAAAAAGTGTGTTACTTTGGAAGATCAGATGTGCAAGGCTATGCCTGTGGTTCAGTGGGGATGTAGGTGGCACTCACCATGACCCACATCAAATGCTATATAAGTGTGCATGCCCCAAGCATACTTGAGATGCTAGTTTCTTTGCTGTAACTGCATGCCTCCTGGTTCTCCCACCCTGTCCTTTTTTGGCCTACTTGTCTTCCACATGGCTGCAGCTCAGGCATTCCAGCATTTCACCCTCCAGCTCCTTCTGTCACGTCCTGGCTTTTCCCTGTCTGGATTCTTCCTCTTGCCCATTTGGCTCTGGCACAGGCCATTGCTCCTTCCTGTGGTGTACTATTCCCCCACAACTGCTCCTTACTCCTTAGTTCCTGGCAGCCTTTCCTGGCCTCACCAGGTAGCTTCCCAGCATCCTCCTCTTGTGCTGGTGTTGGTCGCTGGCTCTTCAACTTGGCTCTGCATCTCCTTCCCCGGCTGTTCGCTACTGCTCCAAGCTCTGCCACTCTGTTTTTGCCCCTAGCTGTCACCCACCAGCTGTGTGTTCTCCTGCAGGTTCTCAGGTGGGCTATTTTAGTCCTGGGTGCTCCTCGCTGACCCTGATGGCTGGCACTCCCTCCTCTGTGCTGCTGCACAGGTGCAGTTTATGCATCCTGCAGTACTCTACAGTCTTCTGGGAGTGCCTGCTCAGTTCCAGGTCTTTCAGTTCTTTGGAGTCAGCCCCTCCCTGCTGAGACTTCTGGTCACCTGAGTTTCTCCCAACCTTCTCGCCATTGCTGTGGCTGTGTCTCATCCCTGGTGCTTCTTTGGTCCTTCAATTCACTTTTCCTTACCAACCCACCAGACAGCCAAGGTCCTCTCCTCAGGGCTCCACATTAATCCTACCAACCATACCTACCATACCTACCATTACTGCTTTATCTTCAACTCTCTGGCAAATGCGTCCTCAATCAGGCACACACTTCAACAACAGATGGACACATGCCCCAACTAAAATTGGACCTAAGCCCCTGTGACAACCAGGCACATGTCCCAATGACAATTGGGCACATGCCTCAATGGCAATTGGGCATACACCTCAATGAGAACTGGGCACACTCCCCATGTGAATTGGGCACATGCCCTAATGACAGACAGGAAATGCCCCAATGACAGCCTGTGGCAGATTGGTCTCTCCCAGACTCAGCCTGCGCATGTTACCAGCTTTCTCCACCCTTCAGTAGCTGCCACCACCCAGCAGAGACACTCTCTTGGGGTGTCCTTAGGTCTGAATCTCTCCAGAGCCACTGCTCACATAGTACAGCACTCATTGCTCAAGGGCAAATGAGCCATTCCTCTCTGTCACAGCTGATAAAAACCTTACTTTAGAAACAAACTATGGTAACTGTAGCATTTTCTTCAGAGGTAGAAACACAGTTTTTTATCAAGTTATCTGTACCTCTAAAGGCAGTCACAGAAACATGAAGTATGTAAAAAAATAATATTTTAATTCTTCAACATATTTACACATATAATACAGGATACTACACAAAGACTATGGGGAGCAGTGATTCTAAAGACATTAAAAAATGTTTTTGATCAGTAGGTGACACACAGTAAAAACCTTTCTTCCACTTCTCTCACTATTTCACAAAGTAGAATAACTCACCACACAGGATGCCTTGGTGAATCAGGACAGATTTGAAACGTAGATGTTAACTGCTTGGAGTCTCAGCTTGATTCATTTTTTTTCCACAAAACTCATGTTAACAAGGTTTCCACAAACCAGTATCCACCCACCCTGAGCACACATGTCCTATGACATCACTTCCAGGCCACTTCTTTGTGTCTTGAAAGCTGGCTCCTCTTGGGAAACTGGTCTGATCTGGACTTCTGGAGTTTGTGTATTCAAATATATCTTCTTTTGTCCCAAGTCCTGTCTAGCCCAGCAGGGATGTTGAGTTGACTAGCAGATTCCTGACATGAAAAGACAATGTTCCTTTGAAGCTCTTCCTTTAACTGTCCACAGGTCCTACCATAGTACAGGACAATAGAGATAGTAATGGCCCTCAGAGACAGTTGTGGTGTCTCTGATAAAAATGTTTACCTTTCTCAGGAATATCATCTTTGTCCTTTCAGCTGATAAATTCTAACTGATACCCATGCAGAAAGAGGTTAATAAAAAATACAGTGTCAGGTATAAATAGCAAATTGTTACACAGCCCCTCAAAGGCTCACTATGCTTTTGTCTGCCATGGTTTCATACCGCAACAACCAAACTCCTCAAGGGCTTGTTTTTTTCTTATATCTGTGAGCCTTGTTCAAGGAACGTATTAGGGCTGCCAGGCCTGAAGTGGCTAATTTCCATCTTCTTCTTTTCCTTGGAGTTTTCCGTAACCCCAGCATTCAGCTGGCACTAGGTCATCCCTCGTACTCCTCTGATGGGTGAAGCCTGTCCAACCAGGGACTGTTGGTTACAGGACCAAACTCTGTAGTACCTTTATGGGGTGGAAACCTCAGAAAGAAAGAAAAATAAACCCATTGAACATTTGCTTCACAGCAGAATATACAGGTACAATTTAATGTCTGGGGTTTAAAGACATTTGCGTTAAGCCCGGAGGGATGATGACCTAAAGCCTTGGATTCCCACAGGTTTCCTCTATAAGAGTTTTTCCTCTCCTCTGTGCTGCAGATCATAAAAATAGTGAGGTACTGTACTATCATTAGTTAGTTCAATCCACCAGGTGAGTTGGAATTTGGAAGATAACTCCTCTATTGCTCACTTATAGTTTAGTGCCATGGCCTTCCCTCGCTCCTTAATGGAAGATAATGTCCCAGTTGTTCTACTGATGCCCCTGGCTTTGAATTTTGGAAATCTTCTCTAAGGTACCTTTATCCAAGGTCCTGTTGTCCATCTAGGGGTGTAACCCTCCTTAAGAGGGATCTTCCATGAATCAATCTTTTCAGAGATTTCTACTTAAAGGTCTGGGCGAGAGCTACTAGGACCCTACGGGAGCAAAGCTTTGGCCAGGAGGCCAGCAACGGTTATGGGGCATAGTGCCTGAGCACCCACATGTGATGCTGCATGCTAGCCAACAACCATTGTCGGCTCCCTCACCAGCCTCAGTTCTGTTCTTCCCTCTGTCAAGAGCACACTGTGGGTGCACGCCTCAGTTCACCTCACTGCATCACTGTATATTTTTCAATATCTTATGGTATCATCTCTGTTTATTTCTGTTTTGCACAATGCTGAAAGCAAAATCCAAAGGGGCCTAGTCAAAGAAGAAACTCCTGAAGCCTCCTATCATGTGTTGCTGAAGCCTCCCATCATGTGTTGGTGCCCTTGTGGGAACAAGAAAACTTCAATGGACTGGCATCAGACCTGCATGACCTGTCTCAGACTGGTGCATTACATGTGTGCTTGGGAAACCTGCTTCTCTATGACTGCCACACCCTGGAGAACCATGTACTGAAATGGGGTCACCCATCCCCACCTTTTGGAGTCAGGCATCGCATGTGTACGTCTAAGATAAGGTCTCTAGGGTTTTCACCTTGGCCTCTTCCTGGGACCTATGGTTCCATGGAAGTATGGAGTTCTCCTTGACCTCACCATGCTGAGGTTCAGAGACTTTGGTAGTTAGGTCTGGTGGACAGCTGACTTCATCTGGAGAGCCAGTTGAAAATCTCTACAGCCTGACTGTAATGAGCAGCAGATGTCCCCATTGGCAAGGCCACAATTATATGCTCGGTGTACACCGGTGGACACCTTGACACCATCTTCTGGTGTCGTCATCACTGTTTGCGGTGACAATGCAGTGGGTGACTAAGGATGGCACTGGGCCTCTTCTGAGGCAGTTGTTAGCATTGAAACCAGCTTGGAGCCTGTCTCTGACTATGGTGTCACAAACGACATTAGGAGGGGGGTGGCTCCAAGGTTAGCACTGATGCCAACAATAGCCAAGACCTCAAGAGCACTAATTGGGTCACTCCTTGGATGTAGGAAGAGACCCTTCAGGTGACTCTGCTAGGCTCTTCATTTGGGAGAGGCCACCTATGCAGTTCCACCACCCAGGCCAAGCCCTGAAGACCAGGAGTCTTAACCCCCTTTAGAGGGGCCTCACTGCTTCTTTGACAGGGTGCCCTTGTTACTAGACCCTGGGGCAGCTGACATGAGAGCAACACCAGGTGTGGGTCAGTGACTTAGAGGAATGACAAAGGTAGGCTGATAGGACCCAATATAGGCATGTTTCCCCAGTACGGACCTTGCCTGAAGGCGGCACCTCATCTCCATCAGTGTCCTCCTCAGAGGACAATGAGTCATCTATCCACCTTCTACTGCTGCTGAGTACTCCCTGTACCAGCAATTCCTGTTGCAGATGCTCCAGGTGCTTGATCTTGAAGTCTAGACTAGTTGCCATCCAGCAGCCCTGCGATTGGGACTCCTTGATTTGCCCAATCTCAACACTGTGGTCATTCCACCTTAGCCTAGAGTTATGGAGGAGGCATCCAGGGCCTTGTGTAGGTGTCCTCTTGCCAATCCAGCTATCCCCAGGGAACTCAACATATGGTATTGCACATCTACAGGGTTTGCAGGTGACATACCTCACTCCACCTTGGGGTTTCAGGTACTGCATGTGACGCTTGGCCAGCTGGCTAAGATTATTGTATGATATTGGTAGTATAAATAAATGGTCAGTGTATGAAATGTCAGTATGTGAGATTTGGCCCTTTTAAATTACAAGGTGTCAGCAGCTGAAATCACAGGATATATTACACTGACCAGGAGATCTCTGTAATGTAACTAACTCCCTTGAGAAATTGCATTTTATGGCCTTTTTATGACCTCAGGTTTTTGAAGTGGAAAGCAAATGTGTCTTTATGACTTCAGAAACAGGATATCATTAGGCTGATTCCTGTTGTTTTTTTTAACACATTGGTGCCAGTGTGGGATTGTTAAGTTCAAAGGAAACATGTGTAATGAAGGAGTTATATATATAGGAAATGTATTGTTTTTCTTCTGATGGCACCGTATTTAAAATACCTCCTGATAGGAAATAATTTTTTGTAATTTTATATTCTAAAAGGAGGAGCTAGATGACTCATGAAGGGGTGTGAAAACACAGAGTTTAAACTGATACTTGTGTCTGAAATGTTGTCTTATCTTTTTGGGACTCCAGAGAGGCACAGCTCTCTGATCTAACTTCAAACGCACTTCTAGATGTAATACCTTAGATACAGTGCTTCAGATAAGTCTATTTTGGACGTATTTTACATCCAAAAATTCACTCAAAACGTCCACAAATGTAGTGCCTGGAGTCACTGACATCCACACATCACTTCACTTGCTAATAGTGACGTCCATTTTTCATTGTGTGGATGTCACGTCTTTAAATGTTTTTTTTCTATCCTGTGGATGGGTTGCCAGCACTGCAGTTGCCATGGCAATTTTGTCCTCAACAATTCTTCCCCCACCCCCTGCCATAGACTCATTCCGAGACTGTGCCCAAATTACCAAACGTGACTGGTTTAAGGTAGACCGGTAGCTTTATTATCCCTATGCCAGCTGCTGGAGGTGTGAGAAAGAGACTGGCATCTAAAGAGTTGCAGATATGACAGCGCACCTGAAGAAGTGAGTTGACGAGGAGTTCTCAAAAGTGGTTCAGGTAAGTGGGATTTCAGAAGCCACGGTGGCTAGAAACCTCATTCGCGAGTGCAGTGTGTACAGTTCTACACGCGACTGCCTGACTCCGACCCGAATGGATGTTACTCGACTCGGCTGTAGTTGCAGGAAAATCCCTCCTAAGTCTCTGGCCTCAAAGGAGTTTAGAACAGCAAAACTCACTCCGTGACTCGGGAGCCACTTGCGGCTCTTTAACAACTCAGTAACTCCCAGTAAACTGCGGCTCCTGTAAATGTGACTTAGTTTCCCTGCAGTGTTTGAAGGAGAAAGTGGTCCGCAAAGCCAAGCTGGGGCCGGGACAATGACTAGGAGTTAAACCAGCAGTTAGATAGTCTTATTTTAAGTTGCAAACTGTTTACGTAGAGAGTTAAAACTTTAACGTAATTATTTATCAGAAAACTGTAACTTGCAGCCACGGTGTCTTGGAGCCGAAAAACAGAGCTAATTGCTGACGGCCGCGGAGCTTCTGGTTTGCTTTTCTGTGGACCAGCTGGAAAACCTGAACTGGATTCTGCTCAAGTCCCAGCCATTACTGCAAAACAAGTGGAGAGAGCGTTTATTTCTCTCGCACTGCTAGTACTGCAAGAAGTACTGTGAAGTCAATCGCAAAGATGGCTTTTCACTTCTCTCTCTCTTTTTTTTTTGTGTGATCAGTCTGGGAGCTGAAGGACAAAGCGGACTGCTGACAGCCATGGAGCTACTGCTTTGCTTTCCTGTGGACCTACTGAAAACCTGGACTGGATAATGCTCCCAGACATTACTGCAAAGCAAATGGTGAGAGCATTTATTTTCTTGCACTGCTAGTACAGCAAGGAATGCTGTGAAGCAGATTGCAAGGACAGCCTTTCGCTTCTCTCTTTTTTTTGTATGCGTGTGTGGAAGAGGGGAGTAAATAAAAGAAAAAGGATTTGGGGATTGATTTTTTTTGGTTTGTATGCTGTGAGAATGAGGGATTTATGTTCTTTCCCAGTTTTACTCTGAGGAGTCACTACTGGCAAATTTGAGATGTGTCATGTCAGATGTGGGCTACAGTGGCATGTCATGTTCAGTGGGATAACATCAGGGGTTTAGCCCCAGGGATATAACAGAGCCCAGTAGTCTTTCTTGTCATTGTGTAATAACAGAGTCAGAGGGTTACTTAAAGTATGCCCACTGTGAGACTTGCAATTGTTTTTAGTCATTTAAATAAATGTTTATTAAATTAATTACTTAAATTAATTTTCTTAAATTAAGTACTCTTTTGTTTACACTGCAGTGCATTTGATGTGTGTTTGCCAAAATTAAGTATGATGTGTATGTTGTGGTTCCTTGGCACACACACACTGACTGCACATGGGGCTCCTGAGCTGGTCAGGACTGAGTATCACTGGTTTAGACACTATCACAGTGAGGAAGCTCCGAATCCCAAGTTTATTCATAACATTGAAAATGTGACCTTGTTATCTGATTACTGTTGGTTTAAAATTATGTATTTTTTTAAATTGTGAAACAAATAGTTCAGTAAATATAATGGAGTGAAATTTAAGTCTGCCATCCTAATAAATTAGTCAGGTCTCAGTGAATTTCATGTGTTTCCAGAAAGTGCATTTTCCATGTGCCATGATAGTGATTGGCGGTGGTGCCTTACTGCCTTCATAAAATTTTAGTAGCAGCCTCTGACCCCCTCTAGCCTTCCTCCACTTATTGCCTTATGGTTTTGACCCCTCCCCCAAATTTGTTGCTTATGTTTTTAACATTCCCCCCCTCCCCATGATGGGGGTGCATTAAAACAACAGGCAGTTCTAGCCCTGTCTGACCTATGACTGGTTGTTTTAAGGCCAGAAATTGGCACCGGTCCACTAGCTTTTGATGCATTTTGTGATGTGCTAGTAAACAAATTCTTTAAGGCAAGGGCAAGGCACTTGTATTTATAAAGTGCTGTTTACCAAGGGCTCAGAGCACTGTACATATTAAAAGAAACAGCAAGAGTGCAAGATGAAACAATTCAAGCATAACACTAGCTAACTAGGGAAGGCTTGCTCGACATTTTCAGTATGCTTTTAAAAATCTCCACAGTGCCTGCCCAGTGACTACTTCCTGGAAGGGAATTCCATAAGATAAGGGCTACAACCTCAAAAGCTCTGTCCCCAGATTGTTTTAGATGGGATAAGGGGGATCACCAGTAGGCCAGCATCAGCAGAACAGAGGGGTCTGGTTAGCATGATGAAGTTACTTGGTGATGGAACTGCAAGAACGATTCATGAAATAAACCCATGTCTGCAAATGATTACTGTACTGTTTTCATTTTCTAACATTAATGAATGTATTTATGTGGATGTAGCCAGGGCTGCAGCTAGGAATTTTGGGGCCCCTGACAGGTAGTTTGATTAGGGTCCCTGTATCTTTAACCAAATAAGCCGGGAGTCTGGGGGCTGCTAGGCCCCCAGAAGCTCTGGGGTTTTCGATGCTCTCTGGTGAGTTTTGGGGCTTTTATTGAAGCTAAAAACAAGATTTTGTGGAGTTTTCCCTAATCTATAATCCATGAAAGAATGTATTTATTTATTTTTTTACTTGCCTGGCTCCTCAGCTTCAGAGGGGGCTCGTACACCCTCCTACTCCATCTACCAGGTCCTGCCACCAGGATTCCCCTGGTTTCACGTTGCTCATTCAGCTGAGGGTGTATTAAATTTTCCACCATTTTCTCCCTATCCCCCTGAGGACACCGGTGCAGAGGGTAGAGTATTTTTCCCAATTACTCCCACTGTCCAGGCTCATCAACATAATCCATCAGGTGGTGACTCTTGTTCTTCCCACCTGTTTAATGCTGTGCGTCTGTCAACATCCTGCACCACAGTATATCAGAATCAGGACCCCTGCAAGAGGGAGCAAGTGTTCCATCCCACAACGGGGGTTCTCTATGGTACCAACATCTCCCTACACCAGCTGAAATGTGTTTAAGGCAGCACTTTAACCACCAGGGTCACCAAACTCACGGACCCTTCCCTATGTGAATCTCCGTACAGTATAAATTGAAAATATGGGGAAGAAAAACCCAGGAAATCTAGGAAAGACTGCATTAATTATATGGAATTTCCCAGAGGTGGCACTTGTTTATATACATAAAACATATACAGTATATATATATATATATATATATATATATACACACATACATACACATATACACACATGTATACATGTCTATATATATATATATATATATATACACATATCTATATATATATATATCTCTATCTATATCTATATCTATATATATATATATATATATATATATATATATATATATATATGGAGCAAGAGAGTTTTACACAATGACCAACACCACATTATCCTCCTCCCCCATGGCTGACAAATACCCAGCTTCATCCTTCATAACCTGGCCCTTCTATCGCTGCTTCCTCTGTGACATACCCCCCCCACCACCCATGGTAGGGCTCCAAAGGAGGGCTATTCTACCCGATCAGGAGGTTTAAGATCTGGTGACAAGTTGGTGGCAGGCCTCGTGGTATGGGGTGGAGGCTGGTGTTTTCTTCCCTTGGTTTTCCTTCCCACCCTCCCACTAGATGGCACCACAGATGACCCTGAACCCCACAGCAATGTCCCTGGGGGAGGCAAGCTCCCTTGTCAGCCACAGTCACTGCTGTCATAGCAGATGCAGCATCATCACATCCCCAGACTTAGAAGTCCACCTAGCCTTGGCCAACCACCTGCACCTCCTAAGTCTGCTGTTGAACACAGCTCATCTACATGGCTGCACACTGGGCCCACAGGTGGCCCATGTCACTCACTTGTTTTTTAATTTGTACCTTTTCCATCATTGTCCATTTAGAGTCGACCCTACTTTGCTAAAATAGCTGGAAGCAGGAACAGCGTGTTATGTCCACATGCCTGATGATCCCTCTCCAATCTACTTGTCATTTAGTGAGAACTGGAACAACTATGGCAGATGGAAAGGGGTTATAGCACTTAGCTTAGCTTTTTTTGCTTTGTTTACCTGGATGATGGATGCAGATGTTGGACTAGCCTGGAGGAGAGTGGGGATGGAGAACGCAATGGAGACACAAACACCGCATGTTTGTTTTGGTTGTGAGATAGAGGGGAACAACTCAAGGAGTCTTTCTCGACGATGAGACACATCACCAGGCCACAAGTGAGCCCGCACAACTAGAGAATCGATGTCCAATTTGGTGACTCAAGGCAACGGTGGCAAATCTGAAAACACACTGACTCCTGTACTCCTGCAGCTGCAGTGACCAATGACAGTTGCCTCATGCCCATGGACTGCCCTCTTCGTGCCACAGTGTTTTCTATGCTAGCGTGCTACTGCAGTGCTACATCGACTGATGTTCGGGGGTGAGGGCCAGCGAGTGAGACACAGCAGCTTGTGCTAAGCTGTCTAAGGAGCAGCTCCCAATCCTGCCGGCCTTACGAAATGCGCCCACGTCACGTCATATCACGTGATTGCAAGCGATCTACGTGCAGACTCCCCCACCGCCTCAGCCCCGGACGGCAAGTTCGGCAACAAGTAAAATTACCGTGGCATAGGCAGCGCAGCAATAAAAAAAAATAAAAAAAGAACACGCATATGAGCACATGTGGCCGGGCCCCCCAGAGCTCAGGGCCCGGGAAAAAAGTCCCGGTTGTCCCCCCATAACGGCGGCCCTGGATGTAGCATGTATTACAGTGAGGTATTCAGAAGGCCAATGAGTTGACTTCTAAAAGTATGGGACTGGAAGTATTTTGACTGCCGAAATTTGTCAGATGGAATTATTCTGACTTTCAAAAAATTGACATCTGGAGTATTTTGACTCCAGTAAAACTGAAATGACTTCCATATTTCAAGCCATGGAAGGATTTGACTTCCACCCCAAAAAAATTATCTGAAGCCCTGCTTAGATAACAAAAATCTAAATGTATTATGGTAGAAGTTTTGCTTTGTAATTTTCCCTTGTTCTATTATGTGATTGTGAGCTCTTTGATATATTGTTCTGTGTTTACATTTTTTATATTTTTATCATCTTTTAGTAAAGAATCTTTTTCTAAGATACTACCTGGGTGTGTCTTCCAAGTTCTTTTTGCATGTCATGTATACGGGGTTAAGTCTGACAGCGGTTTTGAAGGGCTTGATGGGGTTACTAAACTGGAAAAAGGTAAGACTATACCTAAGGTCTCTTACAGAGTTTTAAGGGTTCATTTTGGAAGTCTGGCTTGGTGCTCCTGGCGAAAGATTGTACCGCAGTCCCCGAAGAGGGTACGTATCCGAGCCTGTAGATTGGGTACGCAAGCATAAGGTTCACAGTTTGAATCCCCCCAGAACTTGAGACTAAAGGTGATTCAGACCCAAAAGCAGACAGGAGGGTTACCCTGTCTGTTACCTGTTCACAGTAATGCGCTCCGAGGTTGGCACTGTGGGAGCAGAGGGCCTGACCTGCTGAGTGCGTTTGTGACAGATTTGGTTGGCAGTGGTGTGAAAAATTTGGTAACACAAGCTTTAACTGTTCAGTGTGTCAGCTTAATACTGTACAGCTCACTTGCAAAAGAAGGCAGTGATTTTCTTTTAAAGGAAACAGAACTATATCATTTTGCTTACAGTCAAAGTTCCTGTTTTATTTATTTTTTTTCAAAGTGCAAGTTAGAGTAGCTGTAGTTAGGGAAAAAGATGGCTTCCAACTACAGTGAGCACACTGCAGATTACCTGAAGCAGTTGTGCAAGGAGAGAAGAGTCCTGCACGAGGGGAGAGCCACCATGCAGAACTTCATGGATGCCCTGATGGCAGCAGATGCCCAGAGTATCAAGTCACAGACTGTGACTGTAAAGGACCAAACCTTGGGCATGGAGGGGCCAGCTGCCAGTGTAGTGTCCAGATCCAGTGAGGAGGACAGCAGGGCCAGTGCAAGTGAAGGGCCACAGCAGCAGGGGAAGGTCACCAGCATCTGGAGTCAGAAGCAATCAGGCTGCAGATTGAGTTGTGCAGAATGGAGCTGGAGTTCCAGAGGGAGCCTGAATGTCGAGAGGTGTAGCGAGAACAGCGAGAAGCTGAACAAGAACGGTGAGAGGCTGAGTGTGAACAGCGAGAAGCAGACCAAGAGGAGCGTGAGCGCCATAGGCAACATGAATTGGAGAAGCTATGACTCCAACCACCAGCACCAGAGCAGGAAAGTGGCTTGGGTTTAACAGGAACTACAGGACTGGGTGACAAATTAAATTCCAAATTGATGGCTGAATTTAAAGAGGGGGAGGATATGGATGCCTTTTTAAATTCCTTTGAAAAAGTTTGTATTCAGGCAAATATTCCTAGAGGGTCTTGGAGCTTCCAGCTGTCCCCACTACTTACCGGGAAAGCTCGGGATGCATTGGGTCAAATGGACAATGAGGACAGTAATGATTACAGCAAACTTAAAGCTGCACTTTTAAAAAAGTTTGATTTAACTACGGAAGCATACAGAGCTAAATTCCGTAAGTTCAGGAGAAGCCCAGAAATAAGCTATGAGGAGCTAGCCATGAAACAACATCAATGTTTAAAACATTGGTGGGAGGGAATTGAAGCAAACTCTGTAGATAAAATTGAAAATGCTATATTGTTAGAACAGTTTTTTGGGGCATGCCCAGCAGAGTTGAAAAACCTGGCTGGAGAGCCGAGATCCCAAAATAGTGCAGGAGGCTGCTGAACTTTCGGACCGCTTTGCCAAGAGCAGACCTGCTCTGAGAACGAATGAGGTGGGCGTGGCAGCGCAGAAAGGGAAAAGCATGCCTTCAGGGCAGCTAAAACCCTCACTGCCTCCACCGAAACCAGTTAGCCCCAGGTTTCAAAGAAAATATTTCTCTGAGAAAAGACACGAATGTTGGGTTTGCAAAGAAACTGGGCATATTGCCAGACAGTGTCCCAAAAGGATGAGCAATATGCAAAATGGGGCTAGGAAAGAAATGGGTTATTTGTGTGTCCCTGGAAACATGCCTGTGAACATGAGGGAACACATGCACCCAATCATTGTGAATGGTGTACAGACACAAGGGTTAAGGGACATAGGGGGCATCCCTGACATTGGTAAAAAGGGATCTGGAAGAGCCTGGTCAACTTATACCGAATAGATTTGTAACTGTACAGGGGTTCACTGGGGAGGAGACAACATTGCCACTCGCTAGTGTTCTCCTAAACTGGGGTGAAACGGGGGAACTGTGCAACAGGTGGCTATAGCCAAAACTTTAGCAGTTGATGTCATCTTTGGCAACAATCTCAAACAGGGGATGGTGGGTGCAGTTACCTGTAGCCAAGTAGCAAGGGAAAATTGTAGTTCCATAGACCCCATAGAAGCCACTGTGCAAACCACTGGGAGGCTGGCTCCCTAGCCTGTGTTTTCTGATATGGAGACTAATGAAAGGGGTGTAGAAATTTCCCCAGTAGCAGTTAACTAAACAGCTACGGAGGGTTATTCTGAAGAAGGAGGGGTGACTCATTGTCAGAGGGTTAGGGATGACAGTGATCCGGAGTGCCTTGACACAAGAGCTAGGGACCCTATTTTAGATACTGATGGGGACCTGTCCCATGCCTTGGGAATGGGTAAGGAGTTTGCAGCTGCTCAGAAAAGTGACCCTAGTCTAGAGAAGATGAGAGTTTGGCCAGACTCAGATGGAGTACAAGGAGGTGACAGGAAACATAAGGTTTATTGGGAAAATGGACTGATGTATACTCAGGCTGAAAAGACAGGGAGGGGTGATAGGCAGGCAGCTTGTCATTCCCCAGGGGTACCATGAGCAGTTGCTCAAGACTGCACATGATAGTCCCTTGTCTGGTCATCTGGGAATCACATGCACTACACAGCAGTTGGCCAAGAATTTCTATTGGCCCAACTTCACCCAGCAGGTGAAGGAGTATTGCAGGTCTTGTCACTGGTGCCAAGAAATAGGGAAGGCAGGTAAGAAAACCCAAACCATCCTAATTCCATTACCCATAGTGGAGGAGCCATTCCAGAGGGTGGAAATGGATATTGTGGGGCCTTTAAATACCCCCAGCTCCTCTGGGAAGAGGTTCATCCTGACTGTGGTGGATATTGCCACCCAGTATCCAGAGGCAGTTGCCCTATCCTCACTGAGGACAGACAAAGTGGCAGATGCCTTACTTAGGGTTTTCCCCTGTGTTGGGTTTCTGCAGGAGGTTATCACCAGTTGAGGGGGTTCCTTCATGTTGGACCTGATGAAATGTTTGTGGAAGAAGTGTGGGGTGGTACAGAGGTGCACGACACCTTATCACCTGCAAGTCAATGGGCTTGTAAAAAGATTTAACGGTACCCTGAAGTCAGTGCTCCAAGCGTTTGCTGAACAGCATGGGAGGGACTGGGAGAAGTACCTTTTCCACTTGTTGTTTGCATACAGGGAGGTACCCCAAGAGTCGACAGGGGTTTTCTCCCTTTGAGCTCTTATATGGATGCTGGGTACGTGGGCCCCTAGACTTGATCCAGGCATACTGGGAAGGTAAGCACACCACCCAGGGAACTCCCATAGTGGATTATGTCCTTAGGTTTAGGGAAAGGCTGAAGGAGCTTATGGGGACAGCCCAGAGCAACCTGGCAGCTGCTCAACAGAAACAAAAAGTGTGGTACGATTGCAGAGCCAGAGCTCACTCATACACGGTGGGTCAGGAAGTCATGGTCTTTATCCCGGTCCGGAAAGACAAGCTGCAGGCTGAGTGGGCAGGACCATACAAAGTAGTTAGAAAGGTAAATGACATGAACTATATTATAGAGTTACCTGACAGAAGACATACAGAAAGAATGTACCATGTCAACATGATGAAGCCATATGCTAACAGGGCTGACATGGTGTTTGCACTATGTAGTCTTGGAGAGGGGATGGACAAAGGAGACCCACTTCTGGACTTGCTGGAAGAAAGCAAGCAGGAGTCCTCTGTGGAGGCAGTGAAATTGTCACCCCAGCTGGCCCCAGACAAGATCCATGAAGTAAGGGAAGTTTTAGCAGACTTTGCCCCACTGTTTGGCTCCAAGCCTGGACTAACTCCCTTAGCAACACGCGATGTGGAGACAGGGACACAGATGCCCATTCAGCGGACAGCATATCGGGTGTCAGAGGCTATCCCAAAAGACATTAAGAGGGAGGTGGAGGAAATGCTGGATTTAGGGGTAATCCAATCACCCGTAGTCCTTGTGCCCAAGCCAGATGGCTCTATTTGTTTCTGTGTGGACTATCGTGGACTGAATGTAGTCACAAAGTCAGATGCCCACCTGATGCCCCGGATGGATGAACTCCTGGACAAGTTGGGAGGGACGACATACCTTACAACTATTGACCTGAAAAAAGGGTATTGACAGGTAGAGTTAACTGACAGAGCTAGGGAGAGGTCGGCCTTCATCACTCCAATAGGCTTATTTGAATTTAAAGTAATGCCTTTTGAAATGAAGAACGCCCCTGCCACTTTCCAAAGGTTGGTGAATCAGTTGTTAAATGGTGCTGAGGAGTACGCCGTGGCGTACCTGGATGACATTGCCATCTTTAGTGCCAGCTGGGAGGAACACCTGTCCCACCTTAGGGAAGTGCTGGTCAGGATGCAGAGGGCTGAGCTCACTGTCAAAGCTGAGAAGTGCCAGGTGGCCGTGGCTGAAGTGACATACCTTGGGCATGTTGTAGGCTGGGGACAGCTCCGTCCTAACCAAGTAAAACTAGAGGTGATCAAGGCATGGCCCAGACCAGAAATGCAGAAGCAGGTCAGGAGTTTTCTAGGGACAGCAGGGTACTATAGGAAATTTATACCCAATTACAGTGCCCTGGGTGCTCCCCTATCTGACCTGGTAAAGAAAAGGATGCCTAAGAAAATTACCTGGGAACCAGCCTGTTGAAAAGCCTTTACCAGACTGAAGGAAGCACTGTGCAGTGCTCCTGTATTGACAAGTCCTGACTATAGCAAACCTTTTATAGTCTAGACTGATGCCTCAGATGTGGGTATTGGGGCAGTACTGAGTCAGATGTCCAACCAAGGGAAAGATCACCCCGTAGTGTACCTGAGTAAAAAGTTACTTCTCAGGGAGCTGGCTTATTCTACTGTGGAAAGAGAGTGTCTTGCCATGGTGTGGGCCCTAAAGAAGTAAGAGCCATACTTATATGGACAGCATTTCGAGATACAAACTGACCACAACCACCTGGTTTGGCTGACACAAATGGGAAAAGCTAATGCTAGACTATTAAGATGGAGTCTTGCCTTGCAAGGGTATGACATGATGATCTTACATAGGGCTGGAGCAACCAATCAGAACGCAGATGGCTTGTCGCGTCTATATGAGGAGTGAATTGACTTAGGGAACTCTTCCCATGCAAGGGATAGAGCCCCCAAATTCAGTCAGGTGGGGAGGATTGTGACGCTTGGCCAGCTGGTTATAATTATTGTATGATATTGGTAGTATAAATAAATGGTCAGTGTATGAAATGTCAGTCTGTGAGATTTGGCCCTTTTAAATTACAAGGTGTCAGCAGCTGAAATCACGGGATGTATTACACTGACCAGGAGATCTCTGTAATGTAATTAACTTTCTTGAGAAATTGCATTTCATGGCCTTTTTATGACCTCAGGTTTTTGAAGTGGAAAGCAAATGTGACTTTATGACTTCAGAAACAGGACATCATTAGGCTGATTCCTGTTGGCTTTTTAACACATTGGTGCCAGTGTGGGATTGCTAAGTTCAAAGGAAACATGTGTAATTAAGGAGTTATATATAGGAAATGTATTTTTTTCTTCTGATGGCACCGTATTTAAAATACCTCCTGATAGGAAATCATTTTTTGTAATTTTATATTCTAAAAGGTGGAGCTAGATGACTCACAGAAGGGGTGTGGAGACACAGAGTTTAAACTGATACTTGTGTCTGAAATGCTGTCTTACCATTTTGGGACTCCAGAGAGACACAGCTCTCTGATCTAACTTCAAACGCACTTCCAGAGGTAATACCTTAGATAGCAAAAATCTAAATGTATTGTGGTAGGAGTTTTGCCTTGTAATGTTCCCTTGTTCTTTTATGTGATTGTGAGTTCTTTGATTTATTGTTCTGTGTTTAAATTTTTCATATTTTTATCATCTTTTAGTAAAGAATCTTTTTTCAAGATACTGCCTAGGTGTGTCTTCCAAGTTCTTTTTGCATGTGATGTATACGTGGTTAAGTCTGACAGCTGTTTTGAAGGGCTTGATGGTGTTACTAAACTGGGAAAAAATAAGAATATACCTAAGGTCTCTTATAGAGTTTTAAGGATTCATTTTGGAAGCCTGGCTTGGTGCCCCTGGCAAAAGATTGTACCACAATCCCCGAAGAGGGTACGTATCTGAGCCTGTACATTGGGTATGCTAGCATAAGGTTCAAAGTTTGAATCCCCCCAGAACTTGAGACTAAAGTTGATTTGGACTCAAAAGCAGACAGGAGTGTTACCCTGTCTGTTACCTGTTCCCACTATTGCACTCTGAGTTTGGCACGGTGGGAGCAGAGGGCCTGACCTGCTGAGTGCATTTGTGACACTACATACCCATTGGACTGCACAGCCTCACATGTGACCAACCTCCATAGCCAGATACCATCCACATGAATGCTCTGGGAAGGAAGATGCTTACCTTGGCACATGCCCACAGGTGAGTGTCTGAATATCAGGCACATATGCTGACCTATAACCATTGCCTGTGGTTGGAGTTGCACAGTTTGCTGACCACAATGTCACATAGTAAGACAAACAGACAAGCCATAGACCTTTCCACTCAGAGTCTGGAGGTAGCATGGCATCAATCAAGGGCATCTTATGATGCCCACAAGGTGGCCTCCAGACTGCTGGGAACAACAGTCTGTGTTCAATGGACAGTGTGGCTTTGCCTATCCTGACTGGTATCTTTGGCTTGGTGTGGGGTGCTCAACTTGCATTTCAGGGTGATCACTTCTTCCCTAGGATCAGACAGGAACTAGCAGGAAACCTTCCTGCTCCTGTGCCACAGAAGCCCCTACCTGGCCCTGACCAGTCTCAGGTCTCGAAAGGCCTGTTAGGAGCCCCTGCCTTCTGGTGTTCTTCCCTACGCAGAGGGCTGAGGGTATCTCTTTACCCTCAGGGTGACACAGCTCTTCCCTAAGGAAAGGGGAGCTTGGTACTCTGTGACTCATAAGCGGGAATCAATGGAAAAGATCGATTTGTGGAAGATGAAAGTTACACACTTACTGTTGATCTTCCTCTCCATTGATTACCACACCCACCACCCATCATCCCCAGCTCTAGCAGAGTCAGGTCCTCTGGGCAGCTCACCCTGTTTTTCTCTGGCATTCTCTATGTCACTCTGCTGTTGTATGCTTCTCCCCAGTTATTCCATTTCTCTTGTAAGGGAGACCTTTTACAAAAAAAAAAAAGACAGGCGAGGGCCCTCTACCAGAGCCCCATTCCAACCAAAAAAAAACAGAGAGACCAGAGGGAATCCTCTTTTACTTTTCTCTTTTTATTTATCATCTTTCTTCTGCCTGGGGTATTTCCCCTAGCTTGAGTGTATCAGTGTTAGTTGTTAAATATTACCTGTACCCAATGGGTGCTGTCCAAGTCTAACTTCACTTGACGGTAGCCCTGTCAGTGGGTGGGTGCTGAGCACTAGACTGGATTAGCTTGAACTAGTCTTGGCACAAGGTACATTCCAGTTGTTTGCAGGAGGAAGCAAGTTTGTGTTACCTGCTATGGTTTTCTTCTAACTATTCCAGTCAATTTTTCCCTACTTGACTGGCATGATTTTTCCTCTCTAGGCCAGGTCTGGCTGTCATATCCAGTGGGCTTAGGGGTAATTAGGAACTGGATACCTCTCTTCTCCTTAGGGCTGAGATACCCTGCAACAAACATATGCACCAGTGTTTTCTCTGTGCCCCATCTTCCATTGGTGGGTGGGGGCATAGCCTAACTGTATAAAAAAAAACAGCCCCCTTATTGGTGGTGTGCTATTGTTTATTAGGAGTCACTTTGAAGTCCCTGCAGCTGGACATGCTTGTGCCACCTTAATTGCAAGGAGGTCCCATCTTTGCATCCCCCTTTGCTGATCTGGCAGAGCCATACATTTACAGGGCTGCTGCCTTAGTTCCACTACTCCCTTTTCAGACATCTTGCTTTCTGGCTAGTGGTGACTTGAAGCACTGGCTCTATACCAAGACTAACCATCTGTGCAGCCTTAGTGTACTCTTGCTGTCTGTCTAGAAGTTGGTAGTCGGGGTTTATATTGTTGTCCCTTTATTTTGTTCCTATATACTTTTCCTTTACCTCTTTTGTGCTAGTGAAATTAGTAAGCTCTCTCTTATTTTTCCCCACTTTGTTTCTCACTCCTGATGAACAGAACTGAGTTTGGAGAGGGAGCTGGCAGTGGTTATTGGCTAGCACGTGGCACCAAATGGGAGTGCACAGATGCCATGCCCAGTAGCCATTACCAGCCTCCTGGTCAAATACTAGAGCCTATCAGCTGCAGGATTGGTGGTTTGGCAGACGTTGGCATGTTAGCCATGGGAGTGCACCCAACCCTCCCTTGGACATCACTGCATGTACACACCACTGGGGGAAACAAAGAGAAAATCCTCCTGACCCATGCAGCATGATGCCGGTCCTCCAACTGTGCCTGTCAACTACAGACCTTGACTTGGATTAGCCCAATCTCTCCTCCTTCCCCCAGGGAGGCCCACCAGATGGGTTATTCCAGCCAGCCAGGTTTCAGGTAAGTCTAGGGATTGGGACAGACCTCTTGGTCAGATATGGGGTACATCCCCACTGGCTCAAGGGAGCCATAAAAAGAACTGGGGAAAAAAAACAATGGTTTTATGATGAATTCTGAGTTATGCTTGTGCAGTTCAAAACAGCTTAAACCACTTAAACATTTTGCAACTAATAAAACTATTTACAGCTTAATAATCCTTTAGTACTCCCTAGGTTGGGACCCTCCAACTTCTGGGTCCTATTTCTCATTAGTACCTCACAACTTTTGAGGTTCTTATGAGGGGTTGAGCTTATTGTATATTGGTGGACCCCACTGCCTCGCCACCTTCCACCGTCTCCTCCAAACAGTGCAGATGCTGCTGATGCATTATACCAGTTTCCACCCAAAATAGAGTCATCTGATTTGAATTAGATAGACCAATACGAATATAAGAACATATGAAATTTGCGAGCAGAAAAGGTAATTTGGTCTATGGAGTCTGCTTGATTTTGCAGCTAGCAGCCTTATTCTGCAGCTGCCCCTTTATCCACCCTCTTGCCCTGTCTCAGCCCCTTTTGAAGCAGCCCACTGTTTTACAGGATACCACCTCTGCTGGTAACACATTCCACCCTGCCACCACCCTCTCTGTAAAAAAGTGTCTCCTCATTTCCCTCCTGAACCATCCTCCCTCCAATCTCATGTCATGGCTTCGAGTGTCCCTCCCCACCCTTACCCTGAATAGCCCCTCTGTACCAGTCTTGTTTATCCCTCTCATGTACTTAAATGTCTCGATCATATCCCCTCTGTCCCTCCTCTCCTCCAGTGAGTACATGTTCAACTCCTTTAGCCTACTCTCATATGGTAAGTCCCCCAGTCCCTGGATTATCTTAGTTGCTCTGCGCTGCACCCCTTCAAGTAATTAATGTCCATTTTCAGGTATGTGCGCCAGTACTGCACGCAGTAGTCAAGATGAGGTCTAACCAGTGATCTATACAGTGGAAGAATCACCTCCTCCTTTCTCGATGTTATTCTCCTTGTGATGCAACCCAGCATTTTGTTGGCCCTTGCTGCTGCCTTCTTACACTGTACCGAGTTGTTCATTGATCCCACGATGACCACCCCCAGATCCTTCTCCTCCTCATCAGTCTCCACCAGCTGCACTCCCTCCAGTTGGTAGTTTCTCCTTGGATTTTTTGTCCCAAAATGCAGTACCTTATACTTTTTGGAACTGAACCCCAGCTGCCAAGCGTTCGACAAGGCCGCCAGCTTTTCCAGATCTTTCTGCAAACTCTGCCACCCCTCTATGTCTTCCACCACTGCCCCTATCTTGGTGTCATCGGCAAACAGGCTGATCCTGCTCTTGATGCCCATGGAAAAGTCTGCAATAAATATCCCAAATAACACTGGTCCCAGCATTGAGCCATGTGGAACCCCACTCATTACTACCCTTGGGGATGAGAGTTCCCCTTCCACCACCATCCTCTGCTGCCTTCCCTACAGCCAGTTTGTCACCCATCCCACCATTTGTGCTCCCACCCCTGTACCTTCAAGTTTTATTCCAAGTCTCCCATGCGGCACTGAATCGAATGCCTTGCTAAAGCCCAGGTACAGGATATCCACTGCATGGCCCTTGTCCATCTGCCTAGTTACCCAGTCATAGTAGGTTGGTTTGGCAGGATCTGCCTGGAACAAAACCATGCTGTCTACTGTCCTGCAGCCCACTGAACTCCAGCAGGGACATCAGCCTCTCCTTCAGGATCATTTCCATTAGCTTCCCCATGATGGACATGAGGCTTACTGGTCTATAGTTCCCTGGTTCATCTTTGGGGCTGCTCTTATGCAGGGGAACCATGTGAGCCAACCTCCAATCCTTGGGTATGCATCCCAAATTCAGTGAGCCACTGAATATGCCTACCAAGGGCCCCACCAAGATCTCTGCTAGCTCCTTCAGTATCCTGGAGTGAATGCCATCTTGCCCTGGTACCTTGTCCACCCTCAGCGCTCTTAAGCCCTCCAGCACTCAACCTTCTGTGATCACCCCATCTGTTACTCCCTTCCCAGCCTTTTCTGCCCCCACCCCCCCTTGGGTAGCACTCCCCCTCTCTTTTGTAAATACCAAGCAGAAGTAGTCACTGAGTGCTTCTGCCTTTTCTCCCCCTTCTCTACCCATCCCCCATCCTTCTTAATTCTTACTGCCTGTTCTTTACAGCTCCTTTTCTCCCTGATGTGCCTGAAGCTGTTCTCCCCCTCCTTAATGCCTTGTACCAGTCTGAGCTCTTTGGTGGCTTTTGCTGTTCTTACTGCCTTTGTCATCTCCCTTACCTCCTGCAGGTACTCCTTCCAATCTTCCCCCTACCTGATTTTCTGTATCTCCCAAAGGCCACCTTTTTTCTCCACCCCCACTGTTCATCCAGCTTGGCCTTTTTGGCCTGGCCTTTTTACTCTGAGTCCTGCTACAGGAACTGGCAGCCTCTAGTATCCCCTTCTTAATGAGCTTCCATCTCTGGTCTGTGTCCCTACTAGGCTGGATCCACTCACTACCTCCCCCATCTTTGCAAAATTTGCCTGCCTGAAATCCAGCACCTTTGTGTTGGATGCCATCTCCTCTTTGTCCATAATCAACCTGAACCATACTGAGTGATGGTCATTCCCTGCTAGTGGTTCATCCACCTTGATATCCCTCATAAACTCCCCATTTGTGAGCACTAGGTTGAGGGTGTCTAGTTGGTTCACTGACCACCTGTGTCAGGAAGCTTTCCTTAAAGGCTTCCAGCAGTACCTGCTCCCTTTTATTTGCTGGTGGTTGGAGTTCCCCAATCTACCCCTGGCAGGTTGAATTCCCACAGCTACCACACTCCCCTTCCCGCATGTCCTTCTAATCTGCCTCACAAGTTCTCTGTCCAATTCCTCTGTCTGGAAGGGTGGCTTGTACACCACTCCCATCTGGAGAGTCCTATTCCTGGAATCCTGGATTAGCAGCCATAATGACTCTGTTTCTCCCTCCTTCCCCTCCTCCCTAACACACTTTGGCCCCTTCCTCACATATAATGCCACTCCCCCCTCTCCTGTTTTCCCTATCCCTACAGAATATTCTGCACCCTGGGACCGCATGAAGACATGTCTTTCCCTAGCCTCTATGCCCTGGCTCTGGCACTTCACTTTCCCACCAATGGTGGCAGTTCAGCTTAACTCCACTCAAGGGAGAATTCTTAACAATCAATGGCAGGTGCTGAGTGGATAGTCCAGCCCCAGGATGGGTGGAGTAGATGAGGGAAGACAATATAAATGGAGAAGTCAGCAAAATGGAAAGGGTTAACTTACCATAGCAGAGGTCACAGATTTTGGGACAGTGCTTCCTCATAAAGGCTGTCCGTTTCTCACAGAATCCAAGCCGAGCCCAAGGGTCACATAGACGTTTCTTATCAATGCAGCCTATAGAATGAAAGAAAGACACTCATCAGTGACATAAGTGATGAAAGCAAAAAGTAGGGTGAGTAGGGTGAGAGAGATAGTAGGTCAACATGGAGCATCAACCTCCAGGGGCAGTTGATAGAGTAAAGGGTGATGGGCCAAGATAGCCTAATTCGAATTTCAAGGCAGTATGGCTTAATAGTTACAGCAAAGAGCTCTGAGGTAGTGTGATGTCTAATGATTAGAGCAAAGGTTGTGAGTCAGGAGATCCTGGTTCCAATCCCTACCTACCAAACTGTGTTGTGTAATGGTTAGAGCAAAGGACAGTGTGTCAGGTGAACCCAATTCCAGCAGGGATGTAGCCTGGAGTTTTCAACTTGTACTCGAAGTTGATGGAAGTGTCACCCCCTCAATAAACATAAACCAAAAAATATGCTGCCCTTCCACACAAACATTGCCCGACACCTATTTCAGCCAACAGTATGTTGTAAGCCAATGATCCTAATAGTCACAACATTTATTTTATCTAGTGCACACACTACCAATTGAACAGAAATTGGCTTGCTTTTAGTTACGATGTTTAGGATACGTTGTGAGAAGCCTCTGCACCTCATCAAGGTGTTACACCTGGGTTATGCCCCCTATTGTCCCACATATAGCTCACACTGTATTCCTGGTCTATTGTACTGTAATACTGCTATTTTGCACTAACATATAGATATGGGCACATATCATATAAGCATGAGTGCTAGGAATGCGCTTTGCTGCTAAGATATGCTAATAATGATCATGCATGATTCATTATACCTCACTGTAATACATTTATCTAGATTATGTTTGTCTTTCATATATATTCCATATATAATCTACCTAATCACTGATATGATGACTCTGAGGGATCAGTGATTATCATACACTTATATTCTCATATAATTATATGTAGTGTGTGTTTTACAGCTCAGGCAGATATGTAATAGGGACCTGTCAGCAGATCTCTTTGTCTAAGCAAGCTGACACAGAGAGAGAAAGCTTTTGTTATGTCTATGTTTTATACTGTATGTAAGCAAGAAATGCCACATGTAGTTTGAACCTGTCAGCATTTCTTTTGTCCAAGCTATAATGCAAATGGAAGCATATTCTGTCTCATATGATACTCATTAGTAATTCTGTCTCCTAAGTCATTCTCCAATGGAGAATGACTTAGGACCAATACATATTGTTCCTCTTATCTGTAACTATGAGGTAATCTCTGTTGCTATGCTGTTATCTGTAGTATATAGTTGTCCACAATCCACTGTAGCTTCTCTAGACACTACTAGTTCAGCTCTATAAGATTAGTACTCTCTGGCAGAGAGCTGGAGAGTGGGGAGAGAGACAAGACCTTAGGGAACCTAAAATCTACAATCCTGGAGATTATGTACATTCTTCAGGCTAGTGGTGAGAAACCCATCTCCCTTGTGATTTTCTCTGTCACATGCTTGGCGTAAGTAGTATAACAAACTTTATTAGTACTCCTTGCTTGTTTACGAATGTTTCTTGGCAGACTCCGAGACACAAGAATCTGTATTATTATTATTTACCCTACACACCAAGAGTGTTTAGATTACATAAATGGCAACCGCGAGTGGAGTCTGTATGTTCTTGGGCAGACTGGATGGGCCTTGCGGTCCTTATCTGCTGTCAACTTCTATGTTTCTATGTTTGCCAAGTTTCATTTTAATTTCCTCTGTAAATTAAAACACTGGGCAAGAGATCCCCAGTAAAAAAAAAAACAAGCTGAAAGTGTCTTATGTTTAAATTTTTGGTCTGTTGTGTGTTTCACAGTGCAGAGAAAACAATCTCTTGGTAAATATTCGATCTCTGTGTAATGAGTTTTTTTTTTTCTTTTCCTATTCTTTTTCTGTGGGAACACAGCTGTAAAGGAATCCAAAACAGACATATAGACTGCTTTCTTGTGGATTCAAATCCTAATGGGTATATACTCATCTAGAAGTCCACATACGCCAAAGGCTGTTTGTGTCCTGTCATGAACTTTGGTTGCAAACAAAGTTTTTGATCCACAGAAAGCTAAGGGTTTATTATCTTTTATGACATGTCTAAATATATCAGTACTGAGTTGAGGCTGGATGCCTTAACAAGCCAAACTGCTAACTGTAGTTGGTTTGATTTTGCTAAAGTAGCAGAATCCAATGATAGTCCTTTAACAGATATCATTGCCCATTATGGGGAATTAAAAAATGGTACCAATGATCCTGAAGGATTATTAGTTGCAATGTTGTTCAATTGTTTTGATGCTGTTCTAAATGAAATATCTGTTTTGGAATCTGAGTATATTGCTTGCAAAATGGAGACTGCTGCTTTCAAGCAGGAAATTTGTTTGGAACAGGCTTCTCATACAGAGGAGATAATTGGACTCCAGTCTCAATTGCTGGAGTCTCTCCATCTAGAAAATGAGTATCTTGTTAATGAGAGAAACAGCACAGACCTGCGTGCCTTACGAGATAATGCCGAAAAGGCAAAACTTATTAGCAAAAAAGTTTTTCAGACTAATGGTGTTCTGGCTAGTAACATTGATTCCTTACGGTTTGGAAACAAGGAACTTAGAGATGATGAGTCTGAAGTAATTACTGAAAGAGTTGACGTGCTGGTGTTTCAACACCAGACCTTGACTGAACAGTGTGATTCAGTATGTTTTAATTACAGCAGACTTGAAATGAAGGTTTTGATTATAAATCATGACAGTTTCTGTTGATAAAAAGCAAGTTTTACAAGATGTGAGTGTCTTGCAATCTGAAAACAATGCACTTTACACATGCTAACTCCTGTATCTGAGCAGTTAGAATGTAGGAGTAACAAGTCAGACATGGTGAACTTGCGCCGTCAGCTAGAGGTATTGGCGGGGCATACTAACTTAATGCCCAAAGACCTTGCCTCTTCTCATGTTGAAGAGTTTGATTTTGAACACTCATAGTATGCTGTGGGGTGGACTAGAGCAAAGGCTAGCCACTTGTTTTTCTGTAATTCACAAAATGGAGAATTGTTAGAGTCTCAAAAAGGCAGACACACATGTCATCAGGTTGCATCCCCATACCATCCCCAAGATGGCCGCTCATGGTCATGTGATGATGGTCATGACACAGTAACCCATGATGCCCATGAGGTAGTCCAAAATGACCGACCACCATACCACGGAGATTCAATCCTGCAGTCACAGGGACCTGTGATTGCTGCCATAACCAAACAAAACAAACCAGAGTTTTTTGGCATGATTAATAATGTTATCAGTAACACTAGTGTTTCTGAGGGACAGAAGATTCTCATTAAAAATGATGCTGACATACTTTTGAATAAAGCTAATACGCAATCTGTCATGAAGTCATTGTCTGACTCTGCAGAAGAAACTTCTGCTAGCATCGTTTACAATACAGTGTCCTTGGTTAAAGAACACATTGCAGTTACTTACATGAATTGTTAGGACTCTTCCCTATGCAATTTAACATCAGCTTTCCCTGAGAAGACTGAACATACTGCTTTTCCTACGCAGTGCATTAATACCTTAAGCTGCAACATTAAAAACAATGTTGCTACCATCCAGCAACATTCCGGTGGGGAAACCCACTTTACATTTGATGGGGGAGATGACAACCCTGATTCTGAAAGGCCCGTGGCTGTGATATTTTCAGCATCACAGGCCATGTTGAGGGGGAGGGTTATAGGTTTGATTTTTGAACCTGGGCTGACAACTGTTTCAGCACTATTTTCTCCAACCCAATGGCTACTGAACCGCAACCCATAGCTGGAGAACTATGTGCAACTTGCACACCACTTTTCTCCACTGTGCAGGCACCCCTGACAGTGCCAGCACTGCCAGCACATGATGCAGAACTCCCTCCATCAGTGGCACCTGGATCACCCCATACTGTGGCTGCAATAGCAAGCACAAGTCAGGAACAGTCTGGGTTATTCCCAGTACATACAATGGCAGGCACTACAGGTAAGAAGGTACAAGGTATCCTAATACTGATATCATTGTCTTTTCTTTTAGGATCACTGACCATGGCCCCAGCATTGGTTAATCCTAACACAGTTTTAGGACATTATTTTGAAACTGCCACATCAGATAAAGCAATCTCAGCAGTTTTAGCCCAAACTTACAATGGACACATCAGACCCATTGCTTATGTATCCCAGATGCTTGCCCCAGTGGAGCTAAAATACAACCTTTGTGAAATGAATCTTTTGGCTACATACTGGGCAGTGAGCTACTTTATGTACATCATTGGATATGCACCCACTTTACTGCATTCTAATCATTTGCCATCTAACATTCTGTTGTCAGACAGAGTAAAAGATGACTCTGTATCCAATGCCAGACTTACACACTGGTCTCTCATGTTACAGGATTATGACATCACTGTCCTTCCTATCAAAACTCTATCCTTGTTAGCCCATGGCCTACAATTTACAGGAGAGACCCATGATTGTTCACTCCAACCCCCTGACCTACCTGTCCCAGTGCCCTTTCTGACAGAACCTCAGAAAGTGTTAAATAACACCACTGTGTGTTATATTTTGACTGATGACTCAGCAAAACATATCAACGAGGGTCAGATAGCAGGGTATGGAATTCTTATTGTACATCCTAGTGATGACAGAGTGTGCATGGCTAGTAATTGCATCACCGTATATGTACGATTCACAGGCAATGTTAAAACATGCCTATCAAATAAAATAAAAAGCAGATAGGCGAGGAGCCTCCTAATTACCACAAATATTTGTGGCTGGTTTAGAGAGCTGGAACGTCCTTGAGAAATACACAGCTTGTGTTAAGAAAGGAATAAAAAGAGTTTTCCTTATGTAAAATTATACCAGCACTCCATGAGAGGGTTAAGTGTTGCAGTCTGACAAAATGTCCTTGAGATAATTACAGAAAGCACTGCAGATACTATGTTTGTATTATAGATTCTAATTGGGTCTGTTTCTCTCTAAACTGAATTTCTTTGGAAAAGGAAAACTTCTGTTCCAGTACTCTGTAGTATTGCTGTGAAATACAGTGACTTGCTTGTGTACGTCACAACACTAACCAGTTTAAATACTGTACATTCATAAGGTTCGAGTATTTTGTATGTATATTTTTTATGCTCCAAAAGAAGGACCCTTATTTGAGGGCAGTGTATAGGTTCCTTAATAAAGGAACTGAGGAATAACTTCCAGAAATTGCTCTTATAGAAAGTGAAAATGACATTCACCTATCCAGTGATGGCCTGCTCATTTGAAACATCACTGCTGTATCACTCATGAAAAGTTACAGGTAATTCCTGAACACCTGAGAGTAGATTTTATCTACATTACCAGATACATAGTACTCCAACTGGTGGACACCAGTGAGTCAGTAAAAACCCTAGACAGACTAAAATCCTCTGTCTTATGGCCACACATGAGAAATGATACAGAACACTGCATTAGTAACTGTTTGATCTGTGAACAGAACAATCCCAAAACAGAACAACACAGTCAAAGTGACTGCAAATGTCTTGGTAAACCAGCTATTTACTAGGTAGGGTTTTACCCCTAAAGGTAAATTCTGATTACAGGGATCCAGCTTTATAGCCAAAGTAATGCAGAAATTCTGGATTTGTTATGGGTAAGACAAAAGTTTTATATCCCTTACCACCTATAGTCATCAGGACAAGTGGAATGTGCTAACAGGCAGATCACAGTTATGTTGTAATAAACTTGTTCAGAAAACCCAAAAGGACTGGAATTAATTATTGCCTTTACTCCTTATGGCAATAAGAGGGACACCTTTTGCAGGTACACAGCGTACCCCAATTTAAAATCATGACCGGATGGTCCATAAGACTCCCAGAACATTTACTTCTGGACCTGTGTACTGCCACTGCTGATGGAACATCAGTAGATAAATATGTTAAATATCTCAAACAAGACATTCAAAAGGTACACTTGTTTGCTGCACAATGTATGGGCAAGGCCCAACAACAGGCCCTATCCCATTGTAAACAAACTCAGTCCAGCAGTCTACCGAGTTAGACTGCCTCACTATAACAGTCATTGATAAATGGCTATATGCCAATCAAATGAACCTGTTTAAAGGAGATTAAGTTACTTTTCCATACCCCAGTGGGAGGAATAGTACTAAGCTGTTTTTCTTTTCTCTTTTCTTTTAGGTTCCAGAGAAAGATATGCTTGCTTTTATGCTTGTTATTCTTTTTAAAAGTATGGGTCTTCTTACAAGCCTAAACTGCACATTTTATTGCAGATAAGAACCAGTGACCTAATCCTAAACAGATTGTTGAGGCAGAATACCTCACAAGCCCACATGATTTAATTGCATCCTGTGGAATTCACTCTAAAGTCCTAAAAGACATGTTCATTGTCCAGAAGGGTAGTAAGGCCCTATTGAATGTTATGATCATTGCTTTGGATCAATTCTAGAAGTCAGAGTTGATCTGGACTCCTGTTTACATTTTATTGATATTCAGGAATTTTGCATCCTAAAATTATATGGTAATAAAAGCTATTAGACCCTAATGTTTTTACCCAATGATGCCCCATAATTTGTGACACTTAATATTGAGTGCCCAAAATACAACACTGGCCCAACCAGTGGTCTAATAGTCACTTCTCAACCAGGTACCATAGTTAATAATGTGCAGCTTATGCACAACCCAGTGATTTTAAATCTCACCCTTTAGAACTTGGAATGATTTGTTATATGTTTCACAACAAACATTTCACACTTTTGTTTTCATAATGATGTGATTGGATACCCTGGCAGCATACCAGGTACTCATTAATGACTCCCTATACAGGGACTGATAGCACCACACACACACCAGTATTGCTCCATGTTTTGAAACTTATTCCTGCACAATCCACAAAGCCATGTTTGTGACTCTCACAGTGTCACTGCCGCATCTTCATCCGGCAACATCCATCTCTGATCGTCTGGCAACCATCCATTCTATTGGTCTACTTGATGGGAACTTTTATCGTGAAAGGTTGACACTACCTCCTTTCCTTATTTACCATGAGGTCTTGGAATTGTGACTGACTCTGAACTTTGATTGTCATACCTGAAAGGAACATCACCTTTTATGCAGATGTGACATCTTCCAACTTGTCTTGCCAACTTGTGAATGCAGGCCTAACAACTGAAATTGGGCTTCCACTTGTGAACTCTCAAATAAACTGTATTCTGTCCAACCAATTAGATTTTACAATCAATCTCATTGTTATGCATACTATGAAGCTAGTCTGGGGTAGGGGCAATCCCCTAACTCAGCAAGAAGACTCTTCTTCATTTGATCTACAATCAAGAAATCCATTTTCTTCACTGCTTGTTTTCCAAGCCTGGCTGGTGCCTCATACAAACTGAGTACTGTCATAAACTTTTACACTTTGTGCAGCCATGTGATCATCTTCAACCGAACACTGTTGCTATTTCATTGCAAAACTCAATGTGCAATCTAATGCACCGCCTGCTGAGGCCTATGAAAATACTGCTGCCTCCTGAACATTTTGATCTACCTTTGGAAATTCTGAATGCATTGAATTTGAACTATGAATCTTCATCTAACACTTGAAGAAACCCTGGATTCATTCCTGGAACTATTCGCAGTTTATGCCTTGTGGACATTGACATTCCATGTCCTGTTCAATTTACCAACTGAAAAATGCCATCCTTCAAGGTGGTATATTCTGCTGATGTGGAACATTGTGTGGTGACCAACTATACATTCTTCTGATATGGACTAAAAGTTATGCAAAGTGAACTTTTCTAACTTCTGTTTTTACTCCCTAAACAGGTAATAGGTTATACGGTAATCACACCTGTTCCCATCCCGGAACCAGATATCATTAAGTCTAGTCCTAACTATCTTGATGCTCTATCTTGATTTTTACTTATTTTTAATATCCATACAGGCAATTTAAGTTTGCCTCTTCAATTTCTTCCCAATAGGACAGATACACACCTGATACATATCAGTATTTACTGATTGTTTTGATATTGGAAAACCCCATTGTGAAGTTTTATTCCAAATGTTTATAATAATACAAGGTTTACTAACATTTTCCCTTATAATTACATTTTGTTGTTTAAGGAAAACCCTGAAACACTACCGTGGCCAGTTAATTTCCTCTATCAGGCTTGTGCCAGGGGCCTGTAGACGAATGGTGCCTAACCACTGTCTTTTTGTTGTGTTGCCACTTTTGCAATTAGGGCAGTAAAGAGGGGATTGTTATGCCTGGGTTATACCCCCTTTCATCCCACATACACCTTATATACACCTCACACTGTATTCCTGGTCTATTGTACTGTAATACTGCTATTTTGCACTAACATATAGAAACCCTTATCACTAAAAAAATTTATATTTGTGGAGTAACAGAAACTTGGTTCAGGGATAATGAATGGAACATTGATATACCAGGTTTCACAACTTTTCAAAAGAATAGGAAGGACAAGAAAGGTGGTGGGGTTGCATTATATGTAGCAGATTATCTCAAAGGATGTCAATTTTTTCCATATCAGTCTAATACAGAAATAATAGAAAGAAACTTCCAAGTTGTGTACTGGGTGTGCTTTGAAACAACTGAGAAGCTGCATGAGATATACTATATTGGACTAGATATCTGTAACTAATCTCTCTCTCTTGCTTACATCTGAGAGAAGTTTTCCTCACTTTTACAGTGGTATTGCTTTGTGTTTAATTATTTTAGTTTTTAATTCAGGAAGGGGTTTTCAAAACTGCTTATCTTGTCAGCATCTTCAGAAGGGCTGAAATAACTGCATATTTGATTTTCCTTTGTGGCTAACAAACCACCAGGCTGTTTTGGGGCTGGAGAGGTTTACCTGTGTCTGACTTGGATGTCTGGATTTTCTCTGTTTGATTAGCAGGGTACTTCTCTGTCAAATTGTTGTGTAGGGTATCTTGCTGATGGGAAGGCACTCATCATGGCCAGGTGGGTGAAGCTTTTAGCTGATTGTTTTGAGAGGCCAGTTTAGCCCAACCCTTCCCACCCTCACCCCACCCACCCTGGAAATAGTTCCTTTATACCTGAGGTTCTGACATCATTTCCTCAAGAGTGCAAGGTGCATATCACTGTCATATCCTCTCTAGTGCACTGCACTGACAATATAAGCATACACATTGTATAATATATATATTTCTATATAACCAATCACACACACACATGCACACACACACACATACAAACAAACAAAAAAGTGGATAAACATGTGGGGAGTAGTGCAATGTAATGGCTGTGGGGCAGCAGTCTTCCGGGAGTCTTTCTGGAGGCTGAGATGCTGCCCTATTTGCAGACAACTATCTGCCCTGAGGGAGGAAGTTGCCCGTCTTCAGGCCGCACTGGACAGTAGTAAGGAAACCTTCCCCCAGGCCACACTAGACAGTAGGAAGGGAACCTCCCCATCCAGGAACACTAGCGCCACCACCACTACCTCAGAGGTTCTTGAAGAAAGCACAGCAGTTGGACCACAGTGGGCTCATGGAGGTGAGGATGGTGGAACAGAGGCACACCCAGTCAATTGTTCCACTCCACAATCCATACACCATTCTGGGGAGCATAAGCTCCCCTATGGATGCACCAAGAAGACTGATGACAACTGTCACAAGGGAGGCCCACAGGAAGGAGGCAGAGGACACCACAGGGAAAGGAAGCAGCTCCTGGTGGGGACTCAATGTGGGGTATAGAACTGGGGGAGCTGGGAAAACTGAAGTAAGGTGCCTGCCTGGTGCCATGGTTTGGAGGGACAGGAAGCGCATCCTCAGGATCACAAGAACAGCTGCAAGGAAGTCTGAGCTGGATATAATTGTCCACCTAGGGACAAATGACTTGGCTCATCATGAGATTAGAGCAGTCAGGAGGACATTGCAGAGTTGGGGAGGGCCTAAGACAAGTAGCACACACAGTTTCCTTCTCAGAGTGCTGCCTGTCAAAGGCATGGGGGAGGCGAGGTAATTAGCACCATGCAGTTTAATGAATGGTTGAAAAAATGGTGTGGAGCACAGGGTTTGGCTTCATTGGGGACTGGGGTTCCACCTGGAGGGACTCCAGCCTTTACTGGCAGGATGGTCTACATCTGTCCAGGAAGGAACAAGTCTTTTGAGCAATCGGTTTAAATGCTTCATTGGCAAGCTTTTAAACTAGTCAAAGGGGAGCACTGACAAACAGCAGGAAAATCCAGCCTCTCCTACAAAACAGGGTACTAAATGAGAAAAGACCGAGGTAGAGCGGTCAGTGGGGATGCTGCAACAGAAGGTAAAGCCATCAAAAAATGGAGAGCAATGAGTACCAATGCCCGTAGTCTGGGTAACAAGCTTCCTGAATTAGTGGCCTTGATGGAGGAGGAACATCTGGATATCGTGGCAGTCACAGAAACATGGTACACACAAAACCATGACTGGGATGTAAACATACCAGGATACACTATCTACAGGAGGGACAGGGAGGGTAAAAGAGGAGGAGGAGGAGTAGCTCTTTACATAAAGGAAGGAATCAAAGCAACAGAACAAAAGGGTAAACAGGGAGGAGAAGAAGCACTGTGGGTAAATTTGGAGACAGCCAATGGCACCACAATCCGCACAGGGGTTGTATACAGACCCCCTTCTCAGGGGGAAGAAATGGACAAGGAAATGATAGAAAGTATTCTTAGAATGGCAGAAAAAGGGGAGATATTGCTGATGGGTGATCTGAATATGCCAGATGTTAACTGGAGTGCAGTTGCAGCTGCCACTTTGAAGAGTGGAGTTATTCTATATGGCCTACAGGGGGCATGCCTTAGACAACTAGTACTGGAGCCCACTCGAGAGGGAACAATATTAGACTTGATTCTCTCAAATGGAGATGGACAGAGGATCACAGATGTGGAAGTGGGTAGCCATCTGGGAACTAGTGACCATCGAACAGTATGGTTCACAAAAAACACAGCAATAGAGTCAAGCCATACAAAGACAAAAGTACTGGACTTTAGGAGGGCTGACTTTGCCAAAATAGGTGAGTGCCTAAGAATGCACTAGCAAATGGGCAGGAAGGAGGGGTGGAAGAACAATGGGAATAATAAAACTGCCATCACAGAGGTAACGAGCCTTTGTGTGAAGCAAATAAACAAAACAAATGATGTAAGAAACCACTATGGTTCTCAAAGGAAGTGGCAGTGAAGGTTCAAGAAAAGAAAGCATTCAGGAAGTACAAGGAATCACAGAAGGAGCAGGACAGAGAACTGTATCAGTTAAAGCAAAAGGAGGCTGAGAGAGGCAGTCAGAAAAGCAAAGGCCCAAACTGAGGAAAAGATAGCCAACTCAGTTAAGAAGGGGATAAAACCTTTTATAGGTACATCAGGGACCGAAGGAAGACCAAGGGAGGGATAGTGAGGCTTAATAAAGGGAGGGAGGGTGGGCAGAGGAGACTGTGAAAGGCAGAGATACTAAACAAATATTTTGCTCAGTATTTACAAATGAAGAGGGGAGGTACCTAAAACAAACAGTAGAAACACTCTGGATACAGAAGTTGATACCAGCCCATTTACAGAAGAAAGGGGTTCTGAAAAGAACTCTTAAAACTGAAGGTGGACAAAGCAATGGGGCCTGATGGGATTCATCCCAGAATTCTAAAGAACTAAAGGTAGAACTAGTGACACCACTGACTACCCTTTTTAACAAATCATGGGAGGATGGGGTGGTACCAAGGACTGGAGGGGCAGATGTGATTCCCCTTCACAAAAGTGAGCAAGGCAGAAGCAGGAAACTACAGACTTGTTAGTTTAACCTCAGTGATAGGGAAAATGATGGAATCACTTCTGAAGGAAAGAATTGTCGAGTATCTAGAGGCCAGAGGGCACAGGACCCTAGGCAGCATGGATTCACAGTGGGAAGGTCATGCCAGACAGATTCTGATAGATTTCTTTGACTGGGTGACCAAAGTAGTAGATCAGGGAGGGCTGTGGACATGGCCTACCTAGACTTTAGCAAGGCATTTGACACAGTCCCACACAAAGAGTAATATACAAGTTAGCCAGCCTGGGAGTGGGTCCCAAGATGACAGTCTGGGTAAAAGAATTGGCTGGAGAATAGGACACAGAGAGTAATAGTAAATGGAGTCCACTCAGAAGAAAGGAGGGTTACTAGTGGGGTGCCGCAGGGTTCAGTATTAGGACCGGTCCTCTTCAATGTCTTTATAAGCGACATTGCAGAAGGACTGGAAGGAAAAGTATGTCTCTTTGCAGATGACACAAAGATCTGCAACAGAGTTGATGCACAGGGTGGTTGGAAAGGATGAGAAGGGACTTGGCAAGGATTAGAGGAATGGTCAAATGGCAGCTTAGATTCAATGCTAAGAAGTGCAGGTAATGCACCTGGGAAACAAAACCCAGGGAAGAGTACACAATGGGGGGTGAGATACTAACAACAACAAAAATGGAAAGGGACCTGGGGTAGTCATATCAGATGACCTAAAGGTGGGCAAGCAATGTGAGAGGGCAGCAAGGAGGGCTGGGGGGATACTGGGATGCATAGGGAGAGGCATCACCAGTAGAAAACAGGAAGTTATTATCCCTCTGTACAGACAGCTGGTGAGACCCCATCTGAGAGTACTATGTGCAGTTCTGGAGACCCAATCTCCATAAAGACATAGACAGGATGGAAGCTGTCCAGAGGAGGGCAACTAAAATGGTGCAGGGTCTGCACGAAGACATATGAAGAGAGGCAGAAAGGAGCTTAATATGTATAGCCTCGAGGAAAGGAGGGAGGGGACATGATAGAAAGCGTTCAAGTACCTCAAGGGAATCAACAAAGTCCTAGGCGTAGCATCTTTCAAAAAAGAGGTGTGCAAGAACAAGAGGCACAATTTGAAGATAGAGGGGGATGGCTCAAAGGTAATTTAAGGAAGTATTTTTTCACAGAGAGGTTGTGGATGCATGGCGGCCTTCCGGAGGATTTGTGGAGTCAAAATCAGTGGTGGAATTCAAGCATGCATAGGACAGTCATAAGGCAATTCTAGGGGGTGGGGGTAGGAAGAAGTAGGCTGCTGGTTAAGTAGGATCTGCAGCTTATCCAGTAGGTAGGGAAATGGGCAGACTGGGTGGGCCAAGCGGTCCTTATCTGCCATCAAATTCTATGTTTCTGTGTTTCTGTTTCTAAATAATAATATCGCAATAATCAGACTTGCTTATCACTTCCCCAGTCTGGAATCAGCAGAAAATCAACTGTTCCTTGATGAACTAGAGAACATGGAAATTAAAAATGATTTTTTTCCTGATGGGTGATTTTAATTTCCCATATATTAACTGGGCAAATAATAACACCAAGGGTCAACTTGGAAAAAGATTAATGGAAATCACCCTTCTACACAATTTAGAACAACTAGTTGATCTCCCAACTAGGAATAATAATATATTAGATTTGGTTTTAACCAATGTTAAAAATCAATGCTCGAAACTACAAATTTTATCCCCCAATTGATAGTGATCACAATATGGTACAGATTAATTTAACAAAAACCATTGAAAGAGTTAATGGAATCTCACAATTTAGAAATTATGTAAAAGCAGACTACATTAATATTAAAAACTATCTTCAAAATTGGAATTGGCAAGAGAGTTTAAACAACTGCAGTCTTGAGCAAGCTTGGGTGAATATAAAAAAAGAGATTGATTACTGTATTACAACATGGGTACCATTTAGAACTAAATATAACAATAACAATCTTAGAGTCCCACTGTGGTGGAATGGGAAAATAAGGAAATTAATTAATAAAAAGAAAAGCACATACTGCAAATATAAACAAACCAATAAGAATGATGACCTGCAAAAATTCAGAGACTTAGCCAAAAAAAACTGAAAAACACATACGCTTGGCAAAACAAAAGTTAAAATTAAATTTGATAAACAAAACAAGAGATAATAAAAAACATTTTTATAACTATATAGGGGCATTAAAATGAACACAAAATGCTATTGGACCACTTATCTCAAGTAATGAACTGCTAGTTGACAAGACTGATATGGCGCAGGAACTCAATGAATATTTTGGTAGTGTACTTAAAGTAGACAGTAGTTTCGACCTATCCACCTGGAATACGATTGGTCCTACAATAATTTTTTCCAAACAACAGGTATCAGATGCTATCGAGCAGTTAAAAAATGAATAATCTCCAGGACCAGATGATATAAGTCATTTTTTTCTAAAACAGGTCAACAAAGAACTACAGGGACCATTAACAGTTTTGTTAAATATTTCCATTACAGAAGGTAAAACTCTGGAGTCATGGAAGAAAACAAATATAACACCAATATTTAAAGGGGACAATAAACAAATTACAAGTAATTATTGACCTATCAGTCTAACAATACGTAACTTCTAGTAAACTCATAGAGCGACTGATACAAAATATAATACTGGTGCATATTCATAATAGTGGCTGTGTTGACATTTCCCAACATGGATTTACATCCGGCAGGTCATGTCTAACTAACTTGATAAACTTTTTTGATCCAGTTAGTGAAACACTGGAACAGGGACTACCGGTGGATGTAGTCTTTCTTGACTATGCTAAAGCTTTCAATACAGTGTCTCACAGAGTACTAACAGAACAGCTTGTTAGTATAAATCTAGATACTAAAATCATAAAATGGATCGATTCTTGATTAACAAATAGACATCAGAGAGTAGTCATTAGAGGGCATAAATCTGAGTGGGCATCAGTTACCAGAGGGGTGTCTCAGGGCTCGGTGTTGGGCTCATTATTGTTCAATATACTCATTTCAAGTATGCAGACAAATAGTGGTATCTGGATTAGCAAATATGCAGATGACTGCACAATTGGATGCATTGTAAACAATAATGAATCAATTAACAACTTACAAAGTACTTTAAATAAATTATGTAACTGGGCAAATCATAACAAAATGAGTTTTAATGAACAGAAGTGCAAAGTGATGCACATGGGCAAAAATAATGTTAATGCACACTACACAGTGAATAATATACAATTATCATCAACAACCGAAGAAAAGGATCTAGGTGTCATAATTTCAGCTGACCTTAAATTTGATACACATATAAAGGTAACAATTAAAAAATGTTATGGTATCCTTGGGTGTATTCTGAGGCACATAAGAAGTAGATCAGCAGAAGTCTTACTCCCATTATACACTAGTCTTATTCGCCCTCATCTGGAGTACTGTGCTCCGTTCTGTACCCCCACGACTGTGGGACATAAAAAAACTACTGTATATGAGAGAGTCCAGAGGAGGGTTACAAAAAAAATAAGCAGTGTGAAAAATAAGGATTATAGTTGTATATTAAGAACCCTGAATCTGTGTTCCCTAGAATACAGATCACTAAGAGGAGACCTCATATACCTGTTTAAAGCATTTTTAAATACCTCATTGCTTGATACAATTTGTCTTGAAAAACAATTGACTCAGAACAATACTAGGCCCCATAGGCATTAGTTAAAAACTGCAGTAAGTAAAACCAGTAGAAGAAAAAAAAATTTTTCACACAAATAGCTTCTGCTATATGGAATGTATTACCAAAACAAGTGGTTATGAGTGAAACAGTAGACCAGTTTTAAAAAAACTTGGACCACTATATGGAAAATCAAAAGTACAACTGCCTCCACTGATCAGTGGTGGTGGGTTTGTTATGGGCCTCGGCCTTAGGAACCTGTAAACAACTATGAAACTATGGGCACATATCATATAAGCATGAGTGCTAGGAATGTGCTTTGCTGCTAAGGTATGCTAATAATGATCATGCATGATTCATTATACCTCACTATAATACATTTATCTAGATTATGTTTGTCTTTCATATATATTCCACATATAATCTACCTAATCAGTGATATGATGACTCTGAGGGATCATCAGTGATTATTGTATACTTATATTCTCATATAATTATATGTAGTGTGTGTTTTACACTCAGGCAGATATGTAATAGGGACCTGTCAGCAGTTCTCTTTGTCTAAGCAAGCTGACACAGAGAGAGAAAGCTTTTGTCATGTCTATGTTTTATACTGTATGTAAGCAAGAAATGCCACATGTAGTTTGAACCTGTCAGCATTTCTTTTGTCCAAGCTATAATGCAAATGGAAGCATATTCTGTCTCATATGATACTCATTAGTAATTCTGTCTCCTAAGTCATTATCCAATGGACAATGACTTAGGACCAATACATATTGTTCCTCATATCTGTAACTATGAGGTAATCTCTGTTGCTATGCTGTTATCTGTAGTATATAGTTGTCCACAACCCACTGTAGCTTCTCTAGACACTACTAGTTCAGCTCTACAAGATTAGTACTCTCTGGCAGACAGCTGGAGAGCGGGGAGAGAGACAAGACCTTAGAGAACCTAAAATCTACAGTCCTGGAGATTATGTACATTCTTCAGGCTAGTGGTGAGAAACCCATCTCCCTTGTGATTTTCTCTGTCACACGCTAGACGTAAGTAGTATAATAAACTTTATTGGTACTCCTTGCTTGTTTACAAATGTTTCTTGGCAGACTCCAAGACACAAGAATCTGTATTATTATTATTATTTACCCTACACACCAAGAGTGTTTAGATTACAAAGGTACCCATCCTTACAGAAGTCCATTCACTCCAGCACTCATGGATACATACTCAGTCAGGTCACTCATTCAATCATGACCTTTAAGCTTAGCACCCACACACATCTTCCAAAGATCATTCACAAACTCACTCTAAAGCATCCAAGGAGAGGAAAAAGAGTTCTTCATGTACATTAGGCTCTGTTGGTGCTTGTTGCCCTGGCCTCAGGCTCATGTTGCTCCTGGATTTTCCAGATTTACTGTACTCAATAAAGTACACCGAGTATACTTGCCGACACCCATTCCAGTCCCAGCTCCCCGGGCAGTGTGGTGTCTGATGGTAAAGAGCAATGGACTGTGAGCCAGGATATCCTGGTTCCAATTCCAGCACTCAGGCAGTGTGGTATAATGGAGAGAGCAAAGGGTGTAGTTAGGTAAGTACATTTTTATTTAGCACTTATTTCCTTGAGGAATGCAGGAAATGGGCTACCATGTCTTGAACTAGCTGCAGGTGCCAGACCTGAGCACAGTGTAGGCCCTTGTAAAGTGCAATACAGTAACTGAATTGTGATGAGATGAATGCCTACACGTGATTTCTCAGACCACCAGGATCTAGGAGGGGATGCAACCTGGGCATAGCCTTTGTAAGGAAGAAGCAGACCCTGACAACAACTGACATCTGGGACTCCAGGGTCAGCTGTTCATCCAGAAGTACTCCCAGGTTGTAAATAACCCCTCCCTGCCTCTAGGTGAGCCCCATCCAAAGTGGGGAGTCCGAGGCAATTGTTAGGGGAAGAGAGTTCCAGATATTAGGAAAGAGGAAAGAGAAAGCATTCTGTTCAGCAGTCAAACTGCATAAGTCAAAGGCCCACATGTTTCAATCACCAACCCAGGAACCCAAGAACCTTGGGATGTCTACAATCTTGAACCATAACCCTCTCCCCAGGATGAAAAATCCATACTGGCTTGGCTGACTTGTCATGACCTTTTTGCTGTTGTAGTTGATGCTTTGCGACAGTGCCGGCCAAGTCTGGCTTGAGCAATGACACATGGGTATGAGGTTGACATTTTAGGAACAGTTCAGCAGGTGTTCACTCTGTGACTCTATGAGGAGTGTTTCATAAGCAAAAAGGAAATTAGCCAGCCTTTGAGCTGTAGGTACTTGCCGTGAATCTGGTTTATGCCAAGTTTTTTTGAATGTCTGTACAGCTCTTTCGGCTGTGCCATTTGCTGCTGGATGGTAGGGTGGAATCAAAATATGTGAGACACCATTCTGCTTTAAGAACAGTTTAAATACATGGGAAGAAAACTGGGGACCATTGTCCAACACTAACTCCCGTGGTAGTCCATAACAGGCAAAAAGTTGTCTCGAACAGTCTATAGTCTTTTCAGTAGTTGTGACTTGTGTGGGTAATACTTCCAGCTATTTGGAGTGGACATCAATTACTACCAAGAAGTGTTGTTTGTCCACCTCAGCATAGTCGACATGGATGCGATCCCATGGTGTGGTAGCCCAGGACCAAGGATGCAGGGGTGCGGCAGCAGATTGGTTGCGGACAGCCACACATGGTGCACATCGGTTGACAAGATGTTGGATATCTTGATCAAGTCCTGGCCACCAGGGGTGTCCTCTGGCCAATGCCTTCATTTGAGAGATTCCAGGATGACTATTGTGTAAGTCAGAATGTAACCACCTGTGGAACTTTGGAGGTCTCACACAACTCGAGCTCCCCACAGAACACAGCCTTGCTCTGTGGACAACTGGTCCTTCTTGTCTAAGAAAGGTCGGAGGGTTGGGTCTCTTGTGTAGTTAGGCCAACCATTTAGAGTGAAATCTAGGACTTTAGAGAGGACAGGGTCTTGCCATGTCTCTGCTGTGACATCCTGTGAAGCAATTGGTAAGTCCTCGAGATGTGAGAGATGGAATACTGTTGCATCATCTTCCTTCACGGTAGCATCCTTGCATGGCAATCTCGACAATGCATCTGCATTTGCATGATCTTGAGAATGTCTGCATTTGATATCATAGTCATATGCTAACAAAATCAGGGCCCATCTCTGTATCCAGAGTGCTGCGAGAGTTGGTATTGCAGCCTTTGGACCCAGAATTGCCAGTAGAGGCTTGTGATCTGTTAGCAGAGTGAATTTCCATCTGTGCAAGTACTTATGGAACTTCTTGACACTGAAAATTATGCTCAAGGCTTCTTTTTCGATCTGAGCATAGTTTCTTTTGTTTGGGGACAATGTCCAGGAAGCAAAAGCAATCGGATGTTCTTCTCCAGAAGGTAACAAATGTGAGATGACAGCCCCCACTCCATATGGTGATGCATCGCATGCCAGCCTCAGAGGTTTGGCTGTGTCATAGTGTGCTAACCATTTGCTGCCTAGAAGACGTTTCTTGCAAGCCTGGAATGCTTCCTCACACTGTGGAGACCAATTCCATTGAACTTCTTTCTGTAGCAAGTCATGGAGCGGTTGCAACAATGTGGAAAGATGAGCTAGGAACTGTCCATAGTAGTTCAAGAGGCCTAAGAATGATCTTAACTGTGTCACATTTGTCAGTGCAGGTGCCTTGACAATAGCATCCACCTTGCTCTCTGTTGGGCGTGGGCCTTGGGCGTTGATCCAGTGACCTAGGTACTCAACAGAATTTTGCAGAAATTGACATTTTGCTAGCTTTACTCTCAATCCATACCATTGCAGTATGGTCAGAACATGGTCCAGGATTGTCAAATTCTCTTCCACTGTGGGTGCTGTTATCAAGATATCATCCATAAAGCATACTACATGGTCCAGTTCATGCAGTATCTGGTCCATTGTGTTCTGGAAAATTGCTGGCGCTGTGGAAACTCCATATGCCAAGCGATGATACCAGTAAAGTCCCTTGTGGGAGTTGATGGTTAGATACAGTTCTGACTCTGGTTCCAGTTCCAATTGCTGGTATGCAAAGGATAAGTCCAACTTGCTAAAGAACTTGCCACCTGACAGTGTAGCAAACAAGTCCTCTGCATTGGGTAATGGGTATGGATCTTGCTGTATAAAACAGTTCACTGTAAACCTTGTAGTCACCACACAACCTCACTGCTTTGTTTCGTTTCCGTACCACAACAATAGGGGTAGCCCAGTCATGCCTCTCTACTCGTGAGATGATACCATGGCTTTCAAGATGGTCCCGTTCCTTCTCTACTGCTTCTCTTAAAGCATACAGTACTGGTTGAGGCTTGTGGAAAATTGGAATGGCTCCTGCTTGCACTTGGATCTTTGCCTTGAAATCCCAGATTGTGCTGTAACCATCCTGGAAAATAGGACCATGTTTGTCCAATATTTTCTTTAGCGCATCTTGCAGTGCTTTGGTCACAGTATTTAAGCTGAAGATCTTTTCTCAGTTCAATTTAATCTGCATGAGCCACCCTCTGCCTAGTAATGCAGGTCTTTCCCCTTGTACCACCACCAGAGGCAAGGTCCACATTCCTCCCTTGTAGGTGACTGGCACTTGGATTTCCTCCAGGACAGGGATTTGCTCTCCAATGTAAGTTGAGAGACGAATATATGATGGTTGCAATGGGCACTGCTGAAGTTTCTCTCTGCAGATGTTCTCTGGCACAAGAGATACTGAGGCTCCGGTGTCTAACTGCATGCTCACTGGGTTGCCTGCTAGCTCAAGCTGGAGGTAAATTTCTTTTTCGGTTGCCTGTGTTGCATAAACCATGAACAGGCACAATACCTCATCTTCTGTTTCAGTGGTTGCAGCCATCTGTGACATACTATGCAGTAGCAGTTTGTGAAGTACTTTTGCAAACCCTTTGTACGTGATCCACGTTTCCACAACTGTGGCATTTCTCGTGTCAAAAGTGGCATGTGCTTTGATGGTGGTTACCTCCACAGCGGTAACACAGTTTTGACCTTGCGAAAGTGCCCTGTGTTGCTGGCTTCCTAAATGTTTGGGGTTGCTGACGAACATCTGATGGACCACTGTGTGGTGTGGCATGTCCCCTTTTGTTCTAGGGTATGGGTAACCTTACTAACTTCACTTCTTTGGGGTTCAGAATGTCCCGCCAGTGGTTGGAAACCTTTTTGAGTTAGCTCCACAGCAATTGCAATGTCACAAGCTGTCTTAAAATCTAGTTTTTTTTCTTGCAAAAGCCTTTTTCTGTAAGCTTCCCCTCTCAGACCGCAGACAAAGTGATTCCGGAGGGCATCATCCAGGGACTGGCCAAACTCACAAGTGCGTGCTAGACACTTTAATGTGATGATGTAGTCAGCAATAGGTTCCCCTTCCCCCTTGGTTGCACTGGTAGAAGGTATACCATTCAGCAATGAGAAGGAGCTGGGGTTTGAAATGCTTTGCAAGTGCCTAAGTGACTTGCACATATGTCAGGGTCAGGATGTCAGCTGGGGCTGTTAAATTCCGTAGAAGGGCATAAACCTGTAGTTGTAAGACTGCTGGGAAGACATCTACTTGTTCATCTTCTGCAATTTTGATTGCCTTAAGCCAGCGTTGGAAACGCTCTAGATATAAATCAAATGTTTCCTTGGATTCATCAAATTCAGGTACTCTGCCAATTGTAGTCATGATGGCTGTGGCTACAGGTAGGTGCTCAGTAGCTGCAATGTCCACACACAAAAACAAAAAGTGTCTTTTTCTGGCTTTTTTTTTCTCTTGTGTGTGATGCAGTTGCTGAGGTGTGCCTCAAGAGGCTGTTGAGCTGTGTTTATTGCCACAGTATGGGCAGTCTGACTTAGTATAACACCCGAAATGGACCAAATGAATGTTAGGTTTTAGACTGGAGTCATAATTCATGTGCCTCGTGGAGCACTGCTATTAGCTGTGTTGTGTCTTTTCCAATATATCAAAGTACTACAGCAAACAGCTCTTTAGGTTTCTGTTTTATCTGTCTGTAGATAAATCTATACCCAGACTGGTGTACCTAAGCAATTTACAAGGGTTTTAAGTAGCCAGGCAGAGAGGGACAGATAAGGAAGCCCCCACGGAACTGAATTTAGATGCAAGGAGCTGGAAAGATTTACAGGACAGGTTAAATAAAAAAAAAACATGCATTAGTTTACATGACCCTTTAGTTGCACTCCTAGAAGTTCAGGTGTTGATCTTTGCCACCAGTTTGATATATTGTGGGTCAGTGCAGGAGAGACTCCTACACGGTGTGTCAGTTAGTGGCCATCTTTTATTCTACTCCGAGATAGTCATCTTATGTCACTGGACATACATAAAGAAAGGCTTACTGTGCATGACAGGAACTTACATATATAATGGACTACAATACCCATATGTATAAACTACAGCTCTAATCCACTTCCTACCATATGTATCCATGTATATACTACCATACATAAACATGCATATACTACAGGAACAGTAGGGAGCGATAGCCTGAGTTACAGAGAGAGTAAGAGGAAGGAGGCATAGGGGAGAAGTGAGCTAACAGGGGTGAAGTCAGCCAAAATTTAGAACTGAAGGAGGCGCAGTGGGTTAGGTGGCGATCTACCAAGGAGGGGGGCAGAGTATAGAGCAGTGGTGAGTACGGGGAGGGCAAGCCAAGGCAAAATGGCAGAAGGAGTGGAGTGAAGAAGTAAATGTAAATAGTCCCAGGGGAATGATACACAACTACTGACCAGAGGTGATGGAAATAATGGGAAAATATTGAACCAGAGGGAGGAACTATTGCCTGACAATAGTTATAGTACCCAAAGGCAGAGTATGACTCCTGGAAGCCAATAATTTATCCTAAAGGGACTATAGTTTCCCTCTGTATCCTGACACAACTCTTGTCAAAATCTGTTTTATTAAACCTTGCTTGAGTTATGAGGATTAGAAAAGGCAATAGTTGAAAAATTATTGCTCAGTTCTAATAAACTATTGCCTGGTTCAAATGAATTATTGCCTGTTTCTTTGTTTTGAACAGGGCAATAGTTCAAAAAACTTGCATGTCATGTGATTGGCTCTGGTCCAGTCAGAGACTAGAATGTTTTCTAAGGTTTAATAAACTAATTTATTCAAAGACATCTCATGTTATTCCTGCTGTACAGTGCAAAGGAATTGTATGATATTGGTTCTATGGGGGAGCACAATGTTATTTCAATAAATTAGGAGAAGCCTGAGATAGTTTCCATATCTTGAGGAAGGCTCACTGTGACAGCTTTTGAGAACTAATGGTTAGAGCAAAGGACTGTGAGTCAGGAGATCCTGGTTCCAGTCCCAGACAATGCGATGTCTAATGATTAGCTTACTTACCGCCAAAGCATGTAAAACATTTTATGTTTAACCTTATTTAAAATGACCTTCTCAAGCTGAATGGACCCTGGTTCCAATCCCAGCTCCCCAACAGCATGGTGCCTAATGGTTAGAGCAAGGTGCTGCGAGCCAGGAAATCCTGGTTCCATGACCAACTCCCAAACAATGTGGTGCAATGGTTAGTGCAAATGTCTATGAGTCAGGAGATAATGGTTCCAATAACAGCTCCCAGACAGTGTGTGTGTGTGTGTGTGTGTGTGTGTGTGTGTGTATGTGTGTGTGTGTGTGTGTGTGTGTGTGTGTGTGTGTGTCTGCAAGGGTATGTGTATGTGTAGTACAGTATGTGTCTGTGTGGGTGGATGTGCATGTATTGTGGTGTGTGTGTGTGTGTACACGCATGTGCATGTTACTGATTGGGTCTGCATGCATGTTTGGATGTGTGTGTATCTGCATGTGTCAGTGTGCGTGTATGTGTAGGGTTGCACGTGTCTTTGTGTGGGTTATGTGATTATGTCTGTATGCTCACATGGTTGTCTGTGTTTGCATGTGGAGGCTTGTGTAGGTGTGTGTCTGTCAGTTGTGTAGGTACAGTGTGCATGTGTGTGTAGGTGAGTATATCTGAGTAGGTGTCAGTGCCCATGTGCATTTGTGCATGTGTGTGTGTGTGTGTGTGTGTGTGTGTGGGGGGGTATGGCTGTGTAGGTGACAGTGTCCATGTAAGTCTTTGTGGATTTGGTGCTGTGTAAGTATGTGTGTCTCTATGTTGGTGCTTGTGTGTGTATATTTGCCTGAGTGTGCACTGGGTGTGTTTGTGTACAGTAGGTATGCATGTGTGTTATAATCCACTTCCACCCCTTTCTTTGAGCAGCAAAGCCTTCAGTTACTACCGTAGAGACGCTGGATCCCCCAGATGTCATCCTGGCTGACCTGCCGGGTCCTGGTGTATGTTGCGTTTGGGTGCATCAGTGCCTTCACATTGCGGGAATGCCACAAGCCCAGCGCGTGGCCAATCTCATGTGCTGCCACCTGTACCAGATCATTCAGCCAAACTCCTGTAACACAGATGTAAAGATGTCTAAGTGTGGTTTTATAGACAGACCACTGCACAATTCAAATATTTTACATAAATTGTAGTTCAGCATAATTCGGTTTAGTTTTTTGTTTCCTGCTTTTGAGCCTTATTAAATTATTTGTGGACAGGTCTGTTCCTCACAGCCATGTCCATCTGCAAAATCATGCACTGACCTTGGAAACCATCTGTCTGGGAGGTCACTTAACATTGTAACATGATAATTTAAGGTCTGAAGAGACTCTACATCCATCAAATCCACCCCTTCCCCATAGTTCTTAAGCAGGGACCAACAAGTATACTGTGCGAACATGTACTCATTTATAGAGATTTCCCTACCCACTCACCCTAATACCCAGGGTACTCTGTGATGTCCTGGGTAAGCAGAAATGTGTCCAGGCTTACCTGAAAGACCATACTGTTTACATGTCCACTGTCTTCACTGGTAGGCTGTTCCATAGGTTCCTCACCCTCTGGGAGAAGACATGCCTCTGAACGTTACTGCTGAATTTGCTACCTTTGAGCTTTAGGGCATGTGCTCGTGTCCTGCTGGAGTACACCAGACCAAATCTTTTTATGTGTTGACCTTGCCTATACCCTTTGGTATGTGGAAGACTGAGATCATGTCCCCCTCCAGCCTCCTGTTTTCTAGGGTGAACAAAGATGGGAAAATAATGCAGGGCACAGGAACTTGGGAAATGGAAAACCCCTTTTTCTAATATATATATATATTTATAAAATGGAGATGATGATATTGTCCAAATCAAGTGTTCTGATTGTATAAAACATATCACATGACCGTGTATATATCAAAACGCGACTGCACACCTGCATTTATACCCCCCCAAAACAATTTTGCCATTTTATAAGATAGACAACCCACTCTACGATATGCGGTCGCAGTCTGATATATGCACACCTTGAGTGGTTGACGCACTCAGCCTGCTGCCTTATGCGAATAGCAGAGCGTGACCGCACACCTAAGAGTGGGTTATCTATTACATATATACATATATATAATATACGAACATACGAAAATACGAAGAAGCCAGCAGAAGAAGGCCATTTGGTCTATTAAGTCTGCTCGTATTGCAGGGTCCACAGCTTGAGCTAATGTCCCTGCCCTCCCTCCCCACTCCTCCCATCCTCCCTACCCATGATTCTTATCTTCCCCTATGCCTATCCCAGCCTCTCTTAAAGCTGCTCGCTGTCTTTAACGAGATGACCTGTTCCGGCAGCGCATTCCAATATATATATATTAGGGCTGGGTGGACTGTTCCATCCGAAATCCAAACCCCCGGATCGAACCCTGAATCCACAGACCTGGATAAATACGGACTTCACTGCAGAAGTCTGGTTCTGGGTCTGTGGAAAGCAGGGCTTTTTGTCTGCATGCCTGGCACCCCATGGAAGGGGTAAGGAGGAACGGATGGTGCCAGGTGGAACAAAAAAGACTTAGGAAAGGAGTGGAACTGAGCCCAGGACCAGGAGGACCACACATTACAGTCACACGTGGTGGAGATCTGAGCACGGGCTTCAGCTGCTGTGGTCAGTCGGTCAGTCAGTCGATGACTCTCGGGTTGGCTGTCGGTCTTTTTCTCAGAGTGTAGATCGACTTAGGTAAGTAGTACCTCACAAATTGCCTGATTGCTGTAGCCTAGCCTATGTGGGTTTGGAACATATATTGAATACCAGAAAGAGGGGAGAGGAGAGTTGGGTACAGGTCCAGGGCAAGGGCAGGCTGTCAAAATAAATTGTTGACTTGTGCCAGAGGAGAAAGTGAGAGAGGGACTATTGGGGGCCAGAGAGAAATGTTATAGTTACAGAAATCACAAATAAAGTTTATTCTTGGTCTCATTGTGGTTGGTTGTGTGTGTACAGGACAAGTGCAGACTGGCAAAATATATCTTTGACTTGTGCCACCATCCAGAGGAAAAAAAAAAAATAAGAGAGACTATTGGGGCCAAAGAGAAATGTTATAGTTACATAAATCACAAATAAAGTTTATTCTTGTTCTTATTGTAGCTGGTTGCGTACAGCACAAGGGCAGGCTGGCAAAATAAACCTCTGACTTGTGCCACCATCCAGAGGAGAAAGAGAGAAAGACTGCTGGGGGTCAAAGAGAAAATTCTACAGTCACAGAAATCAAAACTGAAATTAATCTTGGCCTCAGTGTGGCTGTGCAGTGTGTGTGTGTATACACTGTACAGGGCAGGCAGGCAGCCAAAATAGTGCTTGCATCTGTCTGTCTGTCTGTCTGTCTCTCTCTCTCTCTCTCAGCACACTCACATCACGGGACCAAGCATGATATGCCACCAGTACAACACAGTCATGAAGCAGCTAGCAGTTATTGCTGTTATTTAGCAGTTTTACTGTAATTTTTATACTAATCATGCATTAAATTATTTCCTTTTGGCCTCTGTGTTGAATATGACCAACTTTGGCCACTTTTATGCATTTTATCGCCTTTTGTTTTCAAATATTTATAAATAATCAGAACTAATCAGAACAAATCAGAACTCCACCGTGTTTCAGTTCTTATTTAATAAGGGTCAGAACTTCACCGAGTTCTCCCATATATATGTAATAGATAACCCACAGTAGGGTGTACGGTTGCGCTCTGATATACGCATGCCTTGGTGTGTGTTGTGATTCACGAGGACACAGGCCGAGTGCATTCAACCACCTAAGGTGTGCTTATATCAGACCACAACTACACACCCTACAGTGGGTTGTCTATCTTATAAAATGTCTAAAATGGTTTTGGAGGGGGGTAAAAGTGCAGGCATGTGGTCGCGCTCTGATATACGCACGGTCATGTGGTGTGTTTCAGTCAACCAGTAGAGAGTATTTTCCCTACCCATTTCATATATCTATATATATATTTTTTTTCTTTGCAAAAAACTACGTTAATGCAGACATTAGGGTTGTAGAATGCAAAGCACACAAAAGAGGAAAATGAAAAAAACATTAGGGATTTGGATCTCTAGAGTACTGGCGAATCAGTGATTGGGTCTTAATTGGGGTTGTCAACCCTAATGCCCACCCCGTCCCCCCACTCCTCTCAGCTTGTAGCCTCCTGTCCAAAGCACAAGATACAGCTCCAAACTATTACCTCATAGTGATACAGTATGGCCAACATAATCTGTCGATGCTTTCTTGGGCATCACATTTTACCTCGTCTGATCAGGGGAGGGAGTGGGCATTAGGGTTGACAACCCCAAGTAAGACTCCACCACTGATTCGCTAATACTCCAGAGACCCAAATCCCTGATGTTTTTTATTTCCCTTCTTTGTGCAAATTGCGTTTTACAACCCTAATGTCTGCATTAATGTAGTTTTGTGCAAAGAATTTCCCTTATTTTTCTGATAGTGGAATTGTATCCTCATTTGCGCAGATCCCAAGTCCTGACCCAGTGCATGGACCCAGCAGGCCCTGGCACACATGTCGATACCTTATGGGTGAGGTTCCCTGATCCACTACAGGGTGTGGCATCTGCACCAACACACTGCTCCATCCCTACCTAGGCCGGGGCTGGTGCTGTATGCTGCAGCACCTTTGCCATCAATCTCGTCCCATTAAATCAGCTCACTGAGTTTGCACCTGAACTCAGCTCACTGGCACAGTAAAGCAGTGTGTTCCCCACTGATGCAACCAACATCCCTGCAAATAATGTTACTTAATAAATTCTTTGTTTTTTTAATATTTTGACCCCAAAATTTCAACATAATCTTCTTATGACCCCACCTCATAAACCCTGCAGGTGAAAATTTTCAAATCCATGTCGAAACGCCATTCTGCTCCACAGGTGCAAAAACACATTTCAGACAGGATGTGAAAAATGACAGTCGTACTGTTGATGAGGTGGTGTGAAAAAATGGCTATGTTGATAATTTGGAGTCACAATATTGAAAATTACCAAAGTTATGTATGTGTAGAATAATTCTAATGAATGTAGACTTGGCCATTTTTAGATGTTACTTACTAACATATTCTTATTCCCCACCTCTGAACACTGGTGGTAAAAGTTCATTATTCTGTCCTAAAAGGTGATTTCATGCAGTGGCTGAGAAGTCACCTTCTGAGCCTGATTAAAAATGACAGTGCAAGTGTTCATGAGGTGGGTCCCAAAAGGCCATGTTGAAAATTTGGTGAAAAGATTCCTAAAATGACAAAGTTATAAACATAAGTTTAAAAACCATTGAAATGAATTATACGCCACTTACCATTATTCCTCAGTTCACGGTTTGGCTTTGAAGAGTGCAGGCATGTCTTGATCCACAGAGGATGACAGCATATGACCCCAGCAGGTAAGTATAGCATAAGGTGTGTGTGTGTGGGTGGGGTGGCTGGTGCTCAGTGGGCGGGTCAGGATGGGGGGAGGGAGATGGCGGGACGACAATGGAAGTTTTTCCTTTTTTCAGGTTAAAACAAAACACATCACGGGACATTTTTTTCTTTTCAGGGATGGAGTAAATAAATAAAACTATTTTGAGACACGGGGTGGGCTCTCCAGTCTCCACACTGCTGGGTGGGGGTTGTAAATGCCAACACAGGGATTGGGCCCCCCGATGTTGGCACTGTTAGTAAAACAACAGGCTGGGGGGGCATCTGACACTGGCGGTGGGCATCCGGGTGTCAGATTATATCAAAAAGGAAAAAAATAATAATAAAAATAATAAATAAAAAAATAAATAAGTAAATATATTGCCACCATGGATTGGGGTCCCCAGTGTGCAGATAACAGTTTATTGAAGCACAGCACAGTCAGGATGGCAGGGCTACAATGACAGTAGCCCCATCCCTGATCTACTAGTCACGACACAGCAGGGGTTGCACTATACAACACAACTGTCGTTTGTTAGTAAAGGACAGTTGTGTCATATAGTGCAACCAGCTGTTGTCAAATTCGCGAGCCATAGAACACTGATTTTTTAAACATGGTGGTGTTGCTGGGGAGGGGGTTGCTCTGGGGGGGCAGTAATGCTAGAAAATGCTTCACTAATCAATTAAAAAAAACTGGGTTTTTTCCCCGTTATGTGTGCCCTATCCTATACTGTGGTATTGTGCTATACAACACAACACAACACAGTATATGATATGACACACATAATGAAATACGACAACAGGACATCATGCTTTTGCAAAAAAACAGCTATCCATAGAACGTTTATTTATTTGAACTGCGCATGCTCACAAATGGAACTGTTTTCTTAAATAATTAAAAAATTACTGCACTGTGAGAGGCAAAAAAATACACAAAAGCACGTACCTTGGGCCAAACTCCATCAAACCTGAAAGTTTCAGGTTTCAGATCCTTATATTTTTTCACTTACTGGGGGGCAACAAAAAGTTTCAAAAACAGAGACTTTTATGTTTTTTGTACCTCTGTAACTTCGCCCCTATTGAACCAATCTACATGAAATTTTCAGGATCAAGCGATCCTGGCACAAAGGCTGTGCTTTCCAATTTTCATGCAACTCAGTTAAATGGGGCAAACATTGGGGTTTAACATGAAAGTGCTTAACCCTAATATACAGTTACTACTGTGCCTGTATAATACTGTATCTATATAATAACTGGGGAGCGTTTTCTCCCATAAGGAAACCCAGTTATAATTCGTGATTATAACCTGCGGGTTATTTTTTTTCCAATTCTGTTTCTTCTCCTGGTGGTCTGGGGCATCTCTCAGGCTGGCTCACTCGGCATTCACCCTTAACTGCTCACCTAAACCACTCCACCAACCAAAGCATTGGGATCAGCATCCCCTCCTCTCCCGCTGCCCTAAGGAGAAGGCCGAGAATCCTCAGGGGGTAGGGTCGGGATTGTGGCCGGCACTGAGTGTGTGGAGTGCCTGCCACTGGAGACCAGCCATCACCTCACCCGGTCACCAGGGGTTTTTCCTTCTTTTTTTTTGTTGCCCCTGGAGCTCAGAAGTGCAATGACGTCAAGTGGACATCTACCGCAACTCTGCCCACTGCATTCGCTTGCTCCGCAGGTTCCATCGCGGTGCCTCTGACTGCCGCCAGAGGCCACTTAAGAGCAGCGCAGACCCCAGAACCCCCCCCCCCGGAAGTGAGAGCAGTCCTCTGGATGTTCAATCCTTTCCCTCCCCTGCCGACCCCTGGCAGCCCGAGCTCATTCCCAAACCCAGGTCACCGGCATGGCGTGAGGTGTGGCGTCCAGCTCCTCAACCCTCAGCACCACCAGGCCAGCTACCTGTGGGTCATAATGGTGAACACATGATGGGTTTCCCTTGCTCCACACAAGTGCCTGCCTCTGTTCTCCACAGACACTTGGCCACTGTCAACTCCGCCACCATCACTCAGCAGTAAGTGAATTAAAAAAACAAAACAACTTTCCTCTCAGCAGTTCAGTTTTTGAGTCCTTGGTTAAACATTTCTAGTTTTCCAGTCCTTGGTTAAACCTTTAAAAAAAAAGATAAGAAAAAGGAAAAAGGTTTCAGCAGCCACTTGGCTGCAGACTGCGAGCAGCACTTCATCCCTACCAGACTGCGGCTTTTTAAATTTTATATAATTGCTGTAGCGAGAAAACGATCCCCAACAATTATGTAAAATAAAACATGGGGTGGTATGTTTAACTTGAGATTTTACACACACCCTCAGTGTTGGATGCTTAAATAAGTTTATGTAGCATCCAACACCCCAGGTGTGTGTAAAATCTTGTTAAACACACCACTCCATGTATTATTCTATATGTACCTCGATATTTGTAAAATAAAGCCACATGGGATTATATAAATATGCATACTATATGTTTTCACTGTACTTATTTTTTTGTTAATTTGCATTAACGGTTTGTGTACTATTATGTATGTACTGGTTACCTCCACTCTGCTTTACCAAGCTCTGAGATCAGTGGTGAATGTCTTTCCTCCAATGTTCTTTTTTTTTTTTTTTATTTAGTAAGCTTTTCGGACTGACTGCCCCTCCTTATAGCTCAACCCTGCCGTCCTGGCTCCTCCTTGCCCTGCAGGCTGGCGCTTCCTTGCAGATCGATACTCCTGGATTTCCCCATGGCAGGGCCACCTCACCAGCAATGACCCCACAATAACGGGAGAAGGATGCTGCCAGGGGGTGCCTGCCAGCACTGCCTCCCTGGCTTGCCACCCAGGGAGGGGCATGGAGTCAGCTGAATGCAGTGGATGACAGAATAGGTCATCTCCAGGAGTGCCAAGGTGGGCGATCGGGGCCAGGGGAAGTAGGGCATCATAGATTGCGACCACTAGGATGTTTGGTGAATTGGTTCTGAAGGAGGTGTGGTGTGCAATGACGCCAGTGTCTGACACGCCTCCTAAGGAGTCTTGGCACCAGTCGCAGTGAGACCCCCAGCCTCCGCTAGGGATCCAACTTGCACTGAACACACAGCTCCCCTCCCCCCGGAGAAGGACAGCCATCCATGGGACATTCAATCCCGCCGGCACTTCGACTTCCCGGGTCTGTTCCTGAACCCAGGACGTCGGTGTTGCAGATTGACGCCATGCCGCTGTGCTGGTGGGCTGGCTGTTTCTTCTAATGTTCTTGATGTTTTGAGATGGTCCCTTGCAATCACACTGGAATGGGCTGTTGAGAAGTTTGCCCTCTTCGAAGCTTTATAGTTTTGAGATGACCCCTTACATCAAGAACACCTGCTCCCTGACAAAGAGGCATTGGGCAGGATTCACGAACGTGGCCGAAGGACCCGCAGCTGTAGGAAAATCTCGGCGTTAGTAGGAATCCACTTGCGAAGCCGCTGGTCACCCACAGCTGAGGGTATTCACTAAGGTGGAGCTGGAGTACGACTTGCTCCATGGACTGCGGCAGCTTGTGGGTGCTGTTGCCATGGACAGCAACAGAGGCTGCAGCAGGAGCTGCTGGGGCATCGGACCGCAGCACCCTCGCAGCTTCTGCGACGTAGACGGCCGCTACACAGCTGCAGGCAAATCCAGTCCGCAACAGCAGTTGCAGAGGGAACTTTTAAAAAATCTCATCATGAATCCTGCCCATTGTTTCTTCAAAGCACCGGGGCACTTGGGCTGCCTGGTTTAAGATTCCATTGTGATCTGTACATGCAATATGTGACTTAAACACAGAAGGTAACTTTGCTGGTTGCTGCTCATGATTCAGAATAAAGTTGATATTCTGTTTACTCTAGCCTCATGCTGAGACAGCAGCTGTATGGCCACATTTTTGTAGTGCACTGTCTTTTGTTTCTTGAATATGTTAAAGGCCTCCAGCCTCTCTTCATAGTTTTTGTCCTATATATCCCTGTGTGACAGGATTGAATAAGGCCCTTTTCCATTTGTTATGCAGAAAGGGTTAAATGCAAGGATCTGTTCTGCCCTCTCCTTTTCTGTCTCTTGTCTGTCTGGCTGTGCAACCAAATGTTCTCATAAGACCTAGGAACTGATCACTCTGATGGCCTCGTGATTCTCCACCTCTCGCTATCTCTCTGTCTTCACTTGCTGATTCTGTCTCCCCTCCCCTTGCATATCTGCAGTTATAAAAAAATATGTGAATCTTAATGTGAAACTGTGATCCCTTTGTTTGAAACTGTATATAGTTATACTGTTGAAATGATTGCAAAAAGCTATTTGGAATTTAGGAGGTTAACCTGACATAGAAACATAGAAACATAGACTTTGACGGCAGATAAGGACCACTTGGCCCACCCAGTCTGCCCATTTCCCTACCTACTGGATAAGCTGCAGATTCAAGTTAACCAACAGCCTACTTCCTGCCATCCCCCACTACAATTGCCTTGTGTCTGTCCCATGCATGTTTGAATTCCCCCACTGTTTTAGCCCCAACAACCTCCCCAGGAAGGCAGTTCCACGCATCCACCACTCTCTCCATGAAAAAGATTTCTCCCATTACCCCTGAGCCGTCCCCCCTCTATCTTTAAATTGTGTCCCCTTGTTCTTACGTTATCTCTTTTTCTGAAAGATGCTACCCTCCTGGACTTATGACTGTCCCATGCATGCTTGAATTCAACCACTGTTTTTGACTCCACAACCTTCCTCCCGGAAGGCCGTTCCATGCATCCACAGCCCTCTCTGTGAAAAAATACTTCCTTACATTACCTCTAAGCCACCCCTCCATCTTCAAATTGTGCCCCCTTGTTCTTGCATACCTCTTGTTTTGAAAGATGCTACCCTCTTGGACTTTGTTGGTTCCCTTGAGGTACTTGAACATTTCTATCATGTCCCCCTGTCCCTCCTTTCATCAAGGGTATACATATTAAGCTCTCTCAGTCTCTCTTCATATGATTTCTGATGCAGACCCTGCACCATTTAGTTGCCTCCTCTCTGGACTGCTTCCATCCTGTCTATATCCTTGTGTGATGAGGTCTCCAAAACTGCACACAGTGCTCCAGAAGGGGTCTCACCAACTGTCTGTACAGAGGGATAACCACTTCCCTTTTTCTACTTTTGATGCCCCTTCCTATGCATCCCAGTATCCCCTGGCTCTTCTAACTGACTTCTCACATTGCTTACCCACCTTTAGATCATCTGATATGACTACCCCCAAGTCCCGTTCTATTTTTGTTGTTAGTACCTCCCCTGCTATTGTGTACTCTTCTCCTGGGTTTTTGTTTCCCAAGTGCATTACTTTCCACTTCTTTGAAATGAATCTAAGTTGTCATATGTCTGACCATTCCTCCAACCTTGCCAAGTCCCTTCTCATCCTTCCTACCCCCCTTGTGTATCAACTCTGTTACAGATCTTTGTATAATCTGCAAAGAGGCATACCTTTTCCTCCAGACCCTCTGCAGTGTCACCTATAAAGATTAAAAAAATAAAGACATATAAAAAGACATGCAGTGTGAGCTCTTCTCAGGCTTGTTTGCAAATTCTTTAGCAGAGCTGTCAACAAGAGGTCAGTTCTGAGTCTCCATATTACATTTGTTGCACCTGCAAAGAAACTGACAAGAACATTTTGTGAAAACAGAATGTCTCCTTAACGAGCTCAAGATGAAGAAGTTAATTGTAAGGCAAAGACTTGTTATAAAAAAGGGCAGCAATACTTTTGCTAGAGTGAGAGACAGAGACTGAAACTTGGAATTAGAGATACCGTCAGATGAAGACTTTGTTTTCTCTGTTTGTACAGCTTTTGTAGATAGTTATACTGAACAATTTTCTTTTTTATTTTACTGTTATTGATAATAATAAAATGTTACTTGCAAATTTGACAACTACTTCTGGTCTTCCTGTGCTTCCTGACCTGTGCCTCAATGATACCCTGATAATTCTACTGGCCCTGCATTGCACTCTCTCTACTGCCTCAATGTCCTGTTTATATTGGGGAGCCCAGGACCACACATGTTACTCCTGTGAGGCCTGACCAGGGCCTTTAAACTGGTAGGATAACTTCCTCTGGCTCTGCTGATGACCCTCCTTTTAATGCTTCATGGCATGTTCCGACCTTCTTAACAGTAGCTGGGCACTGCTTGTCATACTTTAACCGCTTGTCTATTATGACCCCTAGGTCCCTTTCCTTGGCAGCAATAGAGCCCCACACTGTGTATTCGTGATATCTCTGTTGGCTCCCTGTGTTGGCATATCAAATGTGCAAGCTGCCACTGAAGAAATCAGGAGTTTCATTATACCAGTACCAGGAAGGGTAGTGAGGTCAGTACAGGACAGTACAGTAGTCTGGTATATGGGATTTAAGTGTGAGGTGTAGGGGTGGGCCACCTGAAGTATTAAAGGAGGCTTGCATACTGGATCTTTTTATTATTTGGTTGAGTCTAGGAGGGCAACATAAACTCAGCCACTGCAGTTAATTTAAGCTGTGCTGAGATGGGGAGTGGAATATCAGCCAATTGGGAAATACTACACTTTGCTGCCTTGTTGCATAACTCCTTTCTTTCCCTTAGGGGCCTGATCCAGACCCTAATAAAGCTCTTGTTCTAGTTGCTGTAATTACTGTCTGAAAGCTTATCATTTTAAAGTTTTACAAACCCCATTCAGGAGGTCACATGGATGCCTAATAAGGATGGCTGCCTAAGCCTTGAGCTCATGGTTACCCTTGAGGAATCCTCTAACATCCTGTGCATAGATCTGTATCAGGAGACTATCTCTGCAACCAGAGAATGACAACTAATCTATGGCTATGGGAATCTCTGAATATTGGAGCACTGAGAACATGGAAAAAAGGAATAAAGCTTTGGAAACATCCCCACTGGCTGGCAATACCCTACCCCCCACAAGATGACTGACCAACATGGCAACCCAATGGAGAAGCACACCGGAGGCCCAGGCATGTAGACAAATCTCTTAAAGTGGATGGTGGCCAACACTGAGGCCACCAAAACCATAGTTAATGCTGTCACAACCCCACTCATCAGGTCAGCCCTCTACTCCCAACGTGACAACCTCTGAGCGCAGTCTTGTGAACAGTTTAACAGAACAAGGTAACCCTCTTGTCTGTTTTGTGAGCTTGGATCAACCTTTGGTCTCTAGTCTTGGAGGGATTCAAACTGTGAACCTCTTGCTAGCATACCCAATGTACAGGCTCAGATAATTCTGTCTTCGGGGGGCCAGATATCTTTGCCTATGGGCACCTAACCAGGTGTACAGAGATGAACCCTTAAAAACTTTTATAAAGACCTCAGATTTAAAACGCTTCTCTTTCCAGTTTGGGATCACCATTCAAGCCTATGCCTAGTGTCTGCTATAACCATATATACTTTTCTTACAAATGAGTTTTACTAAAATAGATAAAAATATGTAAAACACAAAATACAGAACTATTATATCACAAGACATACAAATCTTTTAAAAGAACAAGGTTTTAAACAGTGCAATTCCTACTTACAGTACTTAGATTTGTCTCTCTTTCTAAATACCAGTTTAAAGTGCACATAGATATTTCTTTGTCAGAGTCTAGATAAAAGTGTGTCAGAAGGTAACAGAATTAATGTTTAAAAGCTGTTTTTCCCCACCTATTTTGCATGAGGTCACCTAGCTCCTCCCTGTCAGAATATATGAAAAAATATTTCTATATAAAAACAGGATGTCTTTTCCAAGTATTAAATTCTGCAACCTCAGCACGACTCATGTTCTCCAAATGACATTTCTTTGATCTCATGATAAACTTCCCCCTTCCAGGACATGAAAGCATTTATGATTTTGTACCAGTTTACTAAATCTGGTTTCCTCCCCTGACATCGTAAAAGGGATGCTGATTTTCCCTCTTAGCAACTACAGCTATAATTAACTCAGACAAACAGGAGATCCTTGATTAAGGCCTGGTCTGTAATTAGCTTCTGGCCTTCCACGTAACACCTGGTATCTAAAACCTGTGTGTGTGTGTGTGTGTGTGTGTCTGTGATCTCACATGCTGTTTCAGCATTTCTCATGGGAGACAGTTCATAACACATTTTTTTTATTTTACAAAAAATCATACAGCACTCAGAACTGGCTGTCCATGTCACAGATGCTACTCAATCCTCTATCCACCAACAGACAGAACATGTAGTGAAAAACAAAAAAAATGCATTCTTACAGTGGATAGCCAAACTACTGACCTTATGACCCAGTTAGAAGCAGCCAAACATACAGTTCACCAGCTGTCCTTCAAACTTGATGATCAGGATTGCAGGGCATGAAGGAACAACTTGAGACTAGTGGGAATGCCTGGGCAAACTGAAGGCACCGTTGCAGTGAAATACCTTAGACAAAGCATACTGGAGAGGCTCATGCTCAGTGCTGACTTCATTTTGGAAACTGACAGGGTGCATAGAGAGAGAAAGCTCAACAAAACCCAAATTGCAGCCCACCCGAGCCACCCGAGAACATTCATATTCTGCGTCTTTTGATTTCAGGACACAGGGATTATACTAAAAAGTCCACGAGATGGGGAAGTAAAAGTGAAGGGACAGTAAATATTTTTCTTCCCTGACCTCTGGTCTTATAGAAGTGACAGGTTTTTGACTGGATTAAAATGAGCCTCAGAAACCATAACTACAATATATGCCCCACTATTCCCCAAATGCTGGAGGTCACGTCGAATGGTAGACCCCACAACTTCCATATGCCGAAGAAAGAAGACGACTTCTTTCAGAAACATTTTGGCAGCCCATGCCAGACCACAGTAGCCTCGACATGGAGTTCTAAGTGTGCACAGAATGCAGACGGCACTCAACCTGAGATCATATGCAGTTCAGGACCAAGCAAGGGATGAAGATAGAGATCACTTGCAACTCTATTTTCTTGCTGTTCAAGATGCTGAATTGGGGGACACTCTGTGGACCTAAATGAGCCCTGAGGTGAGATCTTGTTTCCTTTTGGAGCCCCAGGTTTTGATTCACTGCTTCAGTAGGCTTAACTCTCCCCCATTGTGGTCATTCCCCATTGCAATCAATTACTGGGGTGGCACGACCTTTCTGCAGACCTAATTATTTTCCCTGTGTTGAGGGAGCTATCTCACTGGACTTGCACAGTTATATGAACGTGCTATTTTGGTCTTATATTGGAAGCTGTTTCTCCTTCCCTTTAGGGCCATTGGGAGAAATCAGGCTCCTGGTACTTTTTTCACTTGACTCCTGCTTCTTGCTGTGTGACTGGGGGCTCAGTATCACCCCAGGAGGTGGACAGTGGGATGGTTTTTTGGCCGTTCCTGGAGTGTTTCATTTGCTCCAAGCACCTGGCCCCTGGTTATTCATGAGAGCATCGTGGGACACAGAAACCTGGCCAGAGCACAGTACATATCTGGCTGCTGGTGGTAAGGCTGAGTGCACCCTCTCATTTTAAAATGTCTCAGCTCGATATTCCTATTCTGCCTACATATTATGAGCTACTTTTGATGTGTGCTCCTATGGCTGTAAGAGCCCTGTTAACAGTTTCCTTTCATGCTGTTGATGGTAATGCTGTGGGGGGGGGGACAGTCTGAGGGATCCTGATTCGGCTGGATGTGCAAATCATCTGTAGTCTATGTAATCACCCTGAAATAGGCCTCAGACTAGCTCTGCCTCTCAATTAGAGGTGTTGCCCCATAATATTAGGAGGCTGGCCTTATACAAGGGAGGTCTTGATATTCAATAATAAATGCAAGCCACACGCTCTTGATATTCAGCCAGCATGGCTATGTTAACATGACTTAAGGCACAGGAAAGGGAATTGTGTCAGGAAGGGATCTGTCATGCTGGCCATCCTCCCTCTCTAAAGAATCTTGCACAGGTATACACTTGATACCATTACTTCTGTTTATTCTATGGACTGCTATTAATTGTGTCACTGTTTGCTTGTCTGGAATAAATTCTAGAAATCACTGTTAGCTTATAAAGAAGTGGCAGCTCGGGGGGAAGGGGGAGTGCTGAGTATATAAAGGTACCTGTATCTTGAACTAAGCCCTAGCCAACCAAAACAAATCTGAAGCAAGATCCTTGTGTGCCTTGTTTCCTCACCCATCCCCATCAATGGCCTGACTAGCAGAGTGGTCGCCTCATTACCCAATGAAGAGAAACTTCCTCACTCTGTTGCCTCCCCATGGATGTGTTGGTGTATGGTCAGTACTCATGGAGTGAAACTTACATAGGCCTGAACCATGTATAGTGTGTCAGTGAATCCCAACTGGGGTCTCACTACTTTAGTTCAAAACTGAGTGAACATGCCCCTAGTTGAACTGTTTCATTGGTCATGTAAAGCGACCAGTATAATGTTTTGGGCATTCACACCAAAGGGAATAGATGACAAAAGGGGTGCAACAGGTTGCCAGATATTTAATCTGGTAACTCTGAGAATTCGATGGATTCAGAAAGGTCTTACCTTATGAACTGTGGTGACAAATGTTGTACATTCCACATCTGTGGAAGCCAACCGGTTGGGGAAGTCTGGCAAAATATATTGTTTTGGGTCAGTTTTGAAAGTGACTGTGCACTACCACATCTTTAATGTTTTTGGTTCTATGGTAAGCCACTCTAGGTCAGTCACCTGTTTCTGTTCCCAGATTTGGATCTGCATGAAGCACATGTCAGTTCTTCTTCAACGTCCTGGCCACTGTTGAAGACACTGAATTAAATGCAGTGATAAAGTTAACCATTTTATCACTATTTCATGGGTCAACTTTTGAGACCAAAAGTTCTTTACTATCCCTCTTTGCCTTGACATCGCCCTAGCTTCATTAAGGATGGCTGGGTTATACTCACATTTGGTGAAATGGCAGTACAGTTTTGTCGCATGATCATCAAAAGTTTGGAGATCTGAGCAATTTCAGCATAGCCTCAGGATTTACTCAGATGGGATCCCCCTTATCAGATGTTGTGGGTGGGAGCCATCTGACCTTAACACTGTGTTACCACAACTAGATTTTCTGTATCCTTCTGTTGTAATTCTCCCATTTCATGTCCCGTGATTTTCAGATTGAAAAAAAAATTATTGTGCTCAGGTATATGGTACACATGAATTTTAAATTAAGATAATTTGTGTCGATGTATTAAAAAAACAACTTTCTATTTCTTTAGGTGTACCATTCTACATGCATAATATGCCATTTATAAAACACCCCCAATATTGAATCCTGTTCATGAACGGATTGCTACTGGTATTGGTAGATGGCTACCTCCTCCCACCAACCCATAAATTGGTTGGTGTAAGATGGAGCTATCAATAACCCCATGACTGTACCACATATTTGCAAGTAAAACGTGGAGTCAGAAATAAAATAGTTTGAGGACAGGATCAGCTTGACAGCTTCTATGATGAATTCTGGTTCAACCAAACCTGCAGTGCTGAATTTGTCTAGAAAGAAATGCACCACATTCAGTCCCAAATGATGTTTAATGCTGGTATAAAGTGACATTATATTGATGGTGAGCCACAAAAATCCAGCATCCCAGTCCAGGTGTTCAATGACCTCCAGCACTGCCACAGTATCTCTTAAATATGATCGTATCTGTGCCTCTAAGGTTTGAAGAAAGGTGTTGATAAATGACAATAGGCTCTTGGTTACAGCCATTTGATGAAACAGTTGGTTTCCCAGGTGGGTGCTGCGGGTCCTTGTGTACCTTAGTGAGTATGTAGAAGATGGGTACTGTAAGGAACTGTTGTGTCAGGTAATCATATTCCATTTTTGTAATAATACCTGAACCCAGAGACCTCAACAGAGAACTACACAAATGCTCCTTAAGGGGATAGTTGGATTGCTTTGTAATGGACTGTAATATTCTGGATTACTGAGTTGGTTTAATATCTCATTTTTGTGATCTGTACTGTTCATAACAACAATAACCTCCCCTTATCATCTGGTTTTGTAACCAAATGTGTCATGTCCCTTAGTTCTGCTAGGGCTCATTTATCTTCTGCTAAGTTCTGGTGTCCCTTGGAGTCAGTTCTTAAGATTTTCTCTACCTCCATTTATACCAGTCTTTCAAAGGTTGTTATTGCTGGTGAAAGCCCTTTCCTGGCAAAATGCTGAACTTGGTTGAAATGCTTTCCTGTTTGTGATGAAGTCCTGTATTTGTAAACTTTCCTCAATCTCCAATTCTTCAAATAGTTCAAGTGCCAGCTCAACATTCACGTTCACCTCTGGAAGATTGGTCTCCACACCTTTAGTCATAAAAGTAGGCATCAAATGTATAGCTGCATCAGTATCTTGTCCTCTAGCTCCACCTGAAATAGATGTTTCTGAATGGAGTTCAATTTCTGGTGCTGTTCTATTAGTTACACCTGATGGTGTAGGTTCTAGGAGGCCCCTGGTTCTTTTCTTGTAAAACTTTTTAAGATGTAACTTCCTGAAAGTCTTTCTTAGGTTGACCTGTAGATGAAATTTGTTGATACTTGATTCAGGGACGAAAGGCAGACCTTTGGACAATGTTGATATCTGTGCTGATGTAAGGACTATATAAGAAATGTTAATTATTTTCTCCTAGTTCTCAAATTGTGATGTTCATGTGGTTGGTTTTGTTTGCCTCCCCATTTGCTCCCGGTACCCCCTGCCTCATTTTATGCCAGCTTTGGGCTGTCTCCCTTTCTTGGTGGAATGCTTTGGATTTCTAAGCTTCTTCCAGGGATATACCTTGGACACGGTCCTCTAAAAAAGGCACAGTTCTTTGCTTGTTTTCAAGGGGGTCTTCAGGATGAAGGTTTGATGTTGATGAGCTTCCAGGGGACCTTGTGGAGGATCTACAACAGACTGGTCATCATCTGTTTCCACTAGCTGAACTGCAAGACGGGAGGGAGAGCTAGACATTGTCCACCTGGGGACAAATGATCTGGCTGGTGATGAGGTTAGGGTAGTGCAGAAGGACTTCAGGGAGCTGGGGAGGGGTCTTAGACAAGTGGCATGCACTGTAACCTTTTCAGAGATGCTACCCATCAAGGACAAGGGGGAGGACAGGGCACTCCGCACCACAAGATTCAATGCATGGTAAAGGGACTGGTGCAGAGCAGAGGGCTTCAGCTTCATTGGGGACTGGGGTCCCACCTGGATGGATGCAGGCCTATACAAGTGGGATGGGCTGCATCTATCCAGGGGGGACCAAGATCCTCAGTGAGAGGTTTAAATGCTTCATTGGCAAGGATTTAAAGTAGCCAAGGGGAAGGCTAAAGTAGGCAGGAAGAAGCTAATTGCCCCCCCACAGGATGAAGCCAGTCATTAGGGAAGGCCCTAGGGTTGGGAAAATTACACTAAAACTTAAAACTGATATAGGTAGAGTGGCAGAGATAAGGAAGAATGGGAGTAAAAAAAAACAGGAGGGGAAGGGAGGGAAAACAAGAGGATAGGAAGGGAGCTACTAGAAGGGGAGGTTGCAAAACTTGGAAAGCCATGTGCACAAATGCCTGCAGCCTGGAGAATAAAATCCCAGACCCAGTGGCCTTGATAACAAAAGCAGACCTGGACATTGTCACTGTTACCGAGACATGCTACATGGGGAACCATGAATGGGATATAGCCATACCAGGTTACAATCTATTTAGAAAAGACAGGGTGGGAAAAAAGGGTGGAGGGGTGGCTATCTACGTCAGGGAGGGAATTAAAGAAACAGAAGTTCAGGGCATGCAGGAGGGAGTGGAAGCACTGTGGGTCACCCTGGAGACAGGAAGTGGCACTGCCATTCACACTGGTGTGATCTATGGGCCTCCAACACAAGGGGAGGAGATGGATGGGGTACTAGTGAAAGCCATCCACAAAATGACACCCAAAGGTGAAGTGCTGCTGGTGGGAGCCTTCAGTTTTCCTGATGTGGACTGAAGCACCCTGGCTGCAGCCACAGCTAGGGGCAGAAGCATCCTGGATGCCCTGCAGGGGGCGTGCCTCAAGAAGCTGGTGGCAGAACCCACCAGAGAAGGAGCAATATTGGACCTGGTACTCACCAATGGGGACAGAGTCACTGATGTCATGGTGGGTAGCCACCTGGGGTCCAATGATCATCATACAGTGTGGTTCAATGGGAGAACAGTGGAGGAGTCAAACCACACAAAAGCAAGAGTCCTGAATTTCACACAGGTCGACTTTGCAAAAATAGGGGAATGTCTCAAGGAAGCCCTGGCAAAGGAAGAAGAAGGGGGGATGTAGCGAAACAATGGACTAACCTTAAGGGAGCCATGGAAGAGGCAACAAGCCTTTGTGTTAGGCAACTACGAAAACAAAAGAGAAAGAAAAAAACTCTATGGTTCTCAAAGGGTGTGGCTGGGAAGGTAAGAGAGAAAAGGCTAGCTTTCAGGAGGTACAAGGAAACACAGAGGGGGAAGACAGGAAACTGTATCTGGAAAAGCAGAGGGAGGCGGGGAAAGCAGTCAGGAGTTCAAAGGCACAAATGGAGGAAAAAATAGCCCAGGTAATTAAGAAAGGAGACAAGACCTTTTTCAGGTTCATTAGTGAAAGAAAGAAGACCAGGAGTTGGATTGTGAGGTTAAAAAGGCAGGGAGGGGGTGTGTGGAGGGGGACCTAGAAAAAGCAACAATCCTGAACAAATATTTTTGTTCAGTATTCACAGAAGAAGGGGAAGGAGCAGGACCACTACTGGGCAATAGGAGAGAGGCGGACACCAGCCCGTTTATTGAAGAAAGAGTCCTAAAGGAATGCGAGAATCTGAAAGGGGACAAGGTTATGGGGTCAGATGGGATACATCCCAGAATATTAAAAGAATTTAGAGAGGTGCTGGCAGCACCACTAACAGCCCTATTCAACAAATTAATAGAGACGGGGGTGGTTCCAGGTGATTGGAGGAGGGCAAATGTAGTCCCTCTCCACAAAAGTGGGAAAAGGGAAGAAGCTGGCAACTACAGGCCAGTCAGCCTGACCTCGGTGGTGGGGAAATTAATGGAGTCACTGCTAAAGGAAAGGATTGTAATATTTCTAGAATCCAGTGGTGCACAGGATCCAAGGCAGCATGGGTTCACAGCGGGAAGATCTTGTCAAACAGTTCTGATAGATTTTTTTTTGACTGGGTGACCAGGGAGGTAGATCAGGGAAGGGCAGTGGATGTGGCCTACCTAGATTTCAGCAAGGACTTCAACACCATCCCACATAGGAGGTTCATAAATAAGTTGGGCAGCCTGGGAGTGGGACCCAAGGTGGTAAACTGGGTCAGAAGCTGGTTGAGTGACAGGACATAGAGGGTGGTGGTAAATGGCGTTCAATCTGAGGAGAGACGGTGACCAGTAGGGTGCCACAGGGATCCGTGCTGTGGCCAGTCCTCTTTAATGTCTTCATAAGTGACATTGCAGAGGGGAAGGAGGGGAAGGTATGCCTCTTTGCAGATGACACTAAGATCTGCAACAGGGTCAACACTTTGGGGGGGGGTTGTGGAAAAAATGAGAAAGGACCTAAACATGCTTGAGGAGTGTTTGAGAGTGTGGCAGCTAAGATTCAATGAAAAGAAGTGCAAAATCATGCATTTATGGCACAGAAATCCAAGGGAAGTGTACAAGATGGGGAAGAGGTACTGATTGCCATCAATCAAGAAAGGGACCTGGGGGTAATCATATCTGATGACCTGAAGGTAACCAGACAATGTGAGAAGGCTGTGGGGAGAGCCAGTAGGATGCTAGGGTGCATAGGAAGAGGTATCACCAGCAGAAAAAAGGAGGTGGTTATGCCACTGTACAGATCATTAGTGAGACCTCGTTTGGAGTACTATGTCCAGTTCTGGAGGCTGCATCTCAGGAAGGACTTAGACAAAATTGAGGCAATCCAGAGAAGGGCAACAAAAATGGTGCAAGGACTGTACCAAAAGTCATATGAGGAAAGACTAGAGGACCTCAATATATATTCCCTGGAGGAGAGGAGAGAGAAGGGGGGGATATGATAGACAGATTCAAGAACATTGGGGTATAAACAAGGTACAGGAGGGTAGCATCTTTCAGAAAAGAAGGTGTACAAGAACAAGGGGGCATGATATGAGACTAGAGGGGAGTAGGCTCGGGGGCAACGTGAGGAAGTACTTTTTCCCAGAAAGAGTAGTAGATGCTTGGAACAGTCTCCCTGCAGAGGTGGTGGGGGCAAAAACAGTAGGGGAATTCAAGAATGCTTGGGATAGACATAAGAGTACTGTAGCATTAGGGAAGAGAGAGTAAGCTGCAGATCAACTGGGGTCTGCGGTAATGCATTAGGTAGGGAAAAGGGGCAGACTAGGTGGGCCACACGGTCCTTATCTGCTGTCACCTTCTATGTATCTATGCCTCTATTGGGGTTATGCAGTGGATGATCCCACTGGTATGCAATCTTTTCTGGATAGTCTGCTACATCCCTGTTATACTTAATTTGCTTCCTACTTATTACTTGTTTTTCATGGGCTGGTTAAGTAACATGTGTGTTGAACTTATCACATTCCTCATTTTGTTCATATTTAAGGTCTGCCTTTTCACAGATGACACAAAACTCAGTTACAGGGTGGATACCCTGCGGAAGGGGGCAGAAGGGTGGAGACAATGAAGAATGATATAAGGTTACTGGAAGAGTGGTTGGAAACATGGCAGCTGAAATTCAATGCCAGGAAATGCACAGTGATGCATTTGGGGAGGAGGAATCCAAATACCACATACACACTGGGGGGGGGGAGAAAATGGTAGCAACCAGGCAGTAGAAGGATCTAGGGATTATAATCGCAAATAACCTTAAGGTGGGGACCCAGTGCAGCAAAGCAGTGGTGGTGAGTGCCAGTACAGAGGAGGGGTTCAAGAGGGCCTGGGACAAACACAGAGGGTTGTCATGGGGAGGATGAGGGGAATCTTGGGGGGGGGGTGACAGGTAGACGGAGGGAATGGGCAGACTCGATGGGCCAGGAAGGCCCTTTTCTGCTGTCACATGTCTATGAATCTATGAAAAAACAGTTCCTCTTTAGTTTCTTCCAGTTCTTTTTATACCAGATCATATGTCTTTGAATCCTGGTCGAGTAGAATTTGTATTAAAGTGAGCGCACAAATATCCAGGGCTTCCTCCTAGCTTTGCTCGTACATTTCTTTTAGGAAACCTCCTGCAGGGCCTTTTTCTGTTCTCAGGCCTCTTGGAATTTGCTTGTTTTGTTTATATTCATTTAGACTGAACTTGTTGTAATACAGGCTCACTTCAGACATCTTGAGGTTTGGTTTGCAATTTAGTTCTTATTAAATTTTCAGATTGAGGCAAAGTATAATACAAAGAAGATGTTACAGAAATTAAGCTAGATAATCAATCTTAAACCTTACAGTCAGTATAAGTCACAATTTGAGGATACAGTTGCCATCTTACTAGGATACAACATCTGAATATTGTAGGTAAAAACATATATAGTGGTGGAGCTATGCCTGGGTTACCCATTACCCCATGGCACAAATAGGGAGTCAATCTCCATATAGAGGAGCACCCATCTATGCCACAGGTCATCAAAAGCCTGTTGTGTATTGTTAAATATAGCTGTTTGACGTTCCAGCCTATAAACAGACTATATGAAGGTAGACCACATTTCCTTATTGGATGCAGTTGTACTCATCCATAGTCTTGTGATAATTTTTTTTTTTTTGCTGTTGTGATCAATAAATATATGTTCTGGTAGAGAAATGGAGAGCAGCATTAGAGATAGTGTAATCAGGTGCATTACATTAAATGCTAATTCCAATTCTTGTTGTATGTCCTGCCAGTAAGATTCTAAGGCAGGGCAACTCCAAAACACATGTGTTTGGTCAGTGTACTGAGTTCCACGTCCCCTCCAGGATCTTCCCTTTTCAAATATTTGGCTTGCACGACTGGGGTCCTGAAAAACAAACTCTGCATTTCTAGGAAAATTCGAAGAGATACAGAGCAGACATAACCTTATATGCTGGGAGTGCAAATTTCAACCACATTTCCATCGTGTGGTCTGTACCTAGTTCTGTATTCCATTTAGTGGAGTCCTGGGTGAGATCCATTAGGCCCCTGCAAAGATTGTCTGGAAACTTCGAGACTTCTCTGTAAGTATGGGTAATAAAGGGCTGGAGTTGCAAATACCTAAAATAATCTGCTGGGAAAGAGTAAGTCCGATGCAAGCTCTCAAAAGTGACTACATCATGGGCATCTAGAAGCTGGTGTAAAAAGATCAAGCCTTGGTTCCGCCATGTATTAAGCAAGGTGTCCAATTTATTTAATGGGCAATCTTGCATACGTGGGAGGGCCTAGATCCAGATCTGAAAGGCTTAAGGGCCTGGTTCAGTAGGACTTTATGGCATATCTGAAGTGTCACTTCTGTAAATTGCAAGATGTTTGTAAAAGGGACATAGCCAGCAGGGGTAGCATATAGATATTTCTCTATAAGGTACAGATTTAGTTTGGTTGCCGTATTGGTTCTGGCGAGAACAGATCTAGAAGCAAATGGTTTGATATCTTCTATTGGACCAACTTAGATGTTACAAAAAGAACAACGTGCCTAAGCTTTCAGACCAACCAACTCCTTCCTCGGATGCTTATGGCAATTATTTAGAAAATCCCATACTATTAACACCCAGATCATACATAGAAACCTAGAAAGAATTATCATTGGTTTAAAATACTCATTTAAACCATAACAGCAGTTTAAATCAGAGGAATCACATTTTACTAATTTGTTTTAAACTGAGGAGCCATTCAAGGTTAAATGTCACCAAAATGTGATAAGGACTCTTCAAGCAGAAGGCTCCACTAACAAATTATGAATGTCTCAGTGTACTTTGTGAATACAGTCTAATGAAAAGCAAGAACTTTAGATTCAATACTACAGTAACTTAAGTACATGTTAAAATGTGATTTTAATGTATGTTAAAACAAGCCAAAAAATATCTAACATACATTTTCTATATATGGCATAAAGAAGGTTTAAAGTAGTTTCCCTAGTGTGAGCAACTGTTTCACACATTTATACAATATACAACCTATCTGGAGACATTTTTCCAATTATTCACTCAACTAGTTACTATATTCCGGAAACCATAAGATCTTCAATGATGTAACATGATACTATACAAGAAAATATCAATTGTCAGTATAAGAGCCACATTAAAAAACAAACCTGTCAATGACCCCTAAGAAAATGAGACCATGCATTCTAATATGTTAAGGGTTCAATATGTACCAATCACTATAATATAACCCAATGGAATTCAACCTGTCAGAGACCCCCCAATTAATTGGAATCATGCATCCCAATACGTAAAGAGTTAAACAATGTGACAATATATAATCAAACTACTATATCTACAGTAACAGTCTAAGGAATCTGAATAAAAACACAATGGAAATACCCCCCCCCCGGAAGCTAATTAGTTAGAAGGAAGTAAATATTCACTATGAACGTAAGCCAAGAATCCTAACACACTATCATTTACATCAATCACTACAATATTTACCCAATGAAATTAAACCTATCAAGGACCCCCAAGTGAGTGAGATCATGCATCCTAATATGTTCAGAGTTCAAAAAAGTGACAGTATATAATCAAATTGCTATATGTAAAGCAACACTCTAAGGAATCTGAATAAAAACTCAATGGAATAAACCCCCCACCCCAGGAAAAAAACTAGTTAGAAGAAAGTAAATATCCACTGTGTGTGTGGACTAAGAGTCCTAATACACTGTAACATCATTATGTCATGCACCTGAATCTAAGCCTACCTCAATATAACCACAACCCCCCACCACACACTCCTTACATACACAACCTCCCCCTCATAAAAAAAGTACCACACACACACACCCCTTTGGTGAGAAACCAACATATTGATAGCCAGTTAAAAATGACTCTGTACATATTAAAACAAAAAATAAAGACACACTGAAGTTCTATTATATATTTATATGTCCATCCTTTGAAGTAAAGGTCTGTGAAAGTTTAAGTAGAATAATGTGACATAAACCCTAAATCTATGTTCATGCCATCTTCCACCATACTGAGAAGTAAAATAAGCCTGATCTCAGAAGCCTGTCTCTGTTGTGTACTTTTGAAATGTCCTTTCAAGGCCATTACTGACATATCCGAGATTGAGTGGTCATTCTGAGAGAAGTGTCAACCCACTGGTTTTTCAGTCATCTTCAAACTAATAGTATGTCTGTGCACATTCATTCTAGTGTGGAGTGCTTGCTTTGTCTCTCCTACATACCCTGTGTGAGGACATCTCTTGCACTGAATTAAATAAACAACATTCTTTGATGTACATGTATAATTCCCCTGTATCCTGAATTGTCTGTTTTGTGATGTAACCACACAATCTGAAGTGGAAATGAGTGCACAAGTTTTACAACTGAGTTGATTACAGGGCGTGTACCATTTAGTGTCACGGTATTCTGTTCTGGTCCAAGTTTACTCCTAATAATCAGGTTGGCTAAATTAGGTGGTTATTTAAAAGATAGTAGTGGTAGTAATTGAAGAATTCAATTTAGGGTCTCATCTTCACTAAATATTGGGTGGAGGTCCTTAATAATCTTATGTAGAAGTTCAAGGTCAGCATGATACATGACTACTAAGGGTATTCTGTTGGTAGTGGTCTGTTCCTTATACAGAAGTAGTTATTCTTTTGGTACCTGTGTTGCACATTCTTCTGCTCTGACAATTTCCCTGGAAGAGTGGCCCTGCTCAATAAAGGTGTTTTTCAACACAGACAAATATGTATTTCTGTCTTCCTCACTAGAACAGATACAGTGATACCGTAGTGCTTGACTGTACATGACAGAATTTTTTTGTGTGGCTCGGGTGATTACTATTCCTGTGTAAGTATCTCTGTCTGTCTGTTGGCTTCCTGTAAATACATGTATGTAAGGTTCCATCTTTGATAGTGACAGTGGTGTCCAGAAAATGAACACTGGTAACAGAATATTCCAGGGAAAGCTTTATGGTTGGGTGGCGGTTATTCAGTTCCTGCTGGAAATCCTTAAGTGTGTCAGTGCCCTCTGTCCAAATTATAAACAAATAAATGTAATGGAAATAAGTGAGTGGTTTGTGCGTACAGTGCCTTAAAAAATACTTCTCCAAATTTTCCATAAAGAGACTAGCATACTGTGGAGCCATCATGGTGCCCAACCATAAAATTTTCCCACAGTTGAGCAGTCATTACTCCTCCAACATCAAACTGCAACTCTACAGTGCTGACAATGACTCCTGTCTCAACATTCTAACTCCCCACTCTGCAGCTGGCCCAAGGCTTATGCTGCTGTGAGAGTTCCAAAATGAGTTCATCACTTCCATCTCAGCTGAAGCCAAGTAACGAGATGTGTGAGCAGGTGAAAAAACATTTAACTAGTTAATCACCAGCTGCCTCTCCCTGCCTAGCACTGATACTGAGGGGATTCTAGTAACCCCAGGGGACTGGGTGGTTACAGGTATACAATACATTCACCATAATGCTGATTTACTGTTCTTTTTTTTTCTAATTCTATTTTTGCGCCCTCTCCTGGTATCCCCCGAAGTCTCTCCAGCAGCCACCCAATACCACCAACTCTACCTCCTTGTGTGGCCCCGACTTTTCCTCTCCCCCCGACACCAGTCATCCCCCAGGTCTACCCTCCAGGGAAGGGATGTCCCCACCCAAGGTGCTCTATCTATAGGGTTGAGCACTGGGCCGGGGAGGAGACAGGATGAGGAAAGCCGTGCCCGACTACGGGAGTGTGGTTCATGGGTGGGAGGCGCTTTTGCCTATCGGTGGGAGGAGGAGGGGTTTCTACATTGTTATGCTCCTGTGGAGCTCGATTGTCAAGGCAACGTGCTGATGTGGCTCCACCCCCTGGCATACACCATGACACTGCTGTTGGCTACCTACAGCCACCGCCAGAGGTTGCTCCTCGAGCGATTGTCTTCCCCAACCCTCCCCAGGGAAGAAAGAGCAATCCTCCAGATGTTCAGTCTCTTCCCCCCCTGCCGACCTCCGGCAGCCTGGGCTCATTCCCGAATCTGGGTCACCGGCATGGTGCGAGGTGTGGCGTCCAGTGTCTCAACCCTCAGTGCCACCGGGCCAGCTGATTTACTGTTCATAAATGTGCACATAATTGCTACCGCCTAAGATACCAGCCTTACAGCTGGCTTTTGCTGCTCAATTGGTTGCCAGTACTTGTAAGAAAATCTATATAAAAATGAGTTTTTGCACAGTTTATGATTTTTTTAATGTAGTTATGTCTTAACTTATTTTTCATACAACTTTGTTATGATAGTAAATTAATTATGAAAAACTTGTACCTGTTTTGATAGCTTGTGATTTATTAAGCACTACAGGAGAGAAAAAGGACATTATAAGCATTTTGGTTTTCATCTTGTCAATATATGCTAAATATCGTAATTGTGTGCTTAAAAATATTATTTTATTCTATATGTGCTTGTAAAAATGCCCACAACTTCAAAACTGTTTAAATAATTAGCTTTTTATAGTTCCGGCTGTTTTGTTGATCTTGAGTACTTACTGCTGTGCTCATCTAAATTGCACCTGAAATGCATTCATGCTGACAACAACCTTAACAAACAGTTCCCAGTCAGCCCGGTGGCACTGAGGGTTGAGGCGCTGGATGCCACACCTTGCGCCATGCCAGCGACCCGGGTTCGGGAAAACAAGTCCGGGCCATCAGGGGTCAGCAGGAAGGGGGAGGGATTGAGCATCCTAAGGACTGCTCTCCTTCACTGGGGAGGGGGGGATTTCACCAATCGATGTGCTAGTGACCTCTGGCGGAGGCTGGAGGCACTACAGTGCTCGGTCGCAATCTTTAAGGGTTGGAGCTGTGGCAGACATCCTTCGGAGGTGCACGAGAGCGTGCATCAGCTGAGCTGGATGTCATTGCATGTCCGAGCTCTGGGGTATACAAGCTAGAATATGGGAAAAACCCAGACCAGTGGGATAGGCGACGGCACCTTCACTTCACGCCTAGTGCTGGATCTGTCTCGGCTGAGACTCATATCTTCTCCACCTTCAGCCCCACTGCTTGCCAGAGTCTGCCTTTCAAGCAGCCCAGGTAGGAATTGGCCTACCCTCCCCGGGTGGGTTAAAACCAGGGGTGCTGGCAGCAGGGGGGAGAAATAGGGTTACAGACCGTAGCAGTTCTCAGGCGGGTGGCCACAGTAGAAGGATGCCTGAGAGAGTTCCCTTGATCTGCGACTGGAGGGAAAAAAAAGAGTTGTCCAAAAAAAAAAAAACATTTCCCAGAGGGAACTGAAATTCTTCTACACTACACATGTGTGCCATTCGATACTGTGCTAACAGTTTGTATGTTTCACATTTGCCCAGTAAACAATAATTTATGTATTTATTTGAAAAGTTTCAACATGAAAGGCATACTGAGCTAAAATACCTAATTTCCAGATGTAACCTGGAATAAGGCAGCTTATTGTCACAAACCCACTCAGCAGGTCAGGCCCTTTACTCCCAAAGTGCCAACCTTGGAGCGCAGTCTTGTGAACAGTGTAACAGACAAGGTAACCCTCTTTTCTGTTTTTTGTGAGATCGGATCAACCTTTGGTCTCAAGTTCTGGAGGGATTCAAACTGTTAACCTCTTGCTAGCATACCCAATGTACAGACTCAGATCTAGCTGTCTTCAGGGGGCCAGAAATCTTTGCCTATGGGCACCTAACCAGGTATACAGAGATGAACCCTTTAAAACTTTAATAAAGACCTCAGATTTAAAACGCTTCTCTTTCCAGTTTGGTATCACCATTCAAGCATATGTTTAGTATCTGCAATAACCATATACTTTTCTTACAACTAAAAAGAAGTCAAAGACAGACCACGTAAATTCTAAAAATAATTTTACTAAAATATTTAAAAATATGTAAAACACAAAATACAGAACTCTTACATCAAAAGACATACACATCTTTTAAAAAGAAACAAGGTTTAAACAGTGCAAATTCCTACTGCAGTACTTAGTCTCCAAATACTTGCTTAAGTGCTCACTGATCTTTCCTGGTCAGAGTCTAGGTAAAAATGTGTGTCTGTAAAACAGAATTATTCCTTAAACAACTGTATTGGCCAACCCATTTTTGTGTGAGGTCAGCTAGCTCCTCCTCTGTCAGATTATATTTAAAAATATATCTAATAAAAAAAAAGTAGTCTTTTTAAAGTATCAATTTTGCAATCCTTCAGCATGACTCATGTTTCAAATGACATCTCTTTTGATCCATGCTGCATCCTCCTCACACAGACTTCATATGAGCATTTATAACCTCACACCCCTGTGTAATAACTTGGGTCTTCTCTTCAATGTCATAAACCTTTTTTAATGATTTCTCTCTTAACAAAATTACTTTAAACAACTCTGTAATTAGCTTCTGGTCTGCCATGTAATACACTGTATCTAAAAACTGAGTGTGTGTGATACACATGCTGTCAGCATTTCTCTTAGCTTGCATCTGTCAGCTGAAAACTGGGGGGGTGGTGAGGTCACTCCTAGAGCATCAGATTTTCCAGCAGAGACAGTAATACATTTTATATAAGAAAATATGATACAGCACTCAGAACTGGCTGTCTACGTCACACTTATAATGTCCTTTTTCTCTTCTGTAGCGCTTAATGAATGATAAGCTATCAAAACAGGCACAAGTTTGTCATAATTAACTATCACAATAAAATTGTATGGAAAAGTTAAGGTATAAATAAAAAAAAATCATAAACTGTACAAAACCCCATTTTTTATATTTGTTACACTCCATACTCAAATAAGTAAGCTTTATAAGCCTATAAATAATTATAAGTACCTTTCTGTAACTTTGCCTCTCTTGCCTGCATATTTAGAGAAAAGCATTACATAAATATATTTCCTTACAGGTACTGGCAACCAACTGAGCAGCAAAAGGCAGCTGTAAGGTTAGTACCTTAGGAGGTAACAATTATGTGCACATTTAAGAACAGTAAATCAGCATTATGGTGAGCGCACTGTATACCAACAATTTACTATATCAACAGTACATTCTGAATTTTAATAAGTTCCCCATTGTTATCTTTTTTAGAATTGATGTAACAATTATTGTACCTCAGAAGGTGAACAATACTGATACGTACACTAGCACTGGTAAATAAAAGTGATCTTTTGATACTTAAGTAGTGCAGAAGGAAACTGTATGTCAATAATACAATGATACAAATTGTGAAATTGTGTTTATTATTTTTTACAGTCCCCCAGAAGAAGCCTAATAAGGCAAACTGTTGGGGGCTTATTAAAATAAATTACATTTTTAAAAAGAGAAATTTGTGGTGTTGTGGCTTTTTTGGCCAAGAGCAGATCACATTCCTTTCATTGCAAGAAAAAAAAATCTAGACATTTCATTGACTGAGAGATCTGTATAAATGCAGTCAGGTGCTGAATCTCATTTTCCTCCCCTTAAAAAAACTAATTAGAGTTATTTTATAAGTGTAATAAGCCACTCCAGGGTGTGCATCATAGGACTTTAATACACTTCCCAGGGGCGTAAGGGCACTTGGTCTTTGGCCTCATGCCTTACTATGCCCCTGGATCATGCATCAAAATCCTATAATGCAGGACTTCCGGTTCCGGTCGCCTAAGGAATGGTAGCTTGATCCTAGACCACGAAATCCAAACCTGAACAATCCGTCGCAATCCAGCTAAAAAAAAAATAAAGAAACTGTCAAGAAAATGCAGCATGGAGGCATACCTAATGTCCCGAAAATAAAACACAAAGATGGGAAAAGTGCGTTGCATACAAAACTTAATTTTAACAACTCCGGGTCACAGCAGCAGGCCAAGATCTGCGCCGAGATAGCTGACTTAATCACACAGACACCTACAGTCGGAGAAGACATAGAAGAGAACTTTACCATCACATCCAAAACGTTTTGTACCACCTTACAGCAAATAAATGATACTTTAATCAGGCTGGAGCAAAGGGCTTCTGAGGACAGGCAGCAAATAACTGAACTAACAGAGAAAACTTCACAACTGGAAGAGACTGTCTCAGAGTACACAGCTGTTACGGATATACATAATTCTGCACTACAAGATCTACGCTGAAGGGAACTTGCCTTGCAACAGCAGATAGAGGACTTGGAGAACTGTAACAGACGAAACAATCTCCGTTTGCATGGCCTCCCGGAAGGGACAGAATCGGGGCAAATGTCCCAGTTCATGAGCAGTTTTCTAAAAGAAATCCTCGACTTGGACAGTGGTAGGAATCTGGGTATCACATGGGCTCATCGCTCACTAATAATGAAACCTAAAGACCCCAAGGCCAGACCCCGCTCAATAATTATGGCTTTCATGGACTATGGAATAAAGGAGAAAATCCTTCGTCTAGCGTGGGGCAAAAAGCAGGTGTTAGTTGGCGATGTTTGATTAAATTTTGATCAGGACTACGCTCCTCAGACCCTAGCTCGTAGGCAGAAGGCATATGGGGTGGTAAAAGCACTTAAACAGGTGGGATACCAAGCCCACTTAGAGTACCCAGCAAGAGTCAAAATAAATACCACAGAAGGATGGCAGCGCTTTCCAGAGCTCTCGGATGCCATAAAATGGGCTGAAAAGCATGGTGTTCCGATTCTGGAGAAGAACTTTGGATCTGCGAGTGGCTTGGATGGGAGAAGGGCCTGGCAGACAAAGGGGCCTAAAAAAATTGGCAGCAACATGCTCGGGAGAAACACAGTCAGTGTGGGACAAGGTGTGTTCCAAGAGTGTTCCCCAGCAGGATGGAAACCCCTCGAACCAACACGTAGCTCTGATACAGGAGGAACAGGCTACTTGAACAGATCAGTATACTGAATTTAAAATGTATCGGGGACTTTGTTTGGAGATACAGCAAGATGAAAGACGCCACAACTGGGCCTCGTCCTTAGCACCTATCCTAGAACATGCGAAGGCAAACGGACTTTTGGGACCTAAACACCAGTGACTGTGGCTGAGTAGGCTTTGGCCTCTCAGCCCCATCCTTGTAAATTATCGTTTGACATCACTCCTTACTGTGGGTTTTTTTTTTTATCTTTTTTTTTATCTTCTTTAAATTGTGGATCTGTAATACTAATGGGGTGGGGTGGGATGAAGGCCAGGGTGGGAAGGGGTGATCCGTCAGCTGGGAGGACAGATGACTAACTGCATGTCACAACAAAGGCAAAGAGCTGGATTTGGGGATACATGCAATGGGGGTGCAATTCCAGGGCATCTCCTGGGGGTGAGCGGCTTGGCTTAGGGGGGAGCCCTGGTGGCAGAACAACTTCTTAGAAAAGTACGTTTCGAGAGGTCTAAGAGGCCAAACTTGATAGGGGCCATGGGGGCTTCCGGTTGACCTCTCGCCTGGCTCTCCCGGGGCAGGGCTCTTCCTGGGCCGCAAGACTGAGGGACAATTATCAATTCAGAATTTACTCAGGCAGCCATCCAATGCCTCGCACTAGTATAGAAAGCATTAATCTGGTTGGGCAGAGGATGTATAACTAAGAGTAGATGGAGCATGGTAGAATACCTAAATGGCTCCAAACGATGACCAGCGAGGATTCTCCTCAGCCATGCAGACAAAACAAGAAGGAGAGTTTTTTTTTTGCCAGAGGTTCAGGATTGTGGCTGGAGATCCTGGACCAGAATTTAACCAGATATGGGGACTCGGATGTGGCTTGGGGGGGGGCATCGGGTGGACTGGAGGCGATCACCGGTGGCAGAGTGGAAGGGAATGAACTCTGGATGGAGAAAGGAGGGGACTTGGACCCCCCCCCCCAGAGTTTCTTCCGGCTCTTATTCCAAGGAGTTGGGAGTTAGCTGGGGTTGTTTCTGCCCCCTCGGTGTGGGTCATGCCCTTAGGAGGGAGAGATCCCCAGGATGGCACACAGAACTGGATAGCCCTAGACAGGGACAAGTATTACTCAAGAGCCCCCATAACCCCTCTTTGAAAAAGAAGGTTTGTTTTCACTTAAGGGTTTGAGTTGCAGGCTTGCTGTTACACCGGGCAACCACAGACAACCCTGCTGGATCACGCCACATTGAAGGAGGCATTTTCCTGCTGGAAGGCTAAGTATTTGGCCCCCTACCTCCTTCCCTAGAGTCTTTTTTTTTCTCTGGGAGAGAGGAAGAGGGTATAGTGGCACCTTGAAGTACCAAGAATGATTAATCTGCCATGCATATGGTTTCATGTATATAGTTTGGTTAGAAGGGAAGTGTTAAGTTGTTTTATATTCATGCTACAGATATTAAGGCAGGCACATGAGCATCATCAAATGATTCAAAAGACTGTGATTTCAACAAAATGGGCGACCTAAGGATAGTTTCTTGGAACGTTAGAGGGATCAATAGTCCGGTGAAACAAGCTAGAATACTACAAGAGCTGCAAAGGCAGCAAGCCTCCATTGCGTTTCTACAAGAATAGTAGATAGTGAGGAACATAAAAAGCTTCAGAGGGGATGGGTGGGAGGGGTATATGCAGCGGAATATTTGCAACATCCTAATAAAAGAGGAGTGGCAATATTAGTAAGGAGGGACACCCCGCTACAAGTAACCCAGGTAGACACTGACCCGGAAGGGAGGTATGTGAGATTGAGGGGGGAGTAACATATTCAATTCAGTGCTTCAGAGTAACTGGTAACTGGTATTTTTCTTTTAAACTTAGATTGTAGGCTTGTAGTGACACTATACTTTCTTTCTGTGTTGTCTTTACTTATAATTGTTTTTGGGCTGTTGAAAATTTAAAAAATAGTGGTGGTGTAATTCTGTGCTGTCTTGAATTGCTGCATTTCGCCTTCCTCTCACCGCTCCCCAACTCTTAATTATATGCCCTGATAAATCTGATTGACAGGAGCTAAACACAGGGTATAGTAAGAGGTGTGAAGTAGGAGGGCATAAGGGAAGAAGTCCACCCTCAGCACGACAAGTTTTTTGACTCATTTATTTATTTATTGGTTCTTTTCCTTAAAAAATATATATCTGAGGATCAGTTACAGGATTTTAGTACTGTAAATAAATAAAAAGAGAACTAAGAGAGCTTCAGTAGCAGATAAGTAGTGGAATTGCAGTATAATGTGGGGAGTGGTAATGCAGTGGCTGTGGGGCAGTCATATTCAGGCAGACCTTCTGACACTGAGGTGCTGCCCTCATCTGCATGCATCTCTCGGGACCGCGGATGAGGTAGCCAGACTCAGAGCGGAAGTAAACTGGGTCAGGAGTACCATCACCCTGTCCAGGAACCACCCAGTCCAATGCAGCTGCCTCAAAGGATGCCGAGAACGAGGAGCACTTGGATGACAGTGGGCTCAGGGAGGGTTAGAGCAGTCAGGCAGAGGCACAACCCAGATCCTATTCTCTCAAGAACTCATATGCCACACTGGAAAATGAGGACAACCAAATAGAGGTACCCAGGGAAGTGAAGGAAAGGATGTGGAGGTTAGGCAAGGAGGTGACCTCAGTGGGAAAGCAGTGGACCCCAGAGGAGGAGGAAGCGAATCCTGGTGGGGACTCCATCACAAGAGGGATCCAGCTAGGAACACAGGAGGGGAGGACAGGAGGTGAGGTGCCTACCAGGTGCCACAGCATGGAGGGATGGAAGGAAGATACTGGGATCACTGGGAAGGCAAGACAGGAGGGTGAGCTGGATGTCATTATCCACCTAGGTACTAATGACTTGGCAAATGGGGAGCCAAAGGAAGTTCAGGAAGAGTTAGGAAACTGGGAGGGGTCTCAAGCAAGTAGCTACTCTGTCACTTTCTGAAGTACTACCCGGAGAGGCAAGGGAGAGCATAGACTGCATGCACCAGAAACTTTAACTCATGGTTGAAGAACTGGTGCTGTGAGGAAGGGTTTGGATTCATTGGTGACTGGGGACCCATCTGGAGGGATGGGGGTTTGTTCAAGCCTGACGGCCTGCATCCATCCTGGAGGGGAATCCAAGCACTCAATGATAAGTTTAAATGCTACATTGACAAGCATTTAAACTAGCAAAGGGGGGTGGCAGGCCAGCAAGGATGATACCTACTTGCTCACCCCCACAGCTAGTAATGGAACCAGTGAACCAGAGGAGGGCTATCTCTGCAAAGCAGTGTGCAAAAAGATGGAGATTAGTGTCCAAAGGTGGATAAGCAGAAAGGGGCAAAATTCAGCAGAAGGGCAGACAGCAAGGAGAACCAGGGATAAATGACAACCAAGGAAGGGGCTGGAGTAGAACAGTGAAGCAGTCTAGGAGGTCAAATCATGGAAGCCATGTGTGCAAATGCCAGAGCCTTAGCAACAAGATGGAAGATCTGGAGGCTGTCATGGTACAGTCAGACCTGGACATTGTGGCCATCACTGAAACCTGGTGTAATGATAACCATGACTGGGAGATGGCCATACCTGGCTACAACATATTCAGAAGAGACAGAGCAGGCAGGAAGGGAGGAGGAGTGGCACTGTATGTGAAAAATGACATAAGGGCCACACAGATCCAGGAGGAACAAAATGGGGAGAGATACTGTGGGTTAAGCTGGAAAGGAAAAGGGCCAGCATATCACAGGTGTGTGGCTCTAGACCACCAGCCCAGGAGGAAGAAACAGATAGGAGTTGATGCTAGCCATCCAAAGGATGGCAGACAAGGGTGAGGTAGTACTGGTTGGAGACTTCAATATACCAGACGTGGACTGGAGCATCCCAGCAGCAGCATCAACTAGGAGCAGATTTATCCTGGACTCCTTCAGGGTGCCTTCCTCAAGCAACTGGTCATGGAACCAACTGGCAGAAGGCAATACTGGACCTTGTGCTCACAAACAGGGACAGTGTGATGGGGTAACAGTGGGGAGCACCTGGGTAACAGTGACCACCAGTCATTGTGGTTTGAAATCACAGAAAGAGCAGAACCAAACCACACAAAAACACGTATCCTGGATTTTAGGGGGCAGACTTTGGGAAAATGGGGAGATGCTTGAAAGAGGCATTAAGGGAATGGGACAGGAATCAGGATTGAGGAACAGTGCAGTATTTAAAATGGGGATTATAAGAACAACAGAATTATGCATTAAGCAGGTTAGCAAGAGGAAAAGAAAGAGGAGACCATTATGGTTTCCAAAGAGGTAGCAAAAGAAAGTGAGAGCCAAAAGATTGCATTCAGGCAATACAAAAGACACAGGCAGAAGGGGATAGGGAAAAGTACCAGGAGAAACAAAGGGAGGCAGGAAGTCAGTAAGGGAAGCCAAAGCTCAGACAGAAGAACACATTGCAAAATCAGTGGTTAAAGGGACAAAACCTTTACAGGTACATAAGTGAAAAAAGAAGGACAAAGGAGGGATAGTAGACTGAAGGGGAGGATGGGAGCTGCGGAGGATGACAACAGTAAAGCTGACATATTGAACAGGTATTTCTGCTCAGTCTTTACTAAGGAAGAGGGGGTAATGGGTCTGAAGGGAGTACAAGGGGTGAGAATGGTGCAGAAATGGACACAAGTCCCTTTACACGAGAAAGGGTCCTGAAGGAACTGGAAGTAATAAGAGCTGATAAAGCAATGGGGCCAGATGGGTGCACCCCAGGGTCCTTAAAGAACTAAGAGAGGTGGTGGCTGAACCTCTGGCTATCCTGTTCAGCCAATCACTGGAAACAGGAGGTACCCAAAGACTGAGGACAGCAGATGTAGTCCCTTATACAAAAGTGGGAACAAAGAGGAAGCAGGAACTACAGACCAGTCAGCCTCACCTCGGTAGTGGGAAAGATCATGGAAGCACTACTGAAGGAGAGATTGTGGAACATCTGGTTGTCAATGGACTACAGGACCCAAGGCAGCATGGTTTCACCAGGGGAGGTCATGTCAGACCAACCTCATTGAATTTTTTGACTGGGTGACTAGGAGGTGGATCAGGGAGGGCAGTGGACATGGCCTATCTGGACTTCAGCAAGGCCTTGACACTGTGCCACATAGAAGACTATTACACAAACTGGGGAATATGGGTGTGGGCAGGACAGTAGTGTGGTGGGTAGGTAACTGGCTGGGTGGCAGGACACAGAGGGTGGTGGTAAATGGCTGTCACCCACAGAGGGAAGAGTGACCAGTGGGGTACCACGGGATCAGTGCTGGGACCGGTCCTATTCAACATCTTCATCAGTGACATTGCACAGGATATAGAAGGCAGAATTTCACTGTTCATTGATGACACAAAGCTCTGTAACAGAGTAGAAACACCAGAGGGTGTAGACAGAATGAGAAGGGACCTGCAGAAACTTGAAGAATGGTCAAGGGTTTGGCAGTTGAAATTAATGCAAAGAAGTGCAAGATAATGCATATGGGGCACAAAAACCCTGGCACAATATATCAGTTGGGGGTGAGGATATAGCATGCACCAAGCAGGAAAGGGATCTTGGGGTTGTCATCTCTGATGACCTCAAGGTAGGGAAACAGTGTGACAAGGCATCAGGTAAAGCAAATAGGATGCTGGGATGTATAGGGCAGGGCATCACCAGCAGGAAAAGGGAGGTCATAATTCCGCTATACAAGACACTAGTGAGGCCCCACCTGGAGTACAGTGTACTGTTCTGAGACCATACCTACGTAAGGACATAGACAGGGTAGAGAAGGTTCAGAGGAGGGCAACAAAGATGGTGCATGGGTTGCATCACAAGTCCTATGAAGACAGGTTGAAGGAACTGAACATGTACTCCCTGGAGGAGAGGAGGAGAGAGGGGATATGATAGAGACATACAAGTATCTTACAGGGAGGAACAGGGTGCAGGAAAACACTATTTTTAAGCGAAAAAGATGTTTCAGGACTAGAGGGCATGGGATGAAGTTGGAGGGAGGACGATTCAGAGGAAACATGAGAAAGAATTTCTTCACAGAACGGGTGGTGGACAAGTGGAACACCCTGCCAGAGGAAGTGGGGGGGCTGAAACAATCACGGGATTTAAGAATGCATGGGATAGACATAAAGGAATTCTAGAGGTCAGGGTAAGGGGAAATAGACTTCTAGGAAAACAAACTGAACTTACAAGCTCAAATGGGCAGACTAGGTGGGCCATAGGCCCTTATCTGCCGACACTGTCTATGTATCTATGTATCTATGTATCTATGAGTACAGAGGCCAGAGATGTATCCTAGTAAATCTATACGCCCTGAATAATGAACAAGAGAGGACACAGTTTTTAAACAAATGCTTTTTGGAATCAGTCACAGACCCACAGAGTTTAGTAATATTGGGGGGAGATTACAATACGGTCATGGATTTAGGGCAAGATAGGGTAGGCTCCAAGGCTGCGGGCTCAGCCAGATCTAGTAAGGTGTTGACCAGACTATGTACAGAGTTGTCACTAGTGGACATTTGGAGATTCTCTAACCCAGGGGCAAAAGACTACACATATTTCTCCCTGAAATACAAAATGTATTCTAGAATTGATTTCTTTTTGGTATCTCATAACTGTCTACAGTACCTACACAAGACAGACATTGGTAACATCATTCTGTCAGACCATGCCCCGATCTCCTTAAACCTGGACTTGTTCCCCAGACCTAGAGAGACAACGTGGCATTTAAATGTAAGTCTCTTAACACATAGTAACTTCAAAGAGCTAATCCAGAAAGCCACCACAGAATTTTTGGAGCATAATCCACCGGAGGAAACGGAAGCGGGGGTTAGATGGAACGCACTAAAATATTGCTTAAGAGGCCATATTATTAAATATGCCTCTAGATATAAAAGATCTAAAATTCAAGAGAGAGTAGAACTAGAAAAGCGAATCTTTTGGTTAGAACAGAACCATCAGGGAACTTTGGACCCAGCGACCAAAAAGGAATTAGAAGAAACAAAAAAAAAATTTGAATACAATATTAGATGCACAAGTGGAAGGCCAACTAAGGTATTGTAGACAAAGGTATTACGAACAAGGAAACAGGGCAGGCAAAGTACTCGCCTGGCAAATCCAGAAAGAGAGAGCATCTAGAGCAGTCCCCAAGTTACGATCACTGGAAACTCAGAATTTGATCACATCCCCAGATTTAATAGCTGCTCAATTTCAAAAATTTTATGAGACCCCGTACAAAGAGGATAGGGAGCTGGGTCACCTAAATAATACACTTAAGTATCTAGAAGGTATAGTACTCCCCAAACTGTTAGATTCAAAATGATTGGAATTGGAATCACCTATTACTACAGAGGAAATAGTACAAAAAATCAAGCAGTTAAAAAATGGTAAGGCCCTTGGATTGGATGGATATGTCGCGGAATTCTATAAAGAATTTCGAGAGATGTTGATCCCTCCTATGAAGGAGGCGTTTAATGAGCTATTGCAGGGAGAGAGGGCACTCCCCAGATCCTGGAGTGAAGCACAGATTTCGGTGATCCACAAACCCGGTAGAGACCTGGAGAATTGTGGCTCATACTGTCCCATATCCCTACTCCCAGTAGATTCAAAAATCTTCACTGGAACAATAGCAGCCCATTTACAGAAAGAAATACAGACCCTGGTTCATCGAGACCAGACTGGCTTCTTATCGGGGTGATATCTGCAAGACAATATACGTCGATTCTTAAACATAATTTCAGCCCAAAAACATAAGAAACAGTTCCAAATAGCCATTAGCATGGACACCGAAAAGGCATTTAATAGGGTAGATTGGGTAGCTCTAAAGAAAACACTTAGGAAATTTGGCTTCGGGGACAAATTTGTAGCCTTGATCAGAGCATTATATCAGGCACCAAAAGCTTGAATTAAAGTGAATGGTTATCTCACGAATAGCTTCCCATTGGGGCCGGGGACAAGGCAGGGTTGCCCCCTCTCTCCGCTGCTCTTTGTGTTATCTCTGGAGCCTCTAGCAATAGCCATCAGGTCAAATCCCCTAATAGAGGGAGTGCAGGTCGAGGGTCACCCTCAAAAGTGGCCCTCTACGCGGACGACTCCTTGTTTTTTATTTCGAAACCTGAAAGTTCTTTACCAGCTCTAATGGAAGAATTAGTGGAATATGGGAAATTAGCAGGCTATAAAATCAATCATTCCAAGTCGGAGACACTCATTTTAAGTGGCAATCCCTCCCAGGAGTTTAGGGCAGCCTTCCCATTTGCTTGGGCAAAAAAAAATGTGATAAAATACCTGGGGATTAAGATATCAGTTGATCTGACCTTACTTTATAAGAACAACTATGCTCATCTGTTCCAACAGATACAAGTGGATCTGGCCCGATGGCAACTGTTGCCATTAACCTTATACGGCAGGGTCCAAACTATAAAAATGAACATCCTACCCAGGTTCATTTTCCTTTTTCAGACCTTGCCCTTGGGGATACCTAGGGATTTTTGGACAAACTTACAAAAAACAACACAGCGGTTCATATGGAAAGGCAAACACCCTAGAATAGCACTGACCACATTGCAGACCCCGAGAGAGCGGGAAGGCCTGGCCTACCCTCATTTTTATTTCTATTTTTTGGTGGCTAGGGGGTCTTAATTGTGCACCTGGACGAAACGTAGAATAGATTCAAGATGGTATCTCCTGGAGGAAGATTCACTAAAAGGATGGACACTTTGGGCCTTACCCACTAACACATTGCCCCACAAAACACAGGGTCTCAAATTAAACCCATGGGTCTCCCACTCGTTGAAAATATTACAAAAGCTTAGAAAAATCACATATACTCCTGAAGGATTGGGATTGCTCTTCCTGATATGGTTTGAACCCACCTTTGTGCCTCCAAGGTTGGACATGGGCTATAAGGTCTGGGCTGCAAAACGCTTAACCACTTTTGCCCAGTGCATAGGGAACAATTCTCTCCTATCCTATGCACAAATGAGTGAAAAATTTCACTTACAGAAGCAAGACCATTTTAGATTTTTACAGGTACACCACTACATATCTACAGCAAACAGAATACAAAAAATAACTAGGGAGAGGACAGAGCTGGAGAACTTTTTTTATGGGATTATAATGATCAAGGGGAATACACACCCATTATCACAGTTATACAAGATATTACTCCACACCCTTCCCTCAGGACTAGAGAAACTTAAAAGTAAATGGGAAAGTGAGTTAAAAGTTAACATAACAGAGAATGTCTGGACTAAAAGATTTAGTCGGGGCTGGCAAGTCACAAGCTCTCCTACATGGCGAGAGTTCCATTGGAAGGTTATATGGCGATACTTTCTTACCCCTACCAAACTGAGACATTTTGGTCTGTCTGGGTCTGTAATGTGCTGGAGGGGCTGCGGAGAGTCCGGAACACAAACTCATATTTTTTGGGAATGCCCACAGATACGTCAGTTCTGGAGGGAGGTGCATACCTTAATCACCAGGCTTACGGGCCTGCAGATATCCTTTTCGGGGGAGGAGTTGGTGCTGGGACTCCCTACACTAATTAGTGGACCTAGACAATCCACGAAATTAGCTCAAATCATGAGGCTGGTGGCACTTAAATATATTACTGCCAGGTGGTTATCTCCACTCTCCCCTTAGGTGCAAGAGTGGCAGTCCAGAATGACTCAGGTAGAAACTATGGAACGGATTACAGCAACGTTGAGGCTACAAAGCAAAAGGTTTGCCCAACTTTGGTCCCCATGGTACCAACACAAGTGAAGAGAGAAAGCTGTCCCATACATAAGTTTGTGTCAGGACAGTAGGAAAGAGAACCAGGTCTTAGGGATGCAAGAGTAATCATTGATGTCGTGGAAAATGGATGCAATTTAGTGCCCACCTTTAAGTTTAAGTTTAAGTTTAAATTCAACTGATGTCTTTAATTTGGGTATGACTTTAATCTTAACCAGAACATATAGGCTAGAAACTAGAAGCTATAGTAAATGATGAGTAAGCTTTTAAGCTGTTAACTGAATAGTTATGTTCAGAAGGACAGAGCACAGTCAACTATACAAGGGGATTGAAAGCTGAGGGATAAGAGCTAAACTTGTGAGATGAACCCTATTGTTTAGTAATGCAATCAATTAAAGTTAAAAATAAGACTTAGAGATATGATTCTAGTATCTGAAATGAAGTGGATAAACATAATCAAATCTAAATAAAAGAAAGAATGGAAAGGGGGAAACTAGAATAAGTTGTAAAACAATGGATGTGGAAAGATAATATATATGGCTGCACAATGATCTATGTGATGTCCTAAGTAACAACTAATAAAGCTAAGTTTAAAAAAAAATATCCTATAATGCACATGTTGTGGCTTAATAATACGTATGTACTAGATTTTTGTTATACCTTGCATGGTGTATGCATCATGTTTACAACATATCTGTGTTATACAGTATGTGTAAAGGTATGGAAAAAGGAAAAATATAACAAAAAACTCTATGGAAAAAAAAGTTCACATACTAGGTCTTGGGGAAGGATAGGGCATTGTGGGCAGACTAGATAGACCTATAGTGTTTTTCTTTATTTCTATGGTAAGTTACATGTACTTTAGGGACTGTTATTATTGCACTGTGTTGGTTCATTAGTGGGTTTATCCAGTGAGGAAGGGGTAGATACTGCATCTCAGGGATGGCACTATATGTACACCAGGCACACTTAAACCTATCTCTGGGTAGAGGCACTGTGCTATTTAAATTTTTTTTAATTTTTTATTTGGAAAATGTTTCACCAGAAAAGACAACATGAGCTGTAAACAGCTCATTTCCAGAAGCGTCTGGAGGGGGTTACGAGAGTTGGGAGAACAAGCAAACACATAACAATAACAGAGCAATACAAGTACAGTTACTGAAAACAAACAGTGTAGTACAAGTACAGAGCAGAAATAACCCAGACCAACCAGCCAGGGTAAACAAAAACATATTCGGATATAACATACATTGTAACAACCCAAGAGCAGGTGATCTGGTAAGGTAAAGGTTAGAGGATGGGTAACACATTTGAAGTGCTAGTGGTAGTAGGCTGAGCGCAAGATTCAAAGTGCTATATTATATACCCAAGGGAGGGCAGTTATATGACAAGTGGGAAAGTGGATGAGCAAGGGATAGAGGGTAGGGGGATGGAATGAGGGGGAGGGGGAGAGAGAGAGAGACAGCCAAGATCTATACCCCTTCAGAATGCTGAGAACCCGACAAGTGGGACAGGACCAGGCAGAAAAGGGAGGGAGAGAAAGGGGTCGGGGAGGTAGAAAAGAGAGGGGCAGGAGAATAGATGGGGAGGAAGGGGATAAGGAAGTAAGGAGGTGGGTGGATGATGGATTTGAAAGTGGGGGGAAAGGGACAGGGGGAAAAGAAAGAGAGAGCCAATTAAATTAAACATGAGTTTCAAGAAGTCAGGCCCCTCAACTTTGTGTGACACAAATGCTCACAGTCTAGGAAACAAGATCCCAGACCTGTAGGCAATAATGAAAGAGGCTAAACTGGACATAATGGCCATTAGCGAAACATGGTTCATCAGTAACCACAATTGGAAGACTTCAGTACCCAGCTATGTACCGTTCAGAAGAGACCGAGGTACAAAAAGGGTGGAGTGGCCCTTTATGTCAATGAAAATATCAAAGCTACAGAAATTCAGAATACACATAAGGAGCCAGAAGAACTATGGGTCACCCTGGAAACAGGAAATGGGACAGCCATACAAACTGGGGTTGTCTATAGGCCTCCAGACCAGGGGGAGGACATAGATACATTACTGTTAGAAGATATACAAAACATGACAGCTAAAGGGGAGATTCTGATAATGGGAGACTTCAACATGCCAGATACAGATTGGTCAATACCAGCAGGAACATCTGCCAGAACTAGACAAATAGTGGATTCCCTGCAGGGGAACACATCAAACAACTGGTACAACAACAACCCACAAGAGACAGTGCTATCCTAGATCTAGTACTGACTAACAGGGAAAAGATCACAGATCTCCAGGTAGAAGGTCACCTGGGGGCCAATGATCATTACATGGTATGGTTCAATTTGGCCACTAGAACTAAATCATCCCATTCCAAGGCAAAAATATGGGACTTCAGAGGAGCTGACTTTGATAAGATGGTCAACAGATTAAAGCTGGCCATGACAATAAAGAAATACAGGTGAGGGGGTACAGGCAAAGTGGGCAAGCATTAAGGATGCAATACTTGAAGCAACATCCCATTGTGTTAGAGAGAAAAGGAAGTGCAAAAGAAGAAGGAAACCACTTTGGTTCTCAAAAACAGTAGCAGAAAAGGTCAGAGCCAAAAGGCTGGCCTTCAGGAAATATAAGGGAATGCAGTGGGATGAAGACAGGGAGGCATACCAGACTTCCCTAAGGGAAGCAGGGAAGGCAGTAAGGCAGATAAAGGCCCAAACCAAGGAAACACTAGCACGAACAGTAAAAGAAGGGGACAAGACTTTCTATAGATATATTAATGAAAGGAGAAAGTCCAGAGGGGGTATTGCTAAGATCAAAGGGGATAAGGGGGAGTGTGTGGAGGAGGACCAAGGAAAAACATCTATCTTAAATAGATACTTCTGCTCAGTATTCACTGAGGAGAAGGCATGGCAGGGCCCACAGCTCAGCACCATGGACACAGGGGGGAGGGAGGTATGCACTAGTCCCTTCACAAAAGAAAGGGTCCTACAAGAGCTCGCTAAGCTCAGGGTGGACAAGGCAATAGGAACTGATGGCATACATCCCAGGGTACTAAAGAAGCTAAGGGTGGAACTAGCAGAGCCATTATCAGAACTGTTTAGTGAGTCTCTGAGCACAGGAGAGGTCCCAGAAGAGTGGAGAAGGGCTCATGTGATCCCGCTCCACAACAGTGGTAGCAGGGAGGAAGCAGAAAATTACAGACCAGTCAGTCTTACCTCAGTAGTGGGCACTCCTTAAGAAAAGGATACTGCAACACCTGGAATCCATAGGAGCACAGGATCCAAGATATCATGGGTTTACAAAAGGAAGGTCCTGTCAAATTAATCTCATATATTTCTTTGACAGGGTAACCTGATTGGTGGACCAACGGGGAGCAGCTGATGTTGCCTATCTTGACTTCAGCAAAGCTTTCAATACTGTTCCACATAGAAGATTGATTAATAAGCTGGGTAGGCTCGGGATGGGTCAGAAGTTGGTCAACTTGGTGGCCACCTGGTTGAAGGGCAGAAAACAAAGAGTGATGGTAAACGGTATACAGTCAGAAAAGATGCAAGTCAAAAGTGGGGTACCTCAGGGATCAGTCCTGGGGCCAGTCCTCTTCAATACTTCATCAGTGACATTGCAGTTGGACTGGAGGGTAAGGTTTGTCTGTTTGCAGATGACACCAAGATCTGCAACAGAGTAGATGATCCAGATGGGGTGGGCAGAATGGGAAGAGTTCTGGATAAACTAGCAAAATGGTTGGAACAGTGAAAACTAGGGTTTAACGCAAAGAAGTGCAAGATCATGCATATAGGGAAGAGATACCCTGAAGCCACCTATAGGCTGGGAGGGGAGTTGCTGGCAGTCACAAAGGAAGAAAGGGACTTGGGCATCATTATCATCACAGATTACCTGAAATCATCCAAGCAGACCACTAAAGCAGTAGGTAAGGCTAGGGGGATGTCGGGGTGTATTAGTAGGGGTATCACAAGTCATAAAAGGGAGGTAATAATCCCTCTTTACAAGACACTGGTTAGGCCCCATCTGGAGTACTGCGTGCAGTACTGGAGGCCACACCTTCAAAAGGACAGTAACCAAATTGAGGCAGTTCAGAGAAGGGCAACCAAAATGGTGCAGGGACTGCATCAGAAAACATATGAGGACAGATTAACGGAGCTCACTATGTATACTCTAGAGCAAAGGAGGGAGAGAGGTGATATGATTGAAACATTCAAACACCTTAAGGGCATTAACAAGGTGAAAGAGTCTAACATGTTTCAATACAAGAAAAATAGCAGGACAAGAGGACACAGCATGAGATTAGAGGGAGGCTGATTAAGGGGTAATGTGTGGAAGATCTTTTTCACAGAAAGGGTGGTGGATGCATGGAACGGCCTGCCTCAGGAAGTGGTGGATATGCATACAGTGCAGGGCTTCAAACAGGTATGGGATAGGCATAGGGGAGCAATACAGATGAGTATGCATAGATAGGCCATTGACAGAGCAAAAGTTGATGGCACATTCATAAGGTAGTAAAAGAAATAGGCAGACTGGATGGGCCTTGCGGTCCTTATCTGCCATCAACTTCTATGTTTCTGTGTTTCTATAGCCCACAAAGCAGGGGCAGTAGCAGTAACATCAACAGTGTCCCTGTTACATTTTGCTTGATTGAATCTAAGACTCAAGGAGGTCAACCAGATGACTAACTTGTTCTGCTCCTCCTTACATTTGACCCAATCCTCAAGGGAGTCCATCACACTGGCCAGTTTAATGTCATTAGCACACTTAAGCAGCCTACTGGAGATTCCAGCTTCCAGATTGTTTATGAAAATGTTGAAAAGCAGTGGTCCCAGCTGCTGAAAAGTCTTTGCCACCCAAAGTAGTGCCTATCAAAGCCAACCAAAGACTGCTTATCCCTGTATGTCCACAGGGAGCTTGATATCAGAATTCTACTCCCTGTTTTTAACTATGTGGATGTGGTCTATGGCACTGTCCCTTCCATGTCCCTCATCAGACTGGATACTGTCTGTAACTCCTTCTGCCGCTTTGATACAAACTAAAGTGGGGTAGAGTACCTGCATGGTTTAACACAGAAATCAAGTGTAACATTAAAAAGAAATAAAGATTATACAGACACTATAAACAAACACAAAGTCAGGAAAGATGGGAGAAATTTAAAAAGCATGCTAATAGATGCAAAAATATGATTAGTAAGGCTAAATGCAGAGTGGAAAAGAAATTAGCTACATGTAAAGAGGACAATAAAAAACAGTTCTTTAGTTACACTGGTTCCCTAAGGGGTAATCAAAATCAATAGGACCATTAAAAATCGAAGAGAAATTAATTTCAGAAGAAAAGGAAATGGCAAATGAGTTAAATAACTATTTCCTTAGCATATACCAAGACAAGGAACCACTTAAAACTACAAGTACACAGTCTGGACAAAAAAATATAGATATTACTATAACATACAATGATGTACTGGGCAGAATCCAAAAGTTAAAACCAAGAACATCATCGGGTCCCGGTGGCATTCATCCTAAACTTCTCAAAGAAATTGCAAAAGAAATAGCAGGACCAATAACAATGCTCTTTACTGCATTGTTACAAGAGAGAAAGGCTGTAGTTATGCCAATACACAAGGGGGGAGACAGGCAGAATGTCAGAAATTATCGTCCAATTAGCCTAACATCCATTCTAGGGAAATTGATGAAGGGGATAGTTCAGGACCATATAGTAAGACATATTAAGGAACATGGACTTATGGATATAACTCAGCATGGATTTATTGCAGGCCATTCTTGCTTAACAAACCTACTTCACTTCTTTGAGCCTGTCAGTGCAGCACTGGACAAGGTCCTGCCAGCAGATGTTATATTCCTGGACTATGCTAAGGCATTCAATTCTATATCCCATAAAATCTGCTAGAAAGGTTAATTGACATGAAACTGTACCAAAAAATAATCTCATGGGTGAATTCTTGGCTGGGTGACAGACAGCAAAGAGTAGGCATTAGAGGTTTTTACTCAGAATGGGGCAACGTGACAAGTGGTGGGCCGCAGGGCTCGGTCCTGGACCCTACACTTTTCTGCATTTTTATATCATCAATGCAAACATCAGACACTGCTTGGATCTGCAAATATGCAGACGATAGCAAAGTGGGATCTATTGTTAATAATGAGGAGGCAAAACTGAAGCTTCAAGAAGATATAACAGCTCTGGAAGTGCGGGCATCAAGAAATAAGATGAGATTTAATGAGGGTAAGTGTAGAGTGATGCATCTGGGAAATAGAAACCCTAGGTACAACTACTTGCTAAATAACATCATCATCCAAGAGTCAATGGACGAAAAGGACCTTGGTGTCACTATAACAAACAGCCTTTCATTTCAGAACACTAGAGAATGGGTTAAAAAGGGCAAAAAGGTCCTGGGATGTATACTTAGAAACATTAAAAGTAGGGATAGTGCAGTGATTCTGCCACTTTATTCATCATTGGTCAGGCCCCACCTTGAATACTGCTCCCCCCCGCATGCACCACAAAGCATTGGAAGGAAAAAGATAGTTGAGAGGGTGCAAAGGAGGGTAATCAAGAAAATCAGGTATATGAAACACAAGTCCTATGGAGAGAGACTGATGGAGCTAGGCCTCTTTTCTATGGAGTACAGGAGCCAGAGAGGAGACCTATGCTTTGTGTACAATGCTATGAAATCTGAAGCAGTGTTTTAGAGTGTGGATCTGACGAAGTATAATACCAATAAAAATACCAGGCTGCATAACTTCTAGTTAAAAGGTGAAATAGTAAGAACTGAGAGGAGAAAAAAGTGGTTTACACAGCGGGTTATTTCGATATGGAATTCCTTATCAGAACATGTGGTAACTAACAAAACAATGGAGACTTTCAAAAGTTTGTTGGACGCCTACATGGGAACCAACAGATGTGTGTTCTTCCACTAACAAGTGGCGAGTTTCTTTAGGTCGACCATCCTCCTAACTCTTAGTAACCGATGAATATGGAGATATGACCCTGAAGTCAAGTGCAGCGATGTCCTGGAATCAGATCGCAATAGAAACCAGAGCTAAACCCACATCAAAGTGTAGCTGCTGTCCTATGAGGTTGAAATGGGAGCAGGAAAGCAAAATATTGTTGACACCTAAATCCTGGTAGAAATTTCTACAGACAGGATGGAAAGTCACCTCCTCCCCAATTTGGAGGGAATCCAGATGGAAAGTGACCATACTTTACTTCCATACCCTACCAATTACCAAGCATTTTAGTACTACTGGCACTGATCTCTGCTGAAGACACTGTGGGAACAAAGGCTCACATTTTCATGTATTTTGGAAATGTCCCAAAATAGAAAAAAAATTTGGACTGAAGTCCATCTGTTTGTACGATGGATTATTTATTTGTTTATTTATTTTATCCAGCTATTTGACCGCTGTCACCAACTCCCACCTACCTGGCGATAGGGGTACATGGTGGAGCTGACAGGTGGCTTTGGTCAGAAGTTTCACATTTCCTGTACCTGACCCTCCCGGCAATCCCCCATGGGTTACCCCCTATGGTAGGCCCGAGGTGAAGGGCATCAACTCCCCCCCCCCGGAGAGCAACATCTAGACTCCAGGGGCCAGCACGGGTGCTGTGGGGCCATCACTGAGCCTGCTGGCTCCATTTTTACTAGTTTTTCTCCTGCCACTTGCCGCAGTTGCCTGCACATGTGTGGAGGCACGCGCACACAGCGACCCGCGGCATCCTCCCTACTTTAGTCACTCCCGACTGCACTACCTCTTGGCTTCCATCTGGGGGCAGCCTTACAGTGGGCGTGACTGGGTCTACACCCGGGAGGGGAGAGCTGCCTTACAGCTGCTCAATCCATCTCCTGGCCTCCCCCCTGCTGCTCCCAACAACCCGGGCTTGTTCCCAAACCAAGGTCACCAGTGTGGCGTGAGGTGTGGTGTCTAGCACCTCAACCCTCAGTGCCATGGGTTGGCTCTGTACAACAGATTATTGGCAAAACAATTCCATGTGGTTTATTTAGTTTAATCTTTGTGCTACTACCCACGTCGGTCAGAAATTAACAGCTCACAAGGCTGTTTAATATACTGCTGACAGCTGCACTTAAATTTATTACTTTGTTGTGGTTGTCGGATGTTACTCCACAGGTATCTTTCTGGATTAAAAAAAAGTTGAGGAGCTTCAGAGCACGGAAAGGATAATCTTGGATTTACACCTATGAAGGGAGACATTCATTACCTTCTGGCACCTCTGGGATTTGTATTTTGTAAGAGCAGCCCCACAGGAGCTGTCTGAGGCCCCTCATGGTCTCTAGCAGGGATTTCTGATGACCTTCAACCTCATTTTTATATGCTGTCACTATATTGAGGGGGCGGTGTATGCTATTCACTCATGTGGACATTGCCCATGCTACTAGCAGATCTGCATCCCTCTGTCACTTATATTGATCCTTCTCCTTTTTTAGTAATAGGTTGGACAAAGGTCTCTCATGAGTTCCACAAAACCATAGCCTTGAAAATATGAACCACTGTACTAAATATTTTATAGTGTGTAGTTGGCCCTTGTTCAGCATGGATTTCAAGCCTTGCTGAAATGTTGTTGTATCACAGTTCAAAGGTCATGGAACATTGTTCTACCCTTCTGTGGTACAACAACATATCATCTGTTAAGAAATCTGTGAGCCACTTGGTCTGAGAACCACCATGCATGTACAGATCAGTTAAAAAAAAGTGATGCTGTAGAGCCATGCAGTGTGGGTGGCAGCCGGCCGGTCACAAAACCAATCATTAAATAGATCAACACAACAAGCAAAAGATGGCACAGACAAGTCCATTATAATTTTTTTCTTTAAAGTCAGTTTTGTCCCCTAATTTGCCTTTCTGTAATTTCAGCCCAGCTGCATTTTCCGTTCTCCCACTTCACACTGACATGTGCGTTGTCACAATAATTTATCTCCCTGACTCCAAGAAACAAACAAATAAAAACTATATGTTATAAAAAATACTAGCTTGGCAACCTCGTGCCCAACCAACCTGTTCTGCCACCTTGAGGTCTGATGTCCTACAGTTTCGAGGTCCAGTGTCGTCAGAACCCTTCTGTGGCAGAACAGGCTGGTTATGCATGGTTGCCCATCCAGTATTATCTATATTTTTAGCTCACCATGTAACAGGAACTACTATATGTTTATGTTTACAGTTGTATCTAGCTATGTTGGCCTATCATTCTTCCAGGTCAAAAGTGAGTGATATTAATTTCACCACCCTGAACACATTTTAAAAGTATGATTACATTTGTTCAACAAAGCTGAGTTATAAAAAAAAAAGAGTAAGAAAGCAGACTTAAGTGTTAGTGAGCAGTTTTATTTCTGTGAGTAGCTGTTTCTTGTTTGTTTATTTAAGTTTCTTAGTGTTGTAGTTCCTTTAGGTTGTTGTATAACTTATAAATTTAGTGTAAATATCAAATACTTTATATTTAATATATAGTTTACATCTAATATAAATGTGTGACTGCTGTGCATTAATTAGCACAGTAAATCCATTTTGTTGAGCATTTCTGTGATCTGCTTCCTGAGAGGACACTACCAAACTCAAGCAGGAGAACCTATGTCATGTAATTTCTTTTCATTTATTTGTAATTGCAGGTTGGTACACTGGAATGTTAAAATTCCATTTTCAGGCAAAACCTGAGGTCAATGATATTAACATACAAAGACAGTAGAATAACAGAAGTACACAAAACAAATTAATTGATCACATCATTTTACACAAGTACACACATTCAAATTTTTAAAATGATTACATGCAGCAATTGAAAAAAAGCTAGTTGATTGAGAACTCTTAACAATATCAGATAATAGATTCCATACTGTGGTGGCACAATAGACAAATTACCTTTTCCCTGGGATTGTGCGTACTAGAGGGAGGGCCAAGTTAAATTTTTGAGATGACTGTGATCCATAGGGAGAGTTATAAATGTCCAAGAGGACACATAGTGATGTGGGACTGCCTGAGTGCAAGATCTTAAATGTGAAGTGTGACAATGACAATTTATAATTATTTTGATCAGATGACCAATCAAGACTATTTAGTACAGTACAGTGATGTTTCCTATACGGTGCCATGGTTACACATTTTCCAAGTTTATAAAGCAAAGTTTCCTTCCAAGAGACAAAGGAAGCAGAAGAAGCATCAGTTATTAATGAGGCATAATCCCAATCAGGAGGCAGACTCTGTTGCGCAATTATTTTACATGATTCTTTTGTCAAAAATTTAGAAAATCAATACAGAGTCCCAATTCTAGAGTGTAGTTTGGCCGTGACTTTATCCATATGTATGTTAAATTTCAAGGATGGATCTGAAAATATGCCAAGATATTCAAGTGATTCAATTACGTCTATAGGTTCACCTCCTAGCATGCTCACTGAGAAATTTCCTGATTGTTTTCTTAGCTTTGGTTCAGAACCAAACAACATGGCCTTTGTTTTGATTTTGTTCAGCACCAGGTTATTTTGTGAGAACCAAAGTTGCAACTTGTTAAATTCTCCCCTTAATGTTAAGCTAATGTCAGTTACAGATGAGTTATAAGTAAATAAAACTGCATCATCTGCATACAATATTAAATCACAGTGTTTCGCTACATTTGCAACAGGATCTATAAAAAATGAAAAAAGCAAAGGGCCCAGTATGGAGTCCTGAGGGAAAGTTGAGCAAGCACCATTTACCTTAACATAATGCAGCCTCTTTGCAAAATAATCCCCAAACCAAAGCAAGGTAGAATCTCCCTCACCCAGGTTCTCAAGGCAGTCCAACAATAAAGTGTGGTCTACAAGGTTGAATGCCTTGGTTAGGTCCACGAACACTGCCTCAGTTAAGCCACCATTTTCAGTAGCTCTGTGGACAGGGTCCATGAACCTAACCAAGGCAGTCTCAGTGCTGTGCCCCCCCCCAAAACCATATTGGTTGGGGGAGATCAAATTGTGAACCTTAATATAGTCACTAAACTGTCTATGTACAATTTTTTCTTGTATTTTCAAAAGTATGGACAGGATTGAAATAAGGCGATAATTATATAATTCAGACTGACCTAGATTTAAGAACTGGAACTATGTATGACTTTTTCCATAAATTAGGAACCTGGCCAGTTTGAAAAGACAGGTTAAAGATTAAACTAATGAGGTAGGCTATTTTTGAGGCAGCAAGAACCAAGAATTTGGGCGATAAGTCATCACAACCAGGTGTTTTATCAGGCTTCATACTTGTTAATAATTTTAGTACCTCAGTGCTTTTCATGGTTTTTAAATAAAACCTCGACCTAATTAGGCTAATCTTCTTGTTGCTTTCTGTATTTGACCATTTAAATCTCTACGATAGATATCCAGTTAGAGAACTGTAAGTTAAATTCTTCAGTAAAAAGGGTAGAATCTGTCAGTAATTTCTTATCTTTTAGCATGCTTAGATTGTTTTCATTGGGGGAGAGAATAAAGACTTTATCGAACTCCAGAGCCTTCTGAGATCTGATAAATTAATCTGCTGTTATTTATGAAAGTAATGCTTTTTGCCAGTTTTACTTCCCTTCTACACAAATTCCTTTTATTTCGATATGTATTTAAATCAGCTATCAAATCATGTTTCTTATATTTTTTCCAGGCAGCATCTCTTTCCCTCATTAAATCAAATAAATTTTTATTGAGTCATTTGATCTTTCCTACCACTCTCTTCTTTTGATTAATGGGGCATGTTTATCTACTACATCCATAAAGGTCTCAATAAAATAATCTAAGGCACAGCCTACATCGAGTATTGCTTTTAAAAAGGACCAGTCAGTTTCGGATAGACAACTTTAAACACTAGGTACGCCAATCTTCGAGTAATTTCTTATTTCAATAAATCTAGGAGGAGGTTTTTTCATTCTTCCTCCTTTCCAAATCACATAGATTGGGTGGTGGTCACTAATAGAATCAGAAATCAAACCTCTAGCTATGCTGTGATCATTTCTGTTAGTTAAAAAACAATCAAGCAAAGAATGCTTGTTTGATTTAAAGTTAAGACGGGTCAGATTTGTTATGAATTGATGTAATCCTAAATTTATTTGTACTGTCTTGTAATTAAGATCATTATTGCTAGCCCAATTTAAATTAGTCTTGCACTGCAATTAGTTCACCTCTACCACATTTTGACATGAGATCCCAAAAATCTTGAAGCCCCTGGTTACTGTTCTTTGGTGGGTTATAGATGCATTACATAGTTAACTTTTTAAAGAGGCAGGAAACTACAGACCTGTCAGTCTGACCTCTGTGGTAGGGAAAGTGATGGAGTCACTTCTGAAGGAAAGAATAGTTGAGTACCTAGAGGCCAGTGGGGCACAGGACCCAAGGCTTCATGGGTTCACAGCGGGAAGGTCATGTCAGACGAATCTAATAGATTTCTTTGACTGGGTGGCCAAAGTAGTAGACCAGGGAGGGGCTGTGGACATGGCCTACCTAGACTTTAGCAAGGCATTTGACACAGTCCCACACAAAAGATTAATAGTCAAATTAACCAGCCTGGGAGTGGGTCCCAGGGTGGTAGCCTGGGTAAAATATTGGCTGGACAACAGGACACAGAAGGTAATTGTAAATGGAGTCCACTCTGAAGAAAGAGGGGTTACTAGTAGCATACCGCAGGGTTCAGTATTGGGCCCAGTCCTTTTTAATGTCTTCATAAGTGACATTGCAGAGGGACTGGAAGGAAAAGTATGCCTCTTTGCAGATGACACAAAGATCTGCAACAGGGTTAGTAAAGAAGGAGGTGTGGAAAGGATGAGAAGGGACTTGGCAAGGTTGGAGGAATGGTCAGAAGTATGGCAGCTAGGATTCAATGCAAAGAAGTGCAAAATAATGCACCTGGGAAACAAGAACCCAGGGGAAGAATACACAGTGGGAGGGAGGTAGTAACAACAACAAAAAAGGAAAGGGACCCAGGGGTAATCATATCAGATGACCTTAAGGTTAGCAAGCAATGTGAGAAGGCAGTAGAGAGGGCTGGGGGTATACTGGGATGCATAGGGAGAGGCATCAGCAGCAGAAAACAGGAAGTTGTTATCCCTCTGTACAGACAGTTGGTGAGAACCCATCTGGAGTACTGTGTCCAGTTCTGGAGACCCCATCTCCGCAAGGACATAGACAGGAAAGAAGCAGTCCAGAGGATGGCAACTAAAATGGTGCAGGGTCTGCAAGAGAAGCCGTATGAGGAGAGACTAAAGGAGCTTAATATGTATACCCTTGAGGAAAGAAGGGAGAGGGGGAACATGATAGAAACTTTTAGGTACCTCAGTGGAATCAACAAAGTCCAAGAGGGTAGCATCTTTCAGAAAAAGAGACGTGCAAGAACAAGGGGACACAATTTAAAGATGGGGGGGTGGTTCAGGGGCAATGTGAGGTAAGTATTATTTCACAGAGAGGGTAGTGGATGCATGGAACAGCCTTCCTGAGGAGGTTGTGGGGTCTAAAACTGTGGAAGAATTCAAGAATGCATGGGACAGACATAAGGCAATTCTTGTGGGGGTAGGAAGAAATAGGCTGTTGATTAACTAGGATCTACGGCCTATCCTGTAGGTAGAGAAATGGGCGGACTAGATGGGCCAAGCGGTCCTTATCTGCCGACAAAGTCTATGTTTCTTTGTTTCCTATTCTAATCCTTAGACCAAGGTACTCAAAAGAATATGGATTCTGCTCAGATTGTGTAATAACATCAACAGTAAGCATGCCTCTAGTGTAAAACATTCCCCCCCTTTACCCGAGACCCTATCCTTTCTATACAGGCAATAACCAGATAGCCGAACATCAGCATCTGCAATTGAAGGCCATATCCAGGTGTCTGAAATAACTAATATATCTGTATTATAGTAGTTTACCCAATCCTTAATTTCATGCATTTTTGAAACAACGCTCCTTGCATTTAAATGTATTATTTTTAATAACCCTTTTAAGGGTGCAAAATAATCCATGTTGCTTACATTTGTGTCAGCAGGGGATCCTGGATTTAATTCCACATCCCCCGCTAGCAACAATAGGCCAACAAGAACACATGGAATGAGGCTAAGTTTAATCAGTAAACAGGTAGAAACTGATTTCCTAATAAGAAGACCTGTGTTGTATGCCAAAGTTTTATAATGAGTACCCAATAAGTGAGTAAAATTCAAATTAAAGGTACTGTCTGATGGAAGACAGCAGCATCTATCTCTTATGCTTCTTAGTGGTAGAAGTTGTTCAGTACTTAGAGCTAGCTTGTAATCTGACAAAAGAAAAGTGCTATATAGGTAAGACCCAGGCAGATACCTTTTGTTGCCATGTTTACAGTGTATGAACCTCTGTAGGATTAAATAATCCTGAAAGAGTTAAGTAAATCAAGTTAGGCAGAACAATATTGAATAACTGTTTTAGCAATACGCAGACTGTTACACAGTGTAACACATTCAGACACAATATATTAAAAAACCTGATTATAAATATACCTCCCTGTTGTATCAGCCAGGCAATACAAACTTTCTAAAATACAAAAAAACTAGCTAGCAATAAGCATAGCCCTTTTAAAATAGGTTACGTACAATTTACTAAAGCAGCGTAGCGTTTCCCCTGTAAGATGATAGGAATAGACAGAGACAGAGAAGGATGTGAGGTTACTTGGAACAACTGAAGGGGGTTCCTATGTCCAAGAGGCCTGGTACTGTGTGAGCATGTACTAGGCCTTGTGATGTTTGAGCAGTAGCCTGTAACGGGACTCGAAAGGAAAAGCCCTGAGAGAGTTGTAACTAGGTTGGTGTGGCAGCATCATAAAGTGAGTGAGCCCCGTCCTCTTATCACATGACCCAGGGCTTGTGGGAGGTCGGAAGTGTGTGGGACAGCCTGTAGGAACCGTAACCACAAGGTTTCCTTGAGGCTGCAATTCTTCCCATAAAAGTGACAAACAATAGAAGCTACATCACCACTATGGTGCAGCAACTTTTCTAATGACAGACTCTTGTGCCAACTGTGTTTTGTACCGTAAGACATTCTGCAATCCTCTGTCCCCTGCCACACACACAAACACGTTACTTAAATGTTTTTAATGTTAAGAAAACCTGTCTTGTGCCCATCTGAGAAGTACCCACCTAGACACTCCAGTATGCCCAAAATGGTGGTGTATTTTAATTTTTTTATTTTAGGAAGATGTCTAACTTTCAGCCATACTCGAGCACGGCCAAATCCTTGTGTAATCCTGGCGTCGCTATACCAAGGGCTACTACCCCTGCCTGCTTCCCTGACTGCCGGTTGACGGGCCTGGGTTTGCTATCAAGGGTCACTGTGGTGTCACTACCAACAAACAGTAAAACAACAATTATGGTGCCTCCACCCAGAGTAATGATTTAGTGGGTTAGAACCTGAAATGATACAGCCCTCTGGGAAGCTATATCTACCCACAGCCCCACCTAGTGGTCCCACGCTTACAGTTTCACAAAATACCTTACTTTGCATTCAATTCACAATTAATGGAGAGTGCTAATAATATGCTCACAGTGACCACATTTGCCAACAGGGTTTGGAACTCGGGCACGCACCCTGTGCACCTGTAAGAAAATGGTTACCAGCGATAACACAGTACCTTTCAGCTATTTGCATGAAACCAGCACTCAGTAATGATATGCTCATCGACCAGGTTAACATTTAAACAACAAACAGATTCATTAAGGGATTTAAACCAGTGGTAGGGGATGCACACTAAAGTTTTGATTAAATGGTACTTTTGATTTTAGGAGTATCTTGGCTTTGCGTAACATTCAAACAAATGCATTAACCCCTCTGGAGTGTCCAGTTAACCTCACTGGGTACCCAGGATTTACTACGTTGCAGGCCTGAAGTGTTGTTGTGGGTCGGCTGGCATCACAGCTGGTTGGGGCCCTTAAATAAAGGAATGGTTAAGCTTTCTTTTATACTTGGCTGTAACAACATAAACCACTTTTTATGCACCCAGAAATTGTAATCCCCAGGCCCGATGGCCTCCAAAGAACAGTCTAAACCACCAAGCAAACTTCAAAAGAAAATCAGTTGGAAAAAGAGGTTAACTGGTGTTGCAGCGTAAAACCATGTTTTACTCACTGAACCTTGAACCTCGGGATCTGGGTTGATTTCCAGGATGGCTCTCCTCAAGGCAGAGTGTGGCTGCAGGCTGCAGGACTTCATCCTTTCTGGCAAGGACCAGAATACAGGGAAAGGAGCTGACATGACTCACCCCCTCGTCAAGGTACAGCCCCCAAGGGTGGCCACAACCCACGATGATCTTCTCTGCAGGAGCTGATTCCCTTCTCTGGTTGTCTGGCAGCTTGGCTTTTACAGGCAGCAACAGTCTCTCAGGCACATTATTTGGTATCACAGACTCACATGGGATACAGTTCGGTAATAGACCACATAGCTTACTCACTTGCAAATTGCAGTCCTGTAAATGCATTCTGGTGCACAGCAGTTCAGGACTTTCTCTGGCTAATTGGCTGGAGACAATTCTGGTAATCCCAGGCATTACATTGAAGTGCAGTCCCTGAGGCAAAAGCAGTTTCTCACCAGAATGCAGTTTTAGGGTCCTTTGACAAGCTGACCCACTTTCAGTCTGGAGATTCTGCCCTGGGGAAAAAATCTTCTCTTTTCTCCCTTACTGGAGAATGGCAGTTGCTCTGGAGACTTGGCAGTCACAATTAATCAGCAGGCATTTTGTCCAAGAAGAGGCAAAATAAGCCTCTCCCCCAGTTCCCTGAGCTGCAGGGAGCCTCCTCACAGTCCTAAGGCTCGACCCAGACTGACTTGAACTGCCCAGACTCAAATGGACCTTTTAAATAAAGGGCAAAGTTTCTGTAATTGGATTGACTGCCCAGGCTGATAATCACTGTCCCAGTCCTTTAACTGGTTATAGTTTTGGCACCTAGGATTGTTCCTGCTTTTTCCCCAAAAAATCTCTGGCACTGTCCCAGGAGCCTCTTCAATAAATGCTGGCTCCCGATTGGTTACAAAGATGGTGGCTGAGTTTACAGTTTTGGTGCAGTCTATTTAGTGTCCCCACGTACAAAGTTCTGGCACCACCAATATTTTAACTTTTCTTAAAATTATACCCCATGAGCAGTTAGCATCAACAGTGCCCTATTAAATGCCTTCATTTATTTAAATTAAACTTCCTTCATTTTGCTGTCACTGCCACCAGAACATATACCTCCTAGGTGGCATGCAGCGGCTTATCAATATTCATGCAGAGCTCATTAATATTCATGAGCCCCACTTTATGTCCCGTTTTAAACATTTTACTAAATAACTTCTGGGGCATTTCTCCAACCCCTTTGAGGTCGCCGGTCCCCATTTAGCTAAAGAGGGGAACTGGGACCAAAAGACATCCTCGGGTTTGACGGCAATACGAGTGGTCAGTAAATCAAAGTGCTCATGAGCGCATGGCGATCGCCGGCTCTCTAGCAAAATGCCAGCAACTTACAATTTAGATTTTTAAGCCCAAAATGGGCTAAAACAAAGTATGGGCCTGCTTGGGGGACACAGGGAACCACAAGGGACACAGGCTGAGTGGCTAAAAGCACCCAGGGAGAACAGGATGCCAGGGAGACAATGGGAGCAAACTGGGAGCCTATTTAAGGTAATCCCCCAAATGGGGGGGGGGGAAGTTGCACATGTAATATTCTCAATAAGTAAGTAATAAGCCAGAACATGGTGTGCATTACAGGATTTTAGTGCATGCCCCAGGGGTGTGGTAAGGCATGAGGCTAAAGGCTGAGTGTCCTCATGCCCCTGAAGCGCATTAAAATCCTATAATCACACCCTGGAAGGGCTTATTACACGTATGTCTCTAAGAAGGTTTTTTTGGGGAGGACAATGAGACTCGATGCCTGAATGTGTGTTTATGGAGACCTAATGCATGACCAAATGAAGTCCCTTGGCCAATGAAATTTCTAGATTTTTTTCTTGCCATTTTATAAGAACTAATGTATGATATGATTGTGATGCAAAAAAATTGCCAGGCCCTAATCCACACTATACACTCATGTCCACAACACTTTATACACATGAGCATGCAAATGTAACACATGCACACACAAACTGTAGAAATGCATGCAAATACATGCACACACACAGTACACACATGTACTTGGCACTATAAATAACCACTGTTTTATCCCTCCCTGCTGTGGTAGTAAAAGCTGCCACCAGGGAAAGCCTTGCCTTTCTATGCAGTACCTTGCTTCCAGCTGAAACGTGATTGTCCCAGTATCCAGAACTCATGGTTGTCAAAGTGGATCTCACCAAGTGGGGGCAGGAATGCATGAGCCAGTTCCCCATTGAGACCATCGAAACAGGGGTGAAGGGGTGAGAACCAGCAGTTGGTGTGGTTAAATGTGTAGAAACCTACAAGGCGATGAGAAACAAAAAAAAAAAAATTACAATTATTGGAAAAATCCTGGCTGACATTTTTTGCACATTTACTGTTTCTTACGGTTATAAGCCCCTAAACCTTGGGATACTATACCAGCTAACATTAGGCATGACCCTGCAGCCTACACTTTTAGAAACCAGTTATCTCTCTCACTTACCACTGAATGCTGTCTGTACCTATTCCCAGCTTCATAGTCTGACACACTTTTGTCAGTTCACTGTATAAAAATCACCTTTGCACTTCTCTTTTGTATACTTGCTCCACAGTTACTACTGTATGTATCAGTTCCAAGCCTTACACTCTAACATACTTTTGCCCTCCCCTGTCGGCTTAGTGTATAATAATTTGTTTTGTATTTCTCTTTTGTATATATGCTTCATAGTTTTTTTTGCATATCAGTTTATATCCTGGATAACTAAACTTGGCTGTATCATTATTCTTATGTGTTGCTGTCAAACACTGTATTGTTCTACCTGTTGTACTCTCCCGAGTCATGCCTGAAAATAGACAAATGTTTGTCTAGTGCACCCTATCCAGTTAATAAAAAATAAATAAATAAGAGCACATTCTCAAGCTCTTTGGATGAGAGAACTGAAAAGCTGAGCAAAAAAACACCCTAACCATAATGGACACGGAGCTCGATTTTCAAAGGCTGACACTGGGCTTGCATCAAACCTTGCATCAAAGCCATTTTTTTGGCACAGCTGCATCAAACTCCTTTGCCACAGCTGCACCCAATTTTCTACTGTTGGGCACAGTTGCATCAGTTTCCTCAGTTTATGACAGCTTTGCCAAATATTTGATGCAAGCCCTGTAAAAAAGGTTCCCCCAAATGTTACAAGTCAGAACAGGGGGAAAGCTGGCCTAACTTGCGGCATTTGGTGCACGAAACTGAAAATCCCGATCACCGGCTGGGAGAATGCAGCAAGTTCTGCGTCCCAAACAGTCGGCACATCAGGAGCTTGCGGCATTCTCGGGGCTTTGCAAATCGAGCCCAGGGGCCATGCATATAAACATATTAGAATAGGAACAAGGGCGTGTCCATATCTGGCATTTGCAGATGATGTGGTCCTCACTGCCACACGCTTACTGCAGATGAAGAGGCTATTTGACAATTTTCATAAGGTACCAGGAAGTAGATCTTCAGATTAATTATGCTAAAACAAAACTATTGGTATTTGAAAACAATAGAAGAACCGGATACAAAATAAAAACCGAGAATGCAACAAAAGAACAGGTTAAGGAGTTCAAATACTTAGGGATCACAATGATGGAAAAATGATCATGTATCCTACATATAAGGGATTTGGACATTAAAACGAAGAAATTTTTGCCAACAATAGCAGGTTTTGCTTACAAACATGGAGGCAACTCAATCAAAGGAAATTTAAGAGTGATCAATGTCAAAACCAGATCTCAGATATTATATGGTTTCAAAATTTGGGGAATTAATAATAAAAATAACATTGAAAGGGGCCAGCCCAGTGGTGCTGAGGGTTGAGGCGCTGGATGCCACACCTCACGCCACACTGACGACCCAGGTTCGGACAGGAGCCTGGGCTACCAGGGGTTGGCAGGGGAGGGATGGGATGGAGCATCTGGAGGACTGCTCTCCTATTCCAGGGAGGGATCCAGGGACCCACCACTCTGTAGCAGCCCCTGGTGATGACCGGGAGCACTACTAGAGTAGTGTAGTAAAAGGGGATGGAGTGCAGCAGACGTTGGCATGCTGTGCCTAAGTGTCATTGCATGCCCGCCTCAGTAAAGGGGAGAAAAGTGGAAAATAGGCTATGGTTGGGCAGCATGAGCTTTCAACCCCCACTGCCCATCCCAAATGGTGCCTCCTCAACTGGGTCCTGCTCCGGTGGGTCGAGCTGGGAAGCTCCTCACCACCCCGCCACAGGGGGTAATCCATGGAGGTGAGGAGGTCAGCCTGATGTCGGGGGCAGGGCTAGGGAGGTCGGTCGGGATGACCAAGCTGACCATAGCCCGGGGAGAAAATATGTAAGAAAAAAATAAATAAAAAAAATAACATTGAAAGACTAATTAATGTTTTCTATAGGAAACTAATGGGATTACCACAACATGCTCCATTGGCACTAACTTGTGCAGAGTTAGGCCAACTTTCCCTGGCATGTCTGATTCAAGAGAGAATAATCCTTTGCTGGATTAAAATTTATAGCACGCAAGCAGATAGACTGCCTAGGATGTGTCTTGAAGAAGCACTCAAATACCAGAATGATAAAATAATTTTTCCAATAATAAGAGTAGCCGAAACAATAATAAAACCATACAGCCTCCTCCAGTGCACAACTGTGGCACTGAGAAGCCCATATAAAGAGGTTCAATTACATATTAAAAACGAAATCAGAGATATATTTCGTCAAAAAGATATAGCGTAATGTGCAAAGTTTAAAATAAGCAAATGGCTTGCACTTAATAAAAAACAATCCGGCCTAAAAAAATATCTGTTTCTTTTAAAACATTCATGCTGCAGACGCCTATTCGTGAAGTATCGATTTGAATACTTCACAAGTGAACGTCTTGAATCCATTATTAATAAAAACAATGGGAACTCCAATGGCAGATGCAGATGTCATTTGGGTGAAGATGACATTTTATATATAGTGCTACTTTGTCCATTGTATAATAAATATAGGAGAAAATTGTTGGGGGAAATACTGGGAAAATTAACCATGAACACATATGAGTTAACGAAGTTTGTGCTGAACTCTGAATCATTTAAGACATTGGAAAGCATTGTCGCATTTCTTACAGTGGTCGAAAGCCAGAAACTCCATTGAAAGACATAATAATGGATGAATTTTACAGAAGACAGACAAGCAAGAACTGATGTTATATTTATATAAAACTAGAAAAGGGATTCTCTTATGGGAATGTTTAAGTCCTATGTAACATCTGTAATATATTGTATTTTTGTGCAAATTAATTGTTTTTCAAATGTATTTTTGTAATGACATAACCTGTCATACAATAAACTATTACAACTACTATAAACAAATCATGTTGAAGAGTTCTGTTTTCAAAAAGCACACATTTAAAATCAATGGGAGGGATTTTCTAAGCGATGGATGCAGAACTTGTGACCGTATTTGTGATGCATGCTGCATCCTCACAAATGCATCAGAATGTGCACATTCTAGTCTTATAATTCCTAAAGTATTTGTGACAGTTTCTTTAGTTTACTGCATTTTTGGACACAACTGCGGTACTTACATTGATAATCCAGACGCACCTACAGTACTTGTGCCATAAAGTTAGCCCACCCTTTTGTGGTGTAATGTCATGGACGGAAATGCATGAAAGCATCTGGAAAATGGACTCAAAGCTCTGAAAATCCCCTCGCTTGTGTTTTACTTTACAGACAATTAGACAAACCCCAACTTCAGAATTTTAGCACTGCTTACATGAGTCTGAGATATAAACAATCTTGACTGGTGAAAAGCAATCTAATAAATTAAGAGTTACTCTCCAGCCTCAGGAGCTGCGGACTCTAACCAGTTGATTATTAGACTGAAAGGAGGGCTGTTCCTAAACTACAAGCCTTTGTTTTCTGTAAAATCTGTATTTTAAAACCTGGTTGACATAAGCCCGCCCACCAGCGCAGTGATAGCGCTACCGCTCGTGACACCAATGACCCGGTTTGGAATTGAGCCTGGGCACAGGACAGCCAGCCAGGGGGAGGAGGATTGAGCATTCCATGGACTGCGCTCCTCGTCTGGGGGAGAGGGTGAGGGACGCTCCTGGCACTCACTGTGCCCCTGGTGGAAACCTTGGGTCTGACAGCTGGTGTTAGCATTTACTGGAGGCGGGGTAGACGTCAGCATGCGTGCCCCTGACATCATTGCATAACCCACCCCCAGGGCAGAAAAGTAGAAAACCCGGGCTGAGCAGGATGTCGCCTGCCTTGTGCTGCAGGCCCCGCAACACTTTCCTGTGGCACCCCTGGAAACTGAGTTTGGTTGTCTGCTAGGAGGGTCCCCTCCCAAAGACTCTGCCCTGGGGGGAAAGCCAGGGAGGAACACCGAGTAGGATAGGTCCCGCGGACAGAGGATGATGGGGCTGGGTGCTGGGTAGGGCCAATGGGGGCCAGTCCATCAAGGGAGGCATAAAGAACAGCAAAGTAAAAAAAAAAAAATAAATAAAACTGGTTCACATTCTGTTATTGTTCCACCCTTTCTGACCTTTCAGTACATTCCTTGGGTGTCTCTGATTTATGCACTACTGCAGGGTTCATGGTAAGATTTTTGTTTTCAAAGTCCAGGACTCCCTGTAGAAAAAAACTGGTGTTCCAGAAAACAGTCTGAGAATCCTAACCAATTTTTGTGGGTCCCTAGTACGGCATAATTGTTCTCTAACCCATGTCTCAACAGTCCAATATTACGAGCATTGGGCTCTGTGTGCTTACCTGGTAAAATGTGTTTTAAATAAATAAATAATTACAAGCAGTGTTCCTCTTCTTAACCCTCAGAATTACTCTATCCATATCCGTCCCACATGGAAAAGGTGCTGTCAGTACTCACTGAAAAGGTGCTGTGAATTCAGACTTGAAATTATGATGTAATGTATGTCTTTGTTAAGCTCTCACACTGTTGTCACAATGCATCCATGTTCTACTATGAGAACTCTGGTAGAAAGGGACATAAATGACATCATGCAATTCTAAACTGGTCCTTACCACCAAAGGGCCTTTTGCTTTCTTTGCTGCTAAAATGTGGAATCTAATTCCTCTTGACTTAAGGTCTGCCTTTCACAAAGCTAGTGTTAAACATTGTATTAAAAATCTTTCATTAAACTCTAACTCATGTAATTGGTTTTAAATTCAAGATTCAGACTTGTTGCATATTTCCAGTCTTAATTGTTTTATTTATTTGAAATTTGATGATCCAGATAGACATGCTGAGCTGGAGCTAGTGCTAGGCACAATTTCCAGTACTCTTTCTTTTCTTTTTTTCAGGTCACAGTAATCAAATATCAGTATAATAAATGTGGCATTACATACTGTGTGGGTTCTGGTAGTTCAATAACTACTGCACCGCAGAGCAGTCTGCTTGCCCAAACTAGAACCAGTCCCCCCTTAGGTACAATGCAGGGGTGTGTGTGTATCAAGTATCAATAAAGCAATACTTAGTTTGCAGATGCGACTCTGCTGTGCGACACTTGTATGGTGGAGGGTATAACTTATAAATACGCCATCTGGAGGGGCCTTTCCCCACAACCCATGGGGGTGAGGAGAGGCACCACAAGGCATAAAGAGTTACCTCCTTACAGGGTCTATACCCCAGGTGGCCAGAGCTGTAGGCCTCTATCCACTCCTCAAGGAGGGGAAGGGAGGGAAGAGAACAGCGCAGGGGGGGTTCAGTTAGTATTCAGGGAACAAATGTGGGGTCATTGCTCATGGTGTGAACCAGCCAATCACTCCAAGGGGAGTTACACACTTCCATATGATCATTAAGGGAATGTGTTATTCTCTCCATGTGATATACTTGGTTTAACCTGACTCCTCCATCCCGCTATATCTGATACCATAGATGTCAGTCAACATTTTGTTATAGCCTTCTTGGCCACAGTGAGAAGTATTCCCAGCAAATATCAGGAATTAGTGCCCCACAGGTCCCTGGGATGTTGCAGGAGAATAAATAGAGAGATAATTGCCTGCCAAACAACTGTTAGAGTTCTGTCTCTATGGAGGGGTTAAATGATTGCAGCAGTGGGCATGACCACATCACATGTGTGCATGACCCTAAGTTCATGGCAATTTCTCCAACAGCCAGAATTCTTTGTAGGTAAATAATGGGACATTATGACTAAGATTCTAGAGAGTTTGATGAAGTTGCTTTCATGCATATTCCTTCCATTGATGGGAGCCTCTCACCCTAGGGGCTGCCTGGCATGCCTTTGTCCAGGTCTCATGCCCATTGGGAATTGTTAGCACTTTTGCCTATTTCATGGCAACAGCCATGGAGTCAATCCCTGAGGAGGACTGCAGTGGTTAGATATGAGATATCATATGCAGACCACCACCCAACTTGAAATTAATATAGCAAGTGATTATTGGGGGGTGCATGTGGGCACCAAGTGGGAGCGTAGAAATATAATGTTGCAACTGTATGTTATCTATAGAACTCCAACAAACAGAGTTGATATTGTGCCTGCATATCCTGAAATGTTTGGATATTTGATCCCTGAAAGAACTGGTAGATATTTTGGAGAGAATGTCATTCCCAATCGAGGAATCCTTGGTCAATCCACCGGGGCAGAAAGTCCTCCAGCTGTGCAATGGCGTACAACAATGGAAGAAACAGAGTAAAGTGTAAGGTCTTCTGGATGGAATGCCAAACTTTCACTTGATCCCTTAGCTAGGTGTTCAGGCCCTGCATATTCTCAGGGGGTGCTGAATGGTGGTAACTACACTGCACAAATAGAGGATTAGGAAATAGAACTCTCTCCATGTCAAGCCACTCTGCATGGAGCCCTCTGAGATGGCGATGGAGAATGCAGCATATGTGCATTGCCCAGTAGTACATTTGGAGGTTGGGGAAGGCCAGACCACCATTTACTTTAGATAAAAAGAGTTGCACTAATTTAATGTGCAGTCTGTTGCCTGCCCAAATGAACCGTGAGATTTCCTTATTCCATGTTCACCAGCGGTTTGCTTGAAGAGACGGTAATATTTTGAAAGATGTATAGAGCTCTTGGGAGTGTAACCATGTGGATCACCTGAGTCCTCTTAAATAGGGAGAGCGGCAGTGTACCCCATCTTTGGAAATCACTAATCAGTGCTTGTATAAATGGCAAGAAGTTATGCAGTGCAGTAATGTTGCTGTGGAGGACGTATACTCCCACGTATTTTAGTTTTTGCAAATCCCATTTGTAACCCCAATACCCTTTTTCGTTACTAGGCAAGGCAACAACCACTCTTGGCAGGGAAAAAAATGTATTACCCCTGGCATTAGGGTAATGCCTGACTCAGGCATCTCAGAGGTCGGGGGGGGGGAGGGTAGAGCACAAAACAACATTTCTATTTTGCCCAGGTTCGGGAGAGAGAGGTACTAGGACTATGGTCTCCTATCTGTGGGGCCCCAAAAACACTGCACAAGTCACTCAAAGATGGATTGTCCACAACTAGAAATGTGGGATGTTACTGTATGGCTTTTATTCCTGACACAGCATTAACAGAAATGGTGGTGCCCCCAGGACTTGTAACTGTACAGACATTTGACACATTTTGTAGCAGGCAAAAACATTTCCAACCTCTTGCAGACAGTACTGACTTTTATACAAACATTTCCCACAGATGTCCAGCCCTATGCAGTAAATCATGGACGTAACAAAAGAACATTTTCCACAAACATCCAGCCCTATGCAGGGAATCATGGACTTATGAACTGCCAGCCCTATTTCAGGAGTACCTGGACTATTTTGAGCACCCCTAGGTGACTGAAGTTAACACCTTAGACCATTCCTCTTAGTAACCAGTTAGGTCTTCTTGGAACCAAAAGTGAGTGGTCAGTTAAGTGACTGTATGTAATATTCTCATGTATCTATTCTATGTATGTATACTGTTTGTAATTCCCTTCCCCTCACCCCCGGGTCGCACCTGAAAATGAGCCTTGGCTCGGTGTGCGTTTCCTGGTTGTCAAATGTTTAAATAAATAAATTAAAGTTCACTATGGCCAAAGCTAGACTCTCTCTGCCATTACATTTAGGAAACAGGATTTCCTAGCCACACAGGGGCTACAAGAGACATCCTACTGCACAAACATTGTGCCAAGGTCCTGAGTACCTGTATCTGACAAGGCACCAGCCAACTCCATTTGAACATTGTACTTGGTACATCTTGTACCCCTCAGGACACTTGTAAAGAGCACTTGAAATCCACAGATCTCACACAAAATCTATATCTTTAGAGTGTACACACACCGTCTGTACATTCTGGGCAGTTCTGATAGCTCTTTCAGTCTCTTGCGGGTTGTCCCAAAGTACTCACTGAACCTTCAGTCCCATTCCTCTTTTCTGTGAAAAATCTTCACCCCCCTCCTTGAGGCTTCACAGGATCTGGTAGCCACCACTTCCCAGGAAACCAGCCATTGGTCACTTTACTAAGGCAGAACACAACAAAATGAGGGTCCTTCCCTCTAGCAAGTGATCTCTGTGGATCTACTGTGTTAACTCTCCACTTAAATGCTGATTTCAAACTGACTCACAGCTCAAAAAACAGCTGCAGGCACAGTGTGGCTTATACTGCTGTGAGAGTTCTGTATTCCATGACATCATCTCCTGCCCTAGCAGGGCTCAGCAGATGGTGATTTAATGTTTGACAGAGAGTTTTAAACCCTCTGACTGCCCAGGCTATCTTCCTGATCTTAAACTGATGGGATTCTAGTAACCTCAGGAACTGATCGGTTACACTTACCACCACCAGACAAGCTTGCTGTCCGCAGCAAGGGCTTTGGACTGCAACACAGGCCATCCAACCCCTGGGTGCCCTACGAGGAGGGTGGTACACCCCTCTTCTACCTATGACCAACATAGGCAGTACACCACAGAGAACTTGGAAACATGCTGAAGCAAACATCAGCCAACTACTGACAAACCATTACTCGTTCCCCTACCACTACTGGCTCAAGGTGCACAAGCCATTACAGTCAAAATAACGGTCGGCTACCAAGGGAAACCGCTATACATAATGGCTGTCTACATACCCAACAACCAAAAAGTAGCCTTTGACTCCATACTGGCCAATATAGCGCTGCTCCCCCCCAGAAGTGAGCTCATAGTAATGGGAGACTTCAATATAAACTGGCTTACTACCTCAGCAGACCCCTTCAAAGACGCTGCTACAGTGCACGACCTGACCCAAGTTGTCTGGACCCCTATGCGGCTAGATCCTAGGACAGGAACTCAAACCCTCCTGGACCTAATTTTAACAAACTCACCCAATCACCTCACCAATGTCAAAGTCCTCCCAGACATCCTTAGTGACCACTCCTGCCTCTGGTCAAACAAGAGTCCTACTGCGCAACCCAAAATCTCGCTCCAGAGGCATATCAAAAAAGACGTGATAACCAAGATTCTTCACTCTCTTTCTACCAGTGATTGGACAGCTGTCCACACTGCACAATCCGTGGAGGGGGCACTCACCTCCTTCATCAAAATCTTCAACACAGCTTGAGACAAATATGCCCCACTTTCAAAAAAGATCCTAAAAACTAGGGACACTCCGTGGATCACACAGTCCCTGATTGACCAGATGCACCATAGAGACAACCTCTGGCACAAAGCACTCAACTCCAAGTCACCTCACGACAGACAACTCTACAGAGAGGCAAGAAACAAATGCACCAGGGCCATTCGCAGCCAAGGTCAACCATCACAAGCAAGCCCTCACCTCAACCTGGGCACAGGAAACAAATTTTGGAGCAATGTCAAAGAACTCTGTGGGAAAACTGTTAACCAATCGCCTACCCAAATACTCACAAATGGTGGCCTCTCACAAAACCCCTCCATAATAGCCAATGTCCTGAATAATTCCTTCACAGACCTCAGCCACATTCTCCCAACAAATTTCTTTGACCCACCCCCCAGTGTCCCACCTAACCCCATTCCCAGTCATACCCCCACACTGTTCCAGCTCAAAACAATCTCCTGTAGTAAGGCCAAACACTACCTGGCAAATGCCCTACGGAATAAAAGGTATAGCAGTGACTCTGTAGACCTCAAAATCCTCCGGCTAACACTAGATGTGACCCTCCCACACATCACCAAGATTTTCAACCTATCACTATGCTTAGGACAATTCCCCACTCTATGGAAAAGGGGAATTATTACACCAATTTTAAAAAAAGGTGATCCAACTGACCCTGGCAATTACAGGCCCATTACGATACTCCCCCCACTCTCAAAAGCCCTCGAAAGAATAGTTTCAGACCAACTCACAGAGTACCTCACCAGGCATTCCCTGCTCTGCCAAGAGCAACATGGCTTCAGATCAGGACACAGTACTACTACGGCACTCCTCGAACTCACATCATACGTACACGAGGCACTTGACGGGGGTGAAATAACAGGAGCAATCTTCATCGGCCTAACCAAAGCATTTGATACCGTCATTCATGACCTACTGTTATACCTACTCCCCTTCCTCAACCTTGCACCAGATACATTAATCTGGTTTAAGAACTACCTAACAGGTCAAACACAACAAGTTAAAATCAATACCACTCTATCCACTAAAACCCTGGTTCTATCAGGTGTACCCCAAGGATCAATCTTAGGCCCCCTATTATTCACTTTCTTCCTGAACTCCATCCCTAGAGCATGCAATGGGAAACTTCTGCTCTATGCAGATGACGTAGTAGTCTACTGGAAAGACAACACCCTAAATTCCCTCCAACACAAGCTGCAAACCTACTTCCACGAACTAGAAGACTAGTTCACAAAGCACAGGCTTATATTAAACTACACCAAAACAAAATCCATGATCTTTGCGCACTGACAAAGCCCCCATATAAGAGCCCAACTAAACATCTCCAACCAGCAGGGCACCAAAATTGAACGGGTCTCAAATACTTCAAATATCTTGGCATCACTTTAGACTCATCTCTCACCTACCACACACACATCAACCAACTGTTCTCCTCAGTAAACACCAGACTAGGGATCCTCTACAGGCATAGACAATGCCTCCCACATAAACCCTTCTCCTGGCAGTGACCAACTTGGTCATATCCTTGATAGACTATGGAATAATAATATATGGGATGGCTGACCCCACAGCCCTGAGCGTATTGACCTTGCCCTCAACAAAGCCAGCCGGCTGATCACAGAAAGTGACCACCTAACCCACACCTGCGACCTTTACAAAATAGCGGACTGGCTGACCTTTAAAGGTAGGCTAAAATACCATACCTGCCTCCAGGCCAAGAAAATCCTACTGAAAACTGCACCCATGGGCCTTCACTCCCTAATACAAACTAACACCCACAGGAGCACCCCAAGGCACCTAGCAAACGTGCCCATCCATGTCCCCTACCGGAGGACCGAGCTAGGTCAAAGGTCTTTCAGCTATTGTGCACCCACCTGGCTCAATGAACTCCCTCCTACTATAGCACAGGCCCCAAGTTTAGGCCAGTTTAAAACCAAAATCAAGAGACACCTCATTGCCTCAGAGATGCCCCTGTTGACTGCTCAAATCCTCTACCTTCTCTACCCTTGGTTCCTGTTACCTCCCTGTTGACTCCGCTAAAACACACTGTATTGATATCCTATGCTTTTTTTTTTTTCTGCTGTTCTAGTTATTTCCCTGAACAATGTTAACTTCACCAATCCTGTATGTGGTAAATTGTTGATCTCATTTGTCCCCCTGTATCTTCAAAAAAACTGTACACTGTTTCTCTGTACCAAGTTGTTATCACTTTATTGTCCTCTCTGTAACAAGGTACCTTTGTAAACGAGCCTCTGGCTCAAAGGTTGTAAACTGATGCTTAATAAATAAAATAAATAAATAAATAAGTGTAGTTGCAACTGAGCATCTAACCCCACCTCAACGCAGGGTTGTAATTCAACCCCTAGAACCTACCCAGAACTACAAATGTAGTTTCAGACAGAGGATAAGGCTAACATTCCACCATTTGTGGCATGTTAAACAGACATAGGACCGCAAGACTAACCCTATTGTAACTTTATTCTGTATATGTTTGTTGTCAACTTGTAAGCACCACTGTGTAACACCAAGCAAAGAAGCTTGTTCGCATCAATCTGTATACTGTGTTCTCATAAATCTGTATGTTTGTCCAGACGTGGAGCCTTTGCAAAGGAGTCTTTGACTCAAAGGTTGTAATTCCGAAAATTAATAAATAAATAAATAAATAAACTAGCTTAAGGACCCCTTCACAGTGCCCCAAAGGAACATTCTAAAAAACTCCTCAACAAGACAGGACTGGTCACCCCTATCTGGATCAGGGCCACCAGCCTATCTACCCCATTGCCCACTAGGGAAAAGCTATCTATCACTACACTACCTAAGGGGCAGCCTATACCCATACCTCTCAACCTCTCAGCATTAAAAATCATAGCACTGGCCTTCAGAAATTATAGCCACAATGTGTAGCATTTTCTTATTTTAAACAATAATGTGTCTACAGATAGTGGACCCCATATAGTTAGTGATAAGGAATGTTTCTATCAGCTTAGTTCAATGATTTAATAATTTATGTGTCCAGAGCTCTAACATTATGAGGAACATCAGTAAACCTATGTGGAGCAAGGGTAAATCTGAGTGTGAAAATCATAGCGCTATGCGAAATTCATAGCAGTTGAGAGGTATGCCTATACCATCACACATATTTCACATTGTACATTGCTTTAGAAACATACACATGACATTGCTATGCATTTTCCAACCCCAGTACTGCATACATTACACCTGTAATTAAAAAATGCTTAAACATTTCTAAATCACACAGTTTAAAAGACTAGGAAACACCAGGGCTCCGGCTGAGCAACAAATCTTCTTCTTTTCTTCTTCCAGCTGTACCTATAAAAGAAAACTTGCAAGAGAAAACAACAGCAACAAACCTCCCAACAGCAGATACAACACAATCCCCAAAACTTTTAAAGGGTTATTCTACAAAAGGCAGAATAAAAGTACAAAATAATACATACAAAACACTTTTGGGGGAAGGGACCCTTAAATGTCCTTCTAAGGACATAATATCCTGAGTGCACAAGGCACTGCCACACAAGAAAAGTCTTTTAGGGGTAATGGCCGAAGCCAGTCCCAGAACTGTTCTTGTAAGCAGGTATGAGGCCTACTGGAAATGTCCAGACCAGATGTCCACTGGACCACGGTAATAGGGCACCACAACTTTAGGAAACATCAATACAACAGAAAAATAAGAGAAACTTTGCCCTACCAGTTCTTTTTTTTTAATTTCTTTCAACTTTTTTCCACACGTATCCAGACAAAACACATAGGCCTGGATATTCAAACTGCGCTGAAAACTGGCGCAACAGTAGAAGCAATCATGAACCAGTTGCCAAATCGCAACAGGTGCAATATTCAAACATGGAACAGAGCCAGCCAGCAAGCAACCAACGCCTCAATATCGCATATACTCGCGCCATCGCAAGCAACCAGGAAGGAGAGGCTGAGCCAAAATGCTGCGCTATGGCGCAACCATGGAAGCTCAGCTGAGCATTGCAGAGCTGCCATAGCGCAAGCACAGCCCCCCCAGAGCAATGGAACTGCACAGCCAGGGAGGCAGGCTGGGGCCCACCGCCAGCCATGCCACACATGGGCACAGGAACTCACTGCAGAACCCACACCACACTGGCACACCCCAAGCACAGCATCACTGGGGGTGGGACGGATGATCCACGTGCCCATGGGGACAAGCCAACTAAAGCATAGCAGAGCCATGACACCCCAGCACAACCACTGGCAGGCAGAGAGTGCCACATCCAGGGGTTGGACAACCACAGTGCACACTGCCTCAGCACGACAGCACAGCGTGCACTGCCCCCAAGACACCGCCATGTGCAGTGACAGGCACTGCAGGAAACACCATGCACCCCCCGTGACACACGTCAACCCCATGCTGCAGAGAAGCATACCAGCCAGACCCACCCTGTGCACCCAGCAGTGGGTGGCAGCAGATGGCAAGAGCAACAGAAAGGCAATGCTATGCTGCTGATACCTCCCCATGGACACACACACACACACACACACACACAGATACCCAGGACCATAGCAGCCCAGATGGCATGTACACCCCTGCAACGGAGCACCCAGAGCCAGTTGCAAAGCAGACACCAACACAGCAGTTGTACCAAAATAGAAATGTATATTTCAAAAAAAACAGTTAACAATAAACGTAGAACTATGTACAAGTTGGGGGGGGACGGGTAAAAGGCAGGGGTGTTCAAGGGGGAGGGAATAAAAACTTGGAGAGGGAAGGCAGGGTGAAAGGGATGGGTGAAGTAGAACTGAAATTTGGGCTACGGCCCAGCTGGCTCCTGCTCCTCCCCCTGCTGGCGTCCCCTCCTGTGCCTGCGCCGCGTTCCCCTGGCGCTGTAGGGCCTGCAGGAGCTCACGGTTGTCCACCACCACCACCTGGGTCAGGCGCCGCAGATCTTGCGCCATGCGTCGCAGCACACCAAGGCCTAGGAAAATGGGAACACAGTCAATGGCTGAGACTGACCACAACCCTGAACACCACCCAACCTGCAACCCATCTAACCAATGTCCTGCACCTGTGATGGCATGCACCCACCCACAGTGAACATGCACGGCCATCACAAACAGGCGGCACCAGCCATGCGCACCACTGCCCACACACATGCCCACGCCAATCACAGTACAAACTAGGGCTGTCATGTGATGTGGCAACGTGGTGCCATGCCAGTTACACAGCTATGTGCCCAGTGCATGCCGGGACCACCTGTGATGCATACACAGACGTGTCGTGATGCTGCACTGTGATGCAGGTCACCTGTGTCATGCCTACATACATGGATACATAGACAGTGTCGGCAGATAAGGGCCTATGGGACACCCAGTCTGGCCATTTGGCCTTGTACGATCACCCTCTTGTCCTATAAGTCCGTTCCCCCTCACCCCTGACCTCCAGAAGTCCCTCATGGCTAACCCACGCATACATATATCCCGTGACCAAGTCAGCCCCCACCACATCCTCTGGCAGGGGTGTTCCACTCGTCCACCACCCATGATGTGAAGAAACACTTTCTCATGTTCCTCTTAAACGAGCCCCCTCCAACTGCATCCCATGCCCTCTAGTCCTGGAACATTCTTTACGCTTACAAATATTGTTTTCCTGCACTCTGTTCCCCCCTGTACAATACTTGTATGTCCCCATCATATCCCCACACCCTCCTCCCCTCCAGGGAGTACATGTTCAGTTCCGTCAACCTGTCTGCATAGGACTTGTGATGCAATCCATGCACCATCCATGTCGCCCTCCTGTGAACCCTCTCCACCCAGTCCCTGTCCATACACAGGTATGGTCTCCGGAACTGTACACTGTACTCCAGTGTGTGGACTCACTAGTGTTTCGTATAGTGGAACTATGACCTCCCCTTTGGTTGTGTCCAGCATGGTTTGTGGTCCTGCCCCCCCAGCATGCAATAGCATCCATGACGTAATGATACTCACACTCCTCCAGCAGCTCCGTCTGCCGCTGCTGCTGCTGCTGCTGCTGCTGCTGCTGTGGCCCGACAGCCTGTGGTACTGGGGCCCTGGGATGGCCCACATCACTGTTGTCCGGTGTCCTCACCAGCCGGCCTGTGGGAGACATATGGTGAGACAAACATCAGTGTGACTCAAAAGCAGAGTGCCCCTGCCCCAGTGAGACTGCCTGCCCACACAGCCATAACCATCCATCGCATCGTGCACACACACTGACACACCGTGCACAGCCACCCAGGCACACACACACCCCTACAGAGAATATGGGTGAATAGATGGTACACTCCGTGGCCTGGGTACCAGGCCCCGCCTGGTACGGAACGCAGCCGCCAATAGGTCCGGGTCCTCCGGCGGAGATCATTGTACCGGTGCCGCACTGCTCAGCAGACGGCCCGGCCAGTGACCCCACCAGGTCAGTGGCCACTTGCTGCCACATGAGTCCGAGGTCCAGTCAGGGGGCCTCACCATATAGTGCCTCACAGTGGGCTCCACTAGGCCACCAGGTTGGCCACTTCAACTGGGCTCCAGGACACCGCCTCCTCCTGGCCATGGCACCAACTTACAGCAGGCAATATGGCGCCCGCTGCGCCTGTGACCCCACGTGGGTTGTTGCGCAATAGACCAGCACAGGCTCCAATCTCGCTGTTCGCACAGCGCCGCGTTACTTTACATGGCGCTGTAACCAGACAGCGCAAGGGACGACACATGGCATGCCCACAGCGGCAGGGGTCAGAGGGCATACAAGGTCACGGCACGACGCAGGCTACGCACAGCACCATAGGGATGTATAGGCATCCTGCACGACTGCTAAGCAGAGCACCAGTGCCACAGTGGACTATCGCGCAGAAGTGCCACAGCGCCATAGTGCCCAGTGCTGTAGCGCCACTGGCATAATGGTGGCTATGGCCAGAATCGCTATCGCGCTCAGCAGGTCTGCGCCATCGACGATGCGTAACCTGTCTGGGCATGCGCACGGTGCAGCACACAGCCACAAACATGCGCCATCGGCTCAGCCGACTTTCCCTATTGCGCTAAGCGCAATACGCCGATATTCAGCCGACATATGCAAATCAGTCGATCAGCCATGCAAAGGCGCAGTGGCGCGATTAGCACGTCATTACAGTTCGCCACACCTCATTTGCATGTGTTGCGCTATAAAATGCGACACTGGGTTGTGGCGCCAGATTTGGTTGTTGCAGGTGAGAGGTGAGTTACATGCTGTGTGATGCTCAGGACAATGCTCATGGGCAGGGGTGCTGGAGGATGTCATAGGTTGAGGGGCTGAGCATGATGAGGGCACAGGAGGAGGCAGAGGCACCCTTTCCATCAGTATCTGCCATGCGAGAGAAAGGGGCTTCTGCCCCCCCTGCAGCTATGCTCATGGGGAAATGCTGTGGACTGCACAGTGACAGGTGTCCACTTCCACCCATACAGATCACCATGACTGACGAGAACCAGGCTGAGGCTGTAGACGGCAGGTGTAGGAGGAGGCGAACTTCACCACAGCAGAGACTGAGGCCCTCTTCCAGGCCTACCTGGAGGATGAGCCACTTTGAGTGGGCGGAGGGGCACCTCAGCAGCGAGCGCATGGGAGGGTAGCCTGGCCGTCAACCTGCACGGAAGCCACCAGCGCCCGGCAGGAATGCCGCAAAGATGGGGACTGACCGCGGGAGGCTGAAGGAGAAGGTGGCAGCCTTCAGGGTGGACATGCTGCCACTGGTGGGGGACCACCAGTGGTGTTGCTGACCCCGACCGAGGAGACACTGGTCGCGCCATGCAGCCGAAAGTGCCATTATGGGTGTTCCAGGCGGAGGATTCCAGACAGGTGGAAGCCCATCACTGCACGGTATGACATGGTGATATTGTGGGGGGGGGGCTGTTGTTCACATGCACTCACATGTACTCTCTTTCTGTTTCAGATCCTGTTCGTCTGCAGGAGACGGTGGTGGTGGGTGCTGACAGTGAGGCAGACCTGCTGGACCAGGAGGAGGGACCATCCACCTCCGCCAGCAGCCTGCAGGCACTGCAGCAGCAGGCCGGCTGGCCCAACAACTCCGCCGGCAGTGATACGGGTGCAGGGGGTGCACAGCCTGTGTCACAGCAGTCTGGCATGCAGGTGTGCCAGCATGCTGTGCCTATGGCAGTGGCACGCACTGGCACTATTGATGATAGCAGGCCTGCAATGGCCAGTGATAGGTGTGTGTCCCACGAGGGACACATGGCAGGCCAGCACGTGCCCCTGGCCCGTCCTGCTCCACACCTGTGTACCAGCATGCTGGCACAGTCACAGGCTGGGCCTGTCAGCACCGTGGGGCAGCATCGGGGCTGAGCAGGTGTCTAGCACTGTTGACAGCACAGGGGTGGAACAGGTGGACCTGGGGGCTCAGCAGCTGGAGGGCGGCAGCAGCAGCTGCACACCAGGCCTGGGGACAGCGTCAAGCAGTGGCACTTGTCCACCGCCTTAGATCCGCCCATACCTGGTCCTGGCAAACAGCGCCACCCTCAAGGTGCTGTGCACCAGGACCATCCACACCCTGGGGTCACGATGCCATTGGGGCACAGTACCTTTGACGCAAGACATCCGCCTGCTGCAGGAGTTGGTACAGCTGCAGGGGCGGGTTGCAAGGTCCATGGAGGCACTGACTTGTGTCCGTGGAGCGCATAGCAGGAGGTGCTCGGACTGGGCTGAGATGGTCCATATGCGGACGGATGTGACCGCTGCCATCGACAGGCTGACCCAGGCAGTGCTCTCTGTGGGACCGCATTGACCACACTGTCTGGTGACCCTGTACCACACCCCACAGTGCGCCTCCACTCCCGCTCCCGCGTCATGCGACACCAGGCCTGTCGACGCTGGGGTCTGCTGGGCATCCCGAGCACCCTGGTGCAAGTTTGTTTGGCGGGATGCAGACCCTGTGCGGGCAAGGTCGCGGTCGCCAGGGACCCTGGTGGTGCACTACAGCCACCCGATGTGGCCCTGCGCAGCCTGCCAGTGCTGCTAGGCTGACGGCGGGCCACCCACCATCCGCAGGCTGTGGGACAGTGCTCCCTGCATGAGCTGTCTCCCAATGCAGGCCCTGTCTGGTGCTGCCCTGTGTGTAATGTGTGTCATGGTGGGCAGTGCACTGCTGGGTGCTCTGCTCACAAGCTGACACACGGACCACCTGCACACTCTCCCAACTGCTGTCCACAGGTGCGTGTGGATGATGATGCCTGCATTGCACTGTACACCAAGGTGCAAGGTTGCCCAGGTCCTGACACACGTGACGTGGACAGTCCAGTGGTGAGGGTGGTTGGTGGTGCTGTGTGTTGGCGTGTCATTTCGCAGTGCTGTGCTGCTGCCCTGTATGCTGCCTGTGTGTGTGTGTGTGTGTGTCCACATGAGTGCTCACCCTCTGATGGTGTGTTGGTATGCCTGGACCCTTCAACTCCCTGACCTCATCATGCAGTGTGTTCCCTGTGTGCCTGTGGTTTGCGCATAGACAGTGTTGCCTGCACATGTCCCTTGACTTACCTGTGTTGTGCATAGTGCTCTTCTGCAATGGTGTCCCGTGCAGCTGGGCCTGCCGTGTCAGTCGGGGGTCCCTCCGTCCTAGGGGGGGCGGCTCATCACCCACATCACCGGCGCCACTGACGTCCCCATCGCTGTCCCCCTCTTGGACCTGTACGGCTATCCCATGGTCTTTGGCCATGTTGTGCAGGATGCAACAGGCCAGGAATATCCCACAGGCCTTCTGGGGGCTGTACTGTAGGGCTCCGCCGGAGGTGTCCAGGCATCGGAAGCGTGCCTTGAGTATCCCAAACACCCGCTCTATGATGTTCCGTGTTGCGGCGTGTGCCTCATTGAAACCGTGCTGCGCTGGGGTCGTGGGGCACCGGTATGGTGTGAGCAGCCAGGGATGGAGTGGGTATCCACAGTCACCTGTGTGGAGATAGTGGAGATCAGTGTCAGGTCAGGTCCATATTGCCCATATCCTTGTGTGCCACTACCATGGCACCTGTGTCATTCCCACCCTTGCACAGAGTTTGCATTCCATACATGTGTACTCACCCACTAGATGACCCGTGGGGATGTTCCCACTCTCGAATCGATGGCACAGTGCAGATTGGTGCCATATGAAGGCATCATGTGCTCCGCCAGGGTGTGTGGCACAGACATTGATGATGCGCCCAGTGGCATCACACACCACCTGGCAGTTGACACTCAAGAAGCCCTTTCGGTTGCGATAAGCTTGGCGTCGGGGCCAGGTGGCGTCGCGAATGGCCACATGGGTGCAGTCTATGGCCCTAGCACGCCGAGGCATATGTGCTACCCTGTGGAACCCCTGCATGTTTGCTGTATCGCCCAGTCATGTGCTGGGGAAATGGATGTATCTTATACGAGAGGCAGCAGTGCGCTGAGGAATTGGGTGAGGATGCGTGACGTGGGCCGACTGCGTAATGCCTGTGGTGTCACCTGTCGGCCTCTGGAAGGTGCCTGTGGCGAGCAGGCACATGCAGGCTGTCACCTTGGTCTCCACGGACAGAGCATGACTCCATCGTGAGGTGCCTGCATCACATCACTGCACAGCTCACTGGGCAGTCTCAGTATTGCCCTGTTCAGGGCGGTGCGGGCCACAATCTCGACATCTGTGTACAGCTCGTAGCTGATGCGGGCACGATACCGCCTGTCAGGGGCGCATCACCACGGGCCCTCTGGCCACATCCCCTGCAGCATGCTGTCTCACCCCCACATACAGCTTCCATGTGGAAGCTGACACTGTCCATCTCCCTGGCTCCCTGCCCCCAGCTGCTGTTCCTGTGTTACCCCACTGCCCCCCTGCTGCTTCCACTGCACCGGGCACCCCCACTGGCCTCTCTGTCCTCCAGGACCCACTGTCCCTCTCTGCCCTTCCTGCTCCTGTCTCTGTCTCTCTCTGTCTCTCTCTCTTCTCTCTCCCCGGTTTGCGGCCTGCTAGAGTTCTTGCGCGCTCCCTTGACCTTTTTTTTTGGCTCACATCGATACTCGCGCATCCTCCGGCTGAGCCACTCTTGCGCGTGCGCAGAGTGTTGAATGCTCGCATTGCGCACTTTATGCATGGACCCGCCGGTTTGCGCATGCCTTCATTTCCATTAGCGCTGTTGCTCAGCGTGTTTTCGGTGGCGCCAACTGGCCCCTTCTAATATTCGCAGAATGGCGCATTTTGGAGTTGCAGCACAAGAACCCTGTTGCCATGAGCTTAAACCTTTGAATATTCAAATATAGTATTAAGGTTGATGAAGTATCAACTAGCAGCATTAGTCAGTAGAGTTTTAAAATCCTGAGATTCTAACTCTGATAAAAGCAGAATAACTTTCCAGTTTATAAGTCTGTTAAAGAAAGTCCATCTCCATGGAGTACTCCAGTTTCAAAAACTAAGAAGGGGAGTTCTTTCTTAATGTAGTAAGGTAACCAATTGTATCTTTAAAAAAGGATCTATAAATATAAAGAATTTCTTTTATTGGGGGGGATATAAGGAGCTGTTCTATAGGGCCCCCCTTTACTCCAATCACCCCTTAGTCCTAGTTTGGTTTTAGTTACCAAAGTTTACCTAGCCCACCTAGAGGATTAGGGACAAAAGTTGGGATCCACCGATGAGTGGTAGAGAACCCATCTCTGCCATTTCAACATGTGAGATGGACCTTTGTCTTGTATTTTAGCATTAAGACTCTCTAGCTGATATATATCTGTATAATAATTCTCCATTCCAAAACTGTCGGTATCTGAGTCAACATCCAATGGTGAGTTATAGCTTTCTAAGTTGCTTGGAGACAGACTGGAAGGAGGGTGTTATACCATGGGGGAGAGTGGTCCAGGAAGGTCCCCATCAAAAACTGCTTGGCTGTGAACTCGATGGGTTCACTAAATAAAGCTGTGATTTCCATTTGAAAGGTGAGCCAGAAAGGCATCTGGTTGGGACAGAGCCAAACTACATGGCCAAGGGAGGGCCCAGGGCAACCACAGCCTCTCTAGCAGATCCCATATTTATCTGGAAGGAATTTAAGAAGAACTGCCAGAGCTCGAAAATAGCAAGAGCGGCATTTCCATGCAAACTCCCTCCAAAGGGGAGATGAAGTGGTCTTCACAGCCCTTAGGGCAGACCCCAACCAGGTCTCTACAGAAATCTCTAAGGAAAGGTCTTTGTTCCATTCCTGTAAGATAGAGACCGTGGACTGTAATTGTTCAGTCCTCATTCCTTTATAAATCCTATAATATGTGTTCCCAAATTCCCTTGAGTAGCTTCCACAAATAATTTTAGTAAGTCTGGGATTGGGGAAGGCATTTTGGCCTGAATGATCCTATTTCGTAATATATGATGATGAACCTGGAAATAACGAAAAATGTCAGAATTACAAAGGGTGTACTGAGACTGTAGCTTGTCAAATGGCAGGCTCCCCTGAGGGAAAAGAAACTGAAAGATATGGGAAAGTCCCATTCTTCTCCAAATGGAGAAAGCGTGGTCAATATGAATAGGGACAAAAGTCTCATCTTCAGAGAGTAATTTATAATATTCATAAATTGTACAGATTGGGCCAGACTTTCTCATACGTTTCCACAATTTATAAATTTGGGACATAATATTTGTGAGGGCGGTAGCTGATATAGATCTCTCCTCTGAGGAGAACAAAATTCTCTTGATATCAAATAGGTCATTTAAATGAAATTCAATAGTTTTCCAAGGAGACCTATAAGATTCAGCCAGTCACATTACCAATATCCTCAAGAACGCTGATTTAGCATATAGGGTAAAATTGGGGAGGTTGAAACCCCCTTGGGCCAAAGATAGTTTAAGGATTGATAACCATATTCTGGGATGACCCCTACCCCAGACAAAGCCAGATATCAGTCTATACCAAGATTTAAGGTAGTATTTCGAGGGGGAAAAGAGTATATTCTGGATTAAATATAGTAGCCTGGGGAAGATGTTAATACGGACAATCTCAATTCATTGACGAAAAGGGAAAAAGACAGTGGACCACTTATCTAAGTCCAACTGGATTTGTAATGTAAGGAGTTCATAATTCATTATTTCCATGACCTCCAGGTCTAAAGGAACCTGAAGGCCCAAGTATTTTATTTTTGTTGAGAGCCATTTAAAGGGATAAGCCTTCTTTAAATATTGGGGGGGGGGAGTTAAAATTAAATGCTAAAATTTCCATTTTAGTCACATGTAACTTGAAGTCAGCTATTCTTTCAAAATGAGTCATAATTTCCCATGTTACAGGAAGAGACCTCATGGGGACAATAAAGTTAACAAGATATCATCAGCAAACATGCTGATTTTGTGTTCCTGCTGGCCTATTGGTATGCTTTCAATTGAGGTCGCAGACCTCAGCTGACCTGCCAAGGGTTCAAGATATAATGCTAAAAGGTAGGGAGACAGGGGAGATCCCTGCCTCGTTCCTCTACCCAACTGTAGAGAGGGGGACAGGACACCATTGACTCGGACATAAGCTCTCGGAGACCTATAGAGGTTAGTTAAACAAGTGATAAATGAAGAAGGAAAATGAAAAGCCCCCAAGGTATCCCAGAGAAAAGGCCACGAAACATGATCAAAATCCTTTATGGCATCGAGGCTAATAAATACTGATGGGATTTTTCTTGTGCAGACAAACTCCTGCAGAACTAATGTTCTACGGATATTATCCATAGTGCTCCTATTTTTAATAAAAGCTGATTGATTGGGGTGTATAATGTGTGGGATAATACATTCCAATCAGGAGGACAAAATGGCCATATAAATTTTTTACTCTACATTTAAAATAGAAATAGGCCAATAGGACCCAGGATCCGAAGGGTCCTTTTGTGGTTTGGGTATTGGGGCAACATTTGCGAAATCCCAAGATGGGGGAGACAGACCACCTTGGGAAACTTTGGTAAATAGGGAATGCAATTTGGGAGTTAGTTCCTTTATGAACATCTTATACCATTCCGATGTGAAGCCATCGAGGCCAGGGCACTGACCCTGATTAAGTTTTTTTATGGTTGCCATTATTTCCAGTGGAGAAATGGGGGATTCTAGTGTACTAATTTGAAGAGGGGACAATGTAGGAAGATTGGCTTGCTTAAGAAATTGTAATGAGTCGGTTTGATTAAAGGGCAAGTCTGGAGAATATAATGTACCATAATAGTCTAAAAAGGCCTGTAAAATATGACTATCTGAATGATGTTATTTCCCGGTAGTTAGGTTCTTGAGCTTCAGGACAGTAGAGGAGCGTTTTCAAGCTCTGAGTTTTTGAGCTAGTTTCCTACCCCCCCCCCCGGGACCTCCCTCATGAACTGTTTGTCGGAGGTAAAGTAAGGACTGTTGTATTTTATTGTCAATAATCTTCTGCAGCTCAGCCTTGGTATCTCTAATTTGTTTCTGCAAATCAGTATCTCTCTCTCTCTGTATAACAGCTGATAGTTTAGTAGTTGCTCTGACGGCCTCTGGAATTTAGCTTCTCTTTGTTTATTTTTTTTAGTGGTGTATGCAATTATTTCCCCCTAGATTGTTGCCTTCATCCCATCCCATTGAATTGCCTCAGAGATTTTTGGGGACGCATTCTCAGAGAAAAAGAGGGAAAGTCTGATTCTAATTTCCTCCTGGAATTCCTTATCCGCCAATGTTAACAAGTTCAATCTCCAGAGGGTTTGTTTCTTTTCTCTCCCCATATCCAACTTCAGAATCAAAGGATGATGGTCAGATAATATTTTCAGGCCTATTGAAATATCTTGGACCAATGACAGATGTTCACAAGTTGTCATAAAATAGTCCAATCTAGAATAGGATTTAAATCTAGGGGAGTAGTAAGTATAGCCCGGGACAGATGGAAATAAGCACCGACCGACATCTACAAAACCTAAATGGTCCATAGTATTTTTAAACTGTTTTGTAGTGGTGGAATTCCTATGTCTCTGTTGGTTGGAACAATCAATATGTGGAGCTAAGGTTAAATTGAGGTCATCCCCCAAAATTAAATGGCCATGAAGAAGGTCTAACAATGCTGATACAAATCCCCTGAGAGTGGGGAATTTTATCTGGGGAGGAAAATAAACACTGACCAACGTAACCTTTTGACCATATAGAAGGCCCTTAACTATCACGTATCTTCCCTGGGCATCAATATGTGTCTGCATTATTTCCAGTGGAGTGTTTTGGGGGATTAAAATAGCCACCTCTCTCTTTCTACCTCTTGGATGAGACGAGGCAACAACCCGGTATCTCCCTCCCCAGTTTAATTTAAGATGCTCAGTCTCTGAGAGGTCTGTCTCCTGAAAAAAAATGAGATCTGAGGTATATTTGTCAAGATATTGCATGAGGCGGGCTCTTTTTTATTTATTTATTTATTTAGATTTTGTTGACCGGGTAAGTGCGCTAGATAAATCCTGCCTATTTTCAGGCATGACCTGGGGGAAGGGGATACAGATGAATGCCAACTGACCTTGAACCAGATTAAGCTGTTGGTGGTATTTTTCGTGAATGGAGGAAATTTGGCCATTGTACTGGGGAAATTCCCCTGCTTTTTTCGAGAAGTACCATGGGATCTTTAACATCCACCTGAACTGCCACCAGAACAAGCAGATGGGACCTCGGTTTAACGTCTCATCCGAAAGACAGCACCTTAGGAGTGCAGCACCCCCCTCATGCTGCACTATAGTGTCAGTATTGGGATATTAACCCAAGCGTCTGGTGTGGGGATAGAACCCACAGCCTACTGATCTCCCAGCCTCAGAGGCGAGTGTGTTACCTGCTGAGCCATGACACTAATAATAGGGTCATGGAGACTATTGATGTTATGCGATATAATTTTTACTGGATTAACTGACATCATTTTAATTTTTTTATATTTTGGTTTTGATTTGGTGTCATTGATTTGGTGCCTCCCCACACTTAACACAATTTTTAAAACTGGTAGACCCTGTTTTCTTTTTCGGCTTATTGGACATAACCACTCTTAAGTATCAGGAAAAATAAGAACTGAAACTCAGTTCCCAAGCGAAGTTTCTCTGTATAAAAGTCAATACGGTTTCTGTCAGGCCACAGAGTGTAGCGGTCAGTTCCCGAACCAGGTAAAAAATGCAAATCTGACAGAAATAACTGATGACCTGGAGGAAATTCAGGAAGGGTCCCAACTTAAGTTCTTTTAGTAAAATATAAATAAAAAAAGAAATAACAGAGGATTGCCAGTTCCTTGACGGTTTCACGGAAACACTGAGGAACCACGAACTGAAGTAGAATAACACTAAAACTAGCACTAAACTACAAAAAGCTAAAGAAGGGCAGCAGATGAAGAAATAAAAACCTTTTACCTTTTGTCATGAAAATAATGAAAACTCAGTCACACTGAGGAACAGTCTCCGAGGTGTCTTACTTGGCAGGTGGAGAATGAAATCTGAGCATTATAGAATGCGACAGTTAGTAAGGGCTGCAGTTTGAATGGTGGCACAAGTCAATGGATGTTCCATCATTTGAATAAGTTCCATTTCTCTCTGAGGCAGTTCAACACAGGAGGCTAACTGCTACAGATAATCATATTGAAGAATTCCTGGGGTTAGAATGATGTTTGTTGTGGGGATTTCACAATTTGTACTATTGGGTTGATGAGGTGGGGTAATAGAAAGTCTATGTTGATAATTTGGTTGCTGTTGTCCAACAAATGGAAGCGCAGGGCCCAGAGGGCCCTGTGCTTCCCAATAACCATACATATATGCATCTATGGAGGGATGGGGCCCTGCGCTCCATCACACAAATAAGGATATGATTATACTATCTCAAAAACTATGGATGCATGGTAGCAACAGAACAATAAGAATACCATTATACTGTCTCAAAAAGTAAGGACATTCTTGGCAAAAAAATTCGTTAACGCAGCATTTAGGGTTGAGGCTAAACTAACAAAAGTAGGGAAATGCAACTCTAAAACCTCAATGCCACACCTAAAGCAAATCAGGGTGGGGTCTTCCTAGAGCTCAGCCCATTCTATACACTCCAGAACCATACACACCTAATGGGGTGAGCTTTAGGGTTTAGCCTCAACCCCAAAAGTTGCATTAATGCAGTTTTTTTTGCAAAGAAAAAAAATATATACAGTATATTTTGCAAAGAATATATATATATATATATGTATATCTATATATATACATATATATATATATATATATTGCCTGTGCAGGTGTGTGTTATGAGGATTTTTCACACACCTGAAGTGTGTGATAATCCATAAACCCCGGGAGAGAAGCTCGAGGGGAAGGTGTGTGAAAAATCCTCATACAGCAAACTTTGCATTGACGTTATTTTTATGTTTGCTTGCACGCATGTGCAAGAAACATAGTGCCATCATCCAAGTTTTCGGAGGTGTGGCAGCCATTTTCCAATTCAGTCAGTGTGTTTGCAGGCACGGTTGCAGTTCTCCAGTCAATGATGCAGCTGTCTATGACAGCAGTTGAAAATGAAGTGCTGTACAGTTGAAAGGGAGAGCTATGCTTCAGTAAGCAGCGCTCCCCCCCCACACGCATGCATGCACGCACATTTCATGCTCATGCACATTCCCCCGCACGCACTGTATGGCTGATGGGGTGCCCAATCCCCGTTGGCTCCATGCCCTCCCAAAAAAAAGCTTTCCAGGTGCCACGCTGGGAGCCCACCCCAAGCGTAGCAGAAACTAATATGTGACGGGGGGTGCCCAATCCCCCATCGGCTCCAAACCACCAAACAGCCTTTCAGCTGCCATGCTGGGAGCCCACCCAAGCGTGGCAAATGTCCCGTGGTCACCTTCTTAAAAACCTGAAAGAAAACCTTCCCCGCTGCTGTCTTGAACCTCCTGCCCACCCACCACGCACCTGCCTCCCCACACCCCCCTCACCCCATACTTACCTCCGGAGCTCAGCATAATGATCTTCAGTGGACTGGGAACACGTCTGCACTCTTCAAAGCCGACCGCGAACTGAGGAAAAGCCGGTAAGCTGTATAATGCAATAAATAGGATTTTTTCAACTTTAATGCACATCTCAGGCATTTTTTGGAATTTTGGCATCAAATTTTCAACATGGGGTTTTTGGGACCCCTCCTCATGAATTCTTGAACTGTCATGGTGTTACTAGGGCCCAAAGGGTGATTTTCGCAGTCACTACACAAAATCACCTTTTGGGACCGATTAATGAAACGACAGTGCCAGTGTTCATAAGGTGGGCTTCAAAAGCCTATGTTGTAAATTTGTGAAAAAATTCTAAAATGACTGTTTTATGAGCGCAGTCATGCAGATCCTGCACGCTTGTAAGTTTGCAAATTTTAATATTTGCACTTTGGATTTTCAACATTGCCATTTACCACACCTCCTTATGAGCAGTACAGCTGTCATTTTCATCTCGCCTAAAATGTGTTTCACAAGATGTACGCATTTTCAATGGCGCAGTCGGTGTGCAAAATCAATGTATGGGACACATTAAAAAAATCATAGTGACACTGTTCATGAGCAGAGGTGTTAAAATGGCTACGTTGAAAATTTGGTGAAAACATTCCTAAAAATGACTGTTTTAGGAGCGCATGTTGCGCAGTTCCTACGCACACTTGCAAGTTTGCAAATTTTTAATATTTGCATGCCAGATTTTCAACATTGCCATTTTATTACATTTCCTTATAAGCAGTACAGCTACCATTTTTCACATCTCACCCAAAAATGTGTTTCCGCACATGTAGTGCACAATGGTGCAGTTGGTGTGCGAAAGCAATGTCTGGAACAGATTAAGAAAATCACAGTTACATTGTTCATGAGCAGAGGTCTTAAAATGGCTATGTTGAAAATTTGGTGACAAAAGACCATATAATGACTGTGTTATGAGTGAGCATTGTGCAGTTTCCACGCACCCTCGTAAGTTCACGACTTTGTAATATTTTCAGTCCAGATTTTCACCAGTGGCATTTTTCCACCCTTCCTTATGAACAGTACAGCTGTCATTTTTAACAACGTGGGCGAAATGTGTTTTCACACTTTCAGCGTAGAAATGCATGGTCACTGTGGGAAATCATTGTTCGGGACAGAAGAAGAAAATCACAGTGACACTGTTCATGATCGGAGGTCCCAAAATGCCTGTGTTGACAATCTGCTGTAAAAAAATCCCCAAACTAATTACATTATGGGTGTGCGTTGCACAGTTTCTGTGCACGCTCGTGACTTCACCAGTTTTTTTAATATTTTCACTGCAGATTTTCAACATTGTCATTTTTTACAACTCCCCATGAACAGTACAGCTGTCATTTTTCACATCCTGTTCGGAATGTGTTTTTGCACCTGTGGTGCTAAATGCCATAGTCACTGTGCAAATGCAGCTTTCAGCTAACAAACTGATATTGCCACTGTTCATGAGGTGGGGGTCACAAAAAAACCATGTTGAAAATTTGGAGTGAAAATACCAACGAATGCCTGAGGCGTTAGGGTTTCTGACCATAATGCCCCACCTTGTAGAGAATGACAGGCATCAGGGGTGTGACTTGGGATTCTCGCCATAATGCTCATACCATTCCACACCCTGCAGCCAGTGAGAGGCATTGAGGTATGCCTTTGACTCTTTGGCCCCAAAGTTCACCCCATTCTCCTATACCGCACCCATCTCACCGTATTTCCTGATGGAATGGGGTGCGCATAAGGGCTAAAGACCCCAAGGCACACCGTGACACTTGTCGGTGTCTGCAGGGTAGGGTGTGGTGAAATGGCGTGGTCGTTATGCCTGATGACCCAAAGGCACACCTCAATGTCTGTCACTCTCTGCAGAGTGGTGGTGGGGTTGGCTTCAGTTCAATACTTTACTGCCATTCCTATTATGCAGCTCTGTAACTCCTACACTACCAATGCCAATGCCAGCAAGCAAACATTCAGCATTGACAAATGCTTGTTTATAATAACTGCTGTAAGATTTCAGAGAGAAAAACTGTAAACTTTATTTGTGCAAGCAGGTGTGTCCCTCAGCAGCCGCTGTACTCATACAAATACAATGTGCTTTCTTTCATGCTTCAGTGAAGTGAGTGCATGAGGAAGGAAAATGCCATAATAACCTGCCATCAAATTATTACGGAATTCAGCAGGTTAGTATGGCATTTTATCAAGACTGGATATCCAGTCATTATAGCAGGTCATCAGTTATTATAGATAACCAAATATGGGGTGCAGTGTGTTAACTCAAATTTAACACATGCCCTCGTTGTTGAGTGTCTATCATAAACCCTTCAGGCTTCGCCCTCAGGGTTTATGTGCCATCCAACAACTCGGGTGTGTGTTACATTCTCATAACACACTGCACCCCATACTTTGTTAAATATAATTGAAGGGTTCCATTTTTTCCTCACACTGACATTTCTGATGAATGAAGGAAGCAGAGTCTCACCTTGCATCATTGAATTTGTTTATTGAAAAAATAAGTGGTTCCTTAAGTGTTTAGGTAAATAAAATTAACAGTGAGAAGAAAGATAAACAAGAAAAAACATCTGTTGAAATCTTCCATGTGCTTTTTTTTTTTTAAAGTTGCTACGGGCGTTGTACGTGGTTTAGTCTTGTGACCTGCAGAGGAAAGGGGAGAGTTCAGAGGGAGATTTGTTAGGTAGTATCGTAAAAGTTTTTACAGTGGCAAAGTACAATATGTGAAAAATTATCATATTTATCAGATAAAGTAATGTTTGGTGGCTTTGTTGCGTTATCGATACCTTAGTCAGAGCTGTCTGAGTCCTCAATGACCTGTATTCGTCGTCGCTTCTGTGGTGGCTGGTTCGAGTTGTAAATATTGACGGTCACAGGGGTATGGAAAATGCAGGCATTCCCAAACATTGAGTGCATTTTGTTGGAAGCTATTTAATTGTGTCAGGAAGTGTGCCGTGGACATCTCTGTTGTTGTGGCTGAGCAGCTTGAGTTTGACAGTCTCGAGCTGTCTTGCATCTCGAGTTTTCTATGGAAAAAAGCCGTGTGAATGCCGTAATACCTACTCGGGTATTACGGTATTTAATGCATGGTTTTTCTGGTAGGAAAAAATGGAACCCAGTAATTATATATAGAATAATACATGAGGGGTGTATAATGAGAATTTAATGTACACCCGAGGTGTGGGATACTACATAAACCCTGAGGGTGAACCCAGAGGGGTTTATCAAAGCATCCCATACCGAGGGTGTGCATTAAATTCAAGTTTTCCAGTCCCCTCATGAGTTATTTTATGTAATTGCTGGCATTAGTTTTTTTGCCCTCACCATTTCATTTTGTGCAATTTGTAGTAGTATCTGGCCACTAGATGGTGCTGCTGTAAAAACTGTCTCTAGTTGTGGAGACCCTCGGTCTTGATTTTGTTTTAATTCATCATTGTTCCTGGTTGTTTCAAGTGAACATTAAGTTTTTATTTTATTTTATTTTATTTGGTCCCAGCAGTTGGAGTGGTTGAGGCAGCAAACAGAATAGTGGTGCAGCAATGGCAGTTGCGGTCGGGCTGAGGATGAAGTAGAACTTTACAGATTAAATGGAAAGGTTAGTTTCTTTTTTTATTGCTAATCAACCCAGGGAAGAAGAAAGCACTGTCATTTTGAGAGTGTGGCAAGTGAAATTGTGCCATGCAGTGCTTCGTCCATGCCAACTGGTGAGGTGAGGTAACACTTGATTTTGGTAGCTTACTTTGGCGTTGTCCACTCAGGACTGTTAGGCGCATGCGGACAGAGAGGGAAACATGGCGCGCATTCGCCATTATAACCTGTTGGTTATAACGGCAAATTATAACCTCCTTTCTCTTTGGGAAAAAACTAATACTAGTTATTACATATATTTTATAGTGATGCAATTGTGCTACTATAATTAGGGTTGAGTAGGCAGTTTAAAGTTAAACCTCAATTTCTGAACTTTCATAACTTCGCAACTGTTCAACGGATTTGCACAACATTTTTCATGCACTGTCTTGTGTGGTAGATCTCTGGATGTGCTAAGTTCTGTGCCAGCTGGATGTGCAGATTCTGAGATCCAGATAGTGTAGTGCAATACATGCATTTTTCAGTTTTTTTTTTTTTGCTGTTTTCTTTTAAGAGGCATTCAACCTAGGTGGTTTGGCATTTTGGTCTGAAATTTTTAGAGTACAAGGGGGCTGGCCCACAGATGTACCTTTCACTAGTTCTTTAAAATAATATTAATCCGTTCCAAAGTTATTTAATTTTTAGATGTGGGGTTCTGAGCATGTTCAGTAAGCACTTCAGCTTAGCTGTATGAAACAAAAAATAATCCTTTTTCATATTGGAAAAATTATTTTCCATTTACCGCCATCTTGTCTCCATTTTTCCCCCCACAAAAATTTCAGAACCCACAAAACTGACATCCTGGAGAGAGGCCAACACAACTATCTCTCTTTGGGACTCTGGTAGGTGGATTCTGCACTTAAGTGTTTGAAAAATGACCCCAGATTTGTTTTTTGTTAAATTTTAAATCCTTTCTTGTGACTCGCTTCCCAGCTGTATGAAATGAAAAAGGAATCCTTTTTTGTTTGGGGCCAATACTTTTTTGTGACAGGAAAAATACAAACTGGGGTATTCTACAGGCCTCCAGACCAGGGGGAGGACATAGACACATTACTGTTACAAGATATACAAAACATGACAGCTAAAGGGGAGGTTCTGATAATGGAGACATCAACATGCCAGATACAGATTGATCAATACCAGCAGGAACATCCGCCAGAACTAGACACATAGTGGATTCCCTGCAGGTAGAGGGCCTCAAACAAGTGGTACAACAACCCACAAGAGACAGGGCTATCCTGGGTCTAATACTGACTAATGGGGAAAGGATTGCTGATCTCCAGGTAGAAGGTTACCTTGGGGCCAGTGACCATCACATGGTATGGTTCAATTTGGCCACTAGAACTAAATCAGCCCAATCCAAGGCAAAAATATGGGACTTCAGAGGAACTGACTTTGATAAGATGGCCAACAGAGTTAAGCTAGCGCTGGCAAGAAGAAATACAGGTGAAGGGGTACAGGCAAAGTGGGCAAGCGTTAAGGATGCAGTACTTGAAGCAACATCCCATTGTGTTAGGGAGAAAAGCAAGAGTAAAAGAAGGAGGAAACCACTTTGGTTCTCAAAAACCGTAGCAGGAAAGGTCAGAACCTTCAGGAAATATAAGGGAACGTGGCAGGACGAAGATAGGGAGGCATACCAAAGTTCCCTAAGGGAAGCAGGGAAGGCAGTAAGGTAGGCAAAGACCGAAACTGAGGAAACACTAGCATGAACAGTAAAAGCAGGGGGCAAGACTTTCTATAGATACATTAGTGAAAGGAGAAAGTCCAGAGGGGGTATTGCTAAGATCAAAGGGGATAAGGAGGAGTGTGTGGAGAAGGACCATGGAAAAGCATCTGTCCTAAATAGATACTGTACTTCTGCTTAGTATTTACTGAGAAGAAGGTAGGGCAGGGCCCACAGCTCAGTACCATGGACACAGGGGTGAGGGAGGTGTGCACAAGTCCCTTCACAAAAGAAGGGGTCCTACAAGAGCTCGCTAAGCTCAGGGTGGACAAGGCAATAGGACCCGATGGCATACATCCCAGGGTACTAAAGGAGCTAAGGGTGGAACTAACAGTCATTAGCAGAACTGTTTAGTGAGCGTCTGAGCACAGGTGAGGTCCCAGAAGACTGGAGAATGGCTCATGTGATCCCGCTCCACAAGAGTGTTAGCAGGGAGGAGGCAAGGAACTACAGACCAGTCAGTCTTACCTCAGTAGTGGGCAAGATTAGGGAGGCACTCCTTAAGGAAATGATAGTGCAACACCTGGAATCCATAGGAGCACAGAATCCAAGACAGCATGGGTTTACAACAGGAAGGTCCTGTCAAACTAATCTCATATGTTTCTTTGACTGGGCAACCAGAGTGGTGGACCAAGAGGGTGCAGTTGATGTTGCCTACCTTGACTTCAGCAAAACTTTCGATATTGTTCCACATAGAAGATTGATTAATAAGCTAGGTAGGTTCAGGGTGGGTCAGAAGCTGGTCAACTGGGTGGCAAACTGGTTGGCGGGCAAAAAACAGAATGTGGTGGTAAACAGTATACAGTCAGAAGAGATGCAAGTCACAAGTGGGGTACCTCAGGAATCAGTCCTGGGGCCAGTCCTCTTCAATACTTTCATCAGTGACATTACAGATGGACTGGAGGGTAAGGTTTGCCTGTTTGTAGATGACACCAAGATCTGCAACAGAGTAGATGATCCAGATAGAGTGGGCAGAAGGAAAAGAGATCTGGAAAAACTGGCAAAATGGTCTGAAGAGTGGCAACTGGGGTTTAATGCAAATAAGTGCAAGATCATGCACATAGGGATGAGAAACCCTGAAGCTACCTATAGGTTGGGAGAGGAGTTGCTGGCAATCACAAGGGAAGAAAGTGACCTGCGCATCATCATCACAGATGACCTGAAATCATCCACGCAGACCACTAAAGCAGTAGGTAAGGCTAGAGGGATGTTGAGATGTATTAGTAGGGGTATCACAAGTCATAAGAGGGAGGTAATAATCCGTCTTTACAAGACACTGGTTATGCCCCATCTGGAGTACTGCATGCAGTACTGGAGGCCATACCTGCACAAGGACATTAACAAAATGGAGGCAGTCCAGAGAAGGGCAATCAAAATGGTGCAGGGACTGCATCAGAAAACATATGAGGACAGATTAATGGAGCTCAACATGTATACCCTAGAGCAGTGACACTCAGTCCTGACTGGCTCAGGAACCACACGAGCAGTCAGCGTTAACCAAAAAGTCACAACAAGAGTGGTTCATACAAATCCAAAACACAGGCCAGCATGCAGCCACAAGAAAGCCACCTTACTTTGATGTGCAGAACTAAATCACTGTACTTCACATCGAATTCTTTGTACAGAATTACATCACAGAGAGAAGTAAACTTTGCAAATAATGCTTGCTGATGTACAAAGTATCGACTTTTCAGACTTATAGCAATGCATCCTGGGTGGTTAATATTGTATAGCACAGTAACTATTTGCATCGCTTACTGGGAAGAGCCACTGGTGATAAGCCGAAGAAGCACTTAAGGCTCTAGAGCCACGGTCTGAGTATCACTGCTCTAGAGCAAAAGAGGGAGAGAGGTGATATGATCAAAACAGTCAAACATCTTAAGGGCATTAACAAGATGAAAGAGTCTAACATGTTTCAATATAAGAAAAATAGCAGGACAAGAGGACACAGCATGAAATTAGAAGGAGGCTGATTTAGGGGTAATGTGAGGAAGTTATTTTTCACAGAAAGGGTGGTGGATGCATGGAACGGCCTACCTCAGGAGGTGGTGGATATGAATACAGTGCAGGGCTTCAAACAGACATGGGACAGCATAAGGGAGCAATACAGATGAGTATGAATGAATAGGCCATTGACAGAGTAAAGGCCTATGGCACATTCATAAGGTAGAAAAAATGGGCAGACTGGATGGGCCTTGCAGTCCTTATCTGCTGTCAACTTCTATGTTTCTATGAAAAATCCTATATTTTGTTCCTGGTGTCTAGTGGCACCACCCACCCTCCAATCACTGTCCCTGTGTTTAATACATGTTTGGAATGAAGCAAAAAATGGCTTTGCTCTCAGTAAGGACCGGGTGCTTGTAGCAATGATAATACTGGAAACTGAGATAAATACAAGCACTCCACTGTACCAGAAATAGAATTACTTCGGTTTTATTGTGCAAATTGTGCATTGCAATAGGAATACAAACTGAATAAAAATACACCAAACTACTAAATTGACGAGCCCCAGCGCTTCGAGGCAAAAAAAACGCCTCTTCCTTAGGGGGTGTGGCTACCACACATCACACCAAACAATTATAATGATACCTTCCTGTGATAATTAAATGAATTATCCACAGACTAAGCTCATACATCCCGCAGCACAACTCCATGCTAGTCTGTCAGTTTCAAGGGTAAGTATCCATTAAATCTCAATTCATCCATAAAAACCACATAGCACATTGTAATGCTATAAGGGTCCGCATGCTTCAGTGAATAAAGACACTGACAACAACTGTGCTGTATATTACCTTATATTCTCATTTAAATGAGTGTGAAGTGCTGATAAAAAACATTAAATATTTCCTAAAATCCAATGCTTGTCTTTCTGTACATATTCCACTGCTCATTTTATTATTTCTTTTGTACTTTGGACAATTACCAGCTATCACCGAAAATAACATTCAGTAGCGGGAGTAGTGCAGATACAGATACAAAGGTGTAGCTGATGATCCTGATGTCAGTCTCTGCATAAGGCTAATAAAAATGAAATAAAATAGCCTCATACGCCAATGCACCCAAAAGTCAGAAATTTGAAGTCATAGAGGGTCAAACAAGCATCAGTTGCTTCTACACTTCCATGTTACACGGGGGGTTATACATTTTCCTTACGTGTGGTTATTTTTGTTTTACTAATTATGTTCTATGTTATTTCATTTTTGCAGACAAATCTGTGAAACCCTGGGAAGTCTGTTCGGTTCCCACATGTTTCATTCACCATGGCGATGGAATGCCAATGCATTTTTCTGCTGACACAGACAATTTTGTTTTCCCTTGTCTAGTCTGTTTCCCTTATGAGCTATGACTCTCCTTGGGTGCATCAGAGGACAGAAGAGTGGTTCTGATTAGCATTTCCCTACGGTAAACAATACAGAAAGGAGAGGTTGAAAAATATTTGCAAAGTGTGCTCATATACTTTATAAGAATCTCAAGCTGAATCTAATAACCTTGTTCCACCATGTCACATTGCAAATGCATCCTCTAGTTCTTCACCACAGTTAGTGTATGTTGTTTCCACAAATTGGAAGTCAGTCTTGTAGCTGTAAAAAAATCATGCGTTGCTGTTATAGCATATCTCACTGCTATATAGCCTCCTTTTGCATGCCTGTCTTCTTTGTTTTATACATGATGAAGTCTCTTCACAGACTGACCATACTAAGAAACACAGAACAGAACATAGAAACATAGACTTTGATGGCAGATAAGGACTGCGTGGCCCACCCAGTCTGCCCATTTCCCTACCTATTGGATAAGCTGCATATTCTAGTTAACCAACAGCCTACTTCCTCCTACCACCCACTAGAATTGCCTTATGTCTATCCCATGCATTCTTGAATTCCCCCACTGTTTTTGACCCCACGACATCCTCAGGAAGGCCATTCCATGCGTCCACCACCCTCTCCATGAAAAAATACTTCCTCACGTTGCCCCTGAGCTGTCCCCCCCATCTTCAAATTGTGCCCCCTTGTTCTTGTACATCTCTTTTTTCTGAAAGGTGCTACCCTCCTGGACTTTGTTGATTCCCTTGAGGAACAGAATTTGGATTTAAAAAGCATCTTTCTTTCCTATATTAAATATTGCAACGTGCTCTTCACAGCCTTAAGTCAGATATGGACACAGGTACAGCAGTAGTGATTATGCATAAACAAACCTATCAGCTTTAGTATACTTAACACCATCCCCCACACAGGCATGGACAACTGAAGGTGTTTGACTGAAAGAGTGATCCACAGGTGGGAGTACTACCACTGAGAAAGACACTGGGCTATAGTCAAGGAGGATTAGAAGGGCATAGAGTCTGAACAACACTCTCATTTTCCTGAGGAAGTCCCTCCAAGGCAGGGCTGAGGACCATACAATGGCAGAGAGTGGAAGCTTTGCTGTGGAGAAAAGAGGATCTCCATCTCCAGTATTTTCAATCTGGCAGCTTGCAGAAGCACTAGAATTCAGAACAAAAATGTAAACACAGAAGAACCTTAAAACAAGACAAGGGAAGCTACACTCAGCACACACTGACAGTTTGTAAAAAGAATGCAGTGTTGCAGGGTAAATCATTTCAATTCATATTTTATAGCCACACTTGACCAGAAAAAATGCCATTGCCAAACTGGCTGACACCCCTAAAAGAACCTCAAACTGCAGTGATCTGTAGTTTTTAAAAAAGTATCACTTCACACATTCTTTGACAGATAGCCGCAGTGACTCCAGACAGTGGAGATGGAAGCTTTCCCTGGTGTCTAATGGCAGCCCCACCCTCTGATCGCTGTTTACATATTTCTTTTAAAGTTTCTTTGCTGTCTAGTGGCACCCCCCCAATCCCTGTTCAGTCTGAAGTAAAGGAAACCATCCCTTGAAGTCTTTTTGTTTTAAACCTGTAAAAAAGAAGATGGTCCCTCACTGATCTGACACCCCACCCCCACCTCCCACTAAGCATCCACCACCCTGCAGCCCCCACCCACTCCCACACCCCCTACATACCCTCACTCACCTCAGCAGGTCCCTGGGTGAAGATTCACTCTCCTATTAAAGGCATGTCTTGCTGCTGGAATTGCCAACTGCAACATGAGAAACTCAGGTAGATGCAGTTCAATGTATTTCAATGGGGCTTTCAACTCTGATGCATAACATTTCCATTTTTCCAATTTTTGTGCCCAAATTTTCAAAAGGACCTTTTTGGGACCCCACCTCATGAATAATGGTGGTGGAATTATGTAAATCCAGCCCGAAAGGTGATTTCGTGGTCACTTGGTGAAATCACCTTTTGGGCAGGATTTGAACATTTTCACCACCATTTTTAATGAGGTGGGATCATAAGAAGGCTATGTTGAAAACTTGGGGACAAGATATGCAACAATGGCAAAGTTATGCTGATCCATTGACATTTTTCCTACGCTTGCTCATAACTTCAGTAATTTAAAATATTTTGACCCCAAATTTTCAGCATAGCAATTTTTGTACACCACCTTAAGAACGTGACAGCTGTCATTTTTCAAAACCTGCCCAAACTGTGTTTTCACACTGTGGTGTATAATGACATTCTGGTGGCACAGAATAATGTTTCGGCAGGGATTTGAACATTTTCAGTACCGGGTTCATGAGATAGGGTAATAAGAAGGCTATGCTGACAATTTGGTTGCTGTTTTGCCCTGAGGGCCCTGCACTTCCACAGCAACATACATGTCCGCATCTATGGAGGAATGGGAGCACAAGGTCCTCTGAGCCCTGTGCTTCCATAAGGAAATGAGGATCTACATCTATGGAGGGATGGGAGCACAGAGCCCAAGGGCCTTGCACTCACACAGGCAAATGAAGATATGATTATACTATCTCAAAAGGTAAGGAATTCTTTGCAAAAAAGACTCCATTAATGCATCAGTTAGAGTTGCTAATAAAGTGACAAAAGTATGGAAATGAGAGCCAGCCCAGTGGTGTGGAGGGCTGAGGCAGTGACACCTTACTGCCTGCCACACCGGCGACCTGTGTTCACGGTGTGAGCGGGGCATTGGGGGCCGGCTGGGATGGGAGTGGATCGAGTACCCAGAGGATAGCTTTTCTGTCTGAGGGAGGGTAGGGAACAGAGACCAATGATTGCCTGACACCTAGTGGAGGCTAGGTGTTGGCATGCCTGGCCCTGTACAAGTCAGGTATGGGACAGAGCAGGCGGCGGATGTGCTGCATGTGGATGCATGCATGGCACGCCCACCACTGGCACTGCATGCTCAGCCTCTGGAGAAAATGGAAATGGTGGCACCAGTTGAGTGGCTTGATGGCCATTTATCAAGGGCACACCACCTCTGAGGGCATCACAGAAGCTGGATCCGGTGCTGTTGGGGAGTTGGGGGCTCCCTACCACAGGGGGGCAAGCTATGGGAGTGAATAGTGATAGCCCAATGTGGAGGATGGGTGCTGGTCAGAAGACGGCCAGAGGAAGGGGGTGCCTTGCTAGGAAGAGCCGACTGGTGGTCTGCAGGGAAAAAATGAAAGAAAAAAAGAAAGAATGGAAATGTGATGTTAGGATTTTCAACCCTAACTCCACATCCCCCCCCCAAGCAGCCAAAGGGGGCAAGGCGACACAAACAACCACAGAAATCCATCATAAGGTAAGGCAAAATGACATACAACTCTTTCCACATGACACAAGAGACATCCATCATCAGTGATCCAGTGCTTCTGTAGCCATGGATACATGCTACAGCTGGTTGAAGGCACTCAGCACCTGCATGAAATCATCCATGTGGAAACAGAAGTGCAGGGCCTAAAGGGCCCTGTGCTTCCATGGTAGCATAGGTGTCTTTGGCATCTGAGTGAAGAAAGCCGCACTTCCCAGGTGGTTGATGGCACTCAGCGGCATCTCTTGCCTTACAACCTACCTCACAACCAACCTAGGGCATGTAGTAATTTAGCATTACCACACACCCTGTTGTGTGTTATTGCTTACTTACAATTTACAATGTAATCCTATGGGAATTTAATATGGTACTTCCCAGGTGGTTGAAGGCACTTGGCTGTGCCTTGTGCCTTACAACCCACCTGGGCATGCAGTAATTAAGCATTGGCACACACCCTGCTGTGTGGTATTTCTCACTTAAAATTTATAATGTGATCCTATGCAAATTATATATCGCACTTCCCAGGTGGTTAAAGGCACCCAGCTGGGCCTTGTGCCTCACAACTGACCTGGGGCATGCAGCAATTTAGCATTGCCGCCTACCCTGCCATGTGTTATTGCTTACTTATGATTTACAATATGATCCTATGGGAATTTTATGTTGCACATCCCAGGTGGTTGAAGGCACCCAGCTGCACCTCATGCCTCACAACCCACCTGGGGCATGCAGCAATTTAGCAATACCACACACCCTGCTGTGTGGTATTGCTTTCTTACAATTTACAATGTGATCCTAAGGAATCATATACTGCACTTCCTAGGTAGTTGAAGGCACTCGCCTGCACCTCATGCCTCACAACCCACCTAGGGTGTGTGGTTATTTAGCATTACTGCACACCCTGTCATGTGGTATTCATTACTTACAATTTACAAAGTGATCCTATGTGAATTTTTTACCACACTTCCCAGGTGGTGTGTAAGTGTGCATGTGTATCCATGGCTACAGAAGCACTGGATCATGATGATGGATGTCTCTTGTGTCATGTGGAAAGAGCTTTATGTTGTTTGTCTTACCTGATGATGGATGTCTGTGGTTGCTCGTGTTGTCTTGTCCCCTTTGGCTTTTTTTGGGAGGGTGAAATGCGGAGTTAGGGTTGAAAACCTAACATCACATTTCCATACTTTGTCAGTTTAATAGCAACTTTAACTGATGCATTAACATATTTTGTTTTGCAAAGAATAGATATATATATATATATATATTTATAAAATGGGCACAAAATTTCCTGAATCCTCATTGGCTGAAAGCCTTTTCTAGCCATGTCCTTATCAGGACATAATCTTACAGCCGGCACTACATGTGCCAGCCTGAGCCCCATAACAGAAAGATATCAGTGCCCAGCATCCCAACTCTCACACTAGCTGGACCTCCGTAGCTAGGTCTGAGAAGACTCCCTCCCCACACACACACACACACACACACACACAAACAAATAAGGTTCCAGTCATACCTGTTATTTTATTTTGAACCTTGCTCATCTGTGCCAACTCAAGTCAACAGCTCCCAGTCCAGCTGTTTAAATGGGAAACTGCCCTGATGATGCACTGCCAGCTATATTTCAGTCTCCAGCATTACATTACTTCAGTCAGCCACCCACTTGATAATCCTCGAGATCACCCAGCAAACAAAAAAAAAATAATTGTTTGTAGTACAAGTCTTCTTTCCCAAAAACAATTTCTGACAAACAGAGCAGCTGCACTGAATGGTAAACCGCTCTGATGCAAAGCATGAAACAGAAACCATTCAATATGGCTGCTTCAGAGAGACGTGCTTGCTGCACTTGAAATCAGCTGCTAGCTCCAACACGCAACGGTATACAAACTTAACTAAATTGCCAGTACAGCATTAACTTAGAAAAGCACTAAGACCTCATTAAAAAATAAGGTGTGTGGTGATATGTGTTTGTCTGGGTGAGTAGCTGCCTAGAGTAAAATCACAACGACTGTTGTACCAGCTGGTTGATCCCTGCCAAAGAAGATATGCTCGCTTCACTTCAAATCGGCCACTTGCTGCAACAAACTCATAGCAGTGCACTAACTGAACTAAACTGTTGTCAGTTCAGCATTTATTAAAAAAAGGAAAAACTAAAACCTTAGTAAAAAAGAATATGTTGTCTGGCTGTGTGTGTGTGTGTGTGTGTTTGTCGGGGCGAGAGGGGGCCGCCTAGAGTAAAACTGCAACGACTGTTGGTCCCTCAGGTTGATCCCTGCTAAAGAAGATACACTCCCAAAACTGAAAATAAACAAATAAGGGTGGCAGAGGGAGCAGTAGAGACATAGAGACATTGCAGCACCTTCCCTAAAATATTAAAAGGGGTTTTAAAATGTTGTATAGAGGGGCAATAAAAGGAACTATTTTCTTTAAATTGACAAAAGAAAAAAAAGAAAAACATTACTGAATAACACCTCCATTTCTAAACTGCAGTATCTTTATCACAATCTGTGTTGGAAAGTTTGTGTCCATTTGATAAGCACAATTAGATACCCGGAAGTATGGGTTATGGCCTGATAAGAGCATGCCCCAGGTGCTAAGGGCACTTGGCACGAGCGTCTCATGCCTAGTAACGCACCTGGGATGTGCTCTTATCAGGCTATAACCCACATCTCATAGTGTCTTATTGCTTGCATCTTATAGTGGTGTGGTAATGCCACTATATTTAGTGAGTAGGTTGAGTAGGCACTCTCATGATAAACACCAATTTTTGCACTTTAATTACTTCACAACCATTCAACTGATTTGCACAAAATTTTGCATGCACAGTCTTGTGGGGGTAGATCTCTTGATGCTCTAAGTTTCATTTCAGTCAGATGTGCGGATTCCGAGATCTGGATAGTGAAAAAAAAGAATTTTTCAGGTTTTTTTATTGTTTTTTTCAAGACCCCCAGCACCCAGACGGTTTGGAACTTTGATATGAAATTTTCACGTTAGAAAGGGCCTCACCCACAGATGTGTCATTTGCTGGTTTGGTGAAAAAATATTAATCCGTTACAAAGTTAGTCATTTTTAAAATTTTGGGTTATGAGCAAGTGCAGTAAGCAATTTAAAATAGTTGTATGAAACAGAAAAAGAATCCTTTTTTGTATGGGGCCAATCCTTTTTGTGAGGGGAAACAAATCCTTTTTCTGTATGGCTGCCATTTTCTTTTTACTGTTCAAATTTACAAACATTTAAAGTACACAAAAATAATGACTATTTAAAAAAAAAACACCTGAATCTAGCCAAATGGGACCCATTTAGTTTGATTCTGGTATTTTTTTTTCTAAAGTTGCCAGAAATACCTTTTATGGGCACTCAAAATCCAGGGTGCACAGCTTAGCAAGAGGAGCCCTTCATCCCTGTTCTCTGTATGAGAACAGTGGGACCTTCTTAAGTTCTGCAGTCGCAGCTGGAGCTCGTGCTGAGGGCTGCTCTGAGAACAGGAAGACGCTCTTCCCCTGGTGTTTAGTGCCTCCCCCCCAATCGCTGTCCCAGAATGTTAGAAGAGCTCATCTTAGCCTTGCATGGAGTTCTCTTTATATATAAATTATGTTGCTCCATGATCCCCCCCCTTCTGATCTGGGTACATGGACCTCATCCTTGCAGTCTGTTTCTCTGTTTACTATGTCTGATGGTACCCTGTGAGAAGCTTGTTTTCTACATCTCACTACTGCCACTAATCATTTAGATTTTATAGTGATTCTTTTTAGAAATCCTGAATTGTTGAATGTTTGCAGTTTGGGTAGTGCAGGCTAATTCAGGTTCCATAACCTATCCAGTATGAGTCTTCCCTTGCTACTGTACCTCTATTACTGATACATGCAAACGTTAATCTCATTAGACCAACTGGGTATTTAGTATGCATAGGATTAAGGAAGGATCATGGGTGTTTTTTTTTTTTTATTTTGGAAGTATGAATTCACTGGTCTTGCAGAACAGCATTAATTTCAGCTTATTGAAACTGAGAGCTATTGTTTGAATGCAGTGTTCTGTCTACCCCAACCATCTGTTAATACTTATGAGTCATGCAGCAGCTGGGATCAGCAGTTTTGATCTGCAGTCTCTTGAGCTCATATAAAATGCTCCTGAATGGTGGTATCACTGTAGAAAGAAGCAGCTGCTGTTTTTTACTGTGCTCATCTATTTGTCCATGAATTTTATAGGAGGGTTAAATAGCAGCTCTGAACACAGCTCTGACATTTACAAGATGTCATTAGGCAGCATCTGAAGATGGACTAAGACACTCACAAAAACGTTAATATGTATGACAGAGTGCTTGGTGGTAAAGGAACCAAGCAAGCACATATAAAATCTAAAATAAATAACAAGAATCCTCCACGAGGAACCTGTTGATTTTTTTGAGTGGTGGCACAGAGGCTATACTGTGATTGCAGCAGATAGTATAGTGTTTTGATTTTTTTGTTTGTTGTGAATATATGGGTCTGTGCAGGTTTTCATTTTTATTGAGTAGTCTAGCTTGGTTACTTCACTGGACTCATCCTTTTTTCTTAAATATGAGTCATTCCGGCATTTTGTTTAAATATTATATATCGGACAGTCAGTAGCAATGGAGCAATCCCAGCCTTTCCTATGATGGAATAATGAACACATACTTCCATGTATAATTCATTGCATTTTGTTTTAATTTTAGCTTTGTATTGATTGACATACTCTTCTTTCGATCTTCACATTTTAAGCTACTTGGCAAAAACTACCCTTAAAGTATATATGTGCATATACAGAACAAACTTTTTAGAAAAAAAATCCTATTTAGTTAAAAAGTAAAAGTAGAGAACAGAAATAATGATAAATCTGTGCTTGGAGATTCAGGTTCTGTACTTTATTTTTTAAATCTCAAAATGCACTTACTTTTTAGTTTATTATGAAGTTAACAGTACCTTAACTGAAACACAGAGAAAGCCTGAATAATCTGTGAACATGCTACGTTGCTAGAACTATCAGACAATGATAAATCAAACTATAAATCATTTTAAACACCAGCTGAAGACCCCAGTTTGTTAATGCAACACCACCTCCACTCCACCCCTCCACACCCCACTCAAAGACTGTCGAAGAGCCTGTCCCATGTTGGTCTTTTCCTTTGCTACTCAAGTACTGCTTCTTATTTTGCCAACACCTAGTTGCAAACTCACAGTTTGGCTGCTGAATGGGAAAATAGCGGGATATAAACAGAAAAGGAAAAAGGAAAAGCTTACTTTTGCTCTCTTTCCTTTTGTAGCCAACCAAAAGGGAAGAAAATATTCTACTAAATAGCCATTTTTGTCAGTTCAAACTACACAAGTGAATGTGCCGTCTGCCCGTGGCTGGGCATATCTTGCCTTTACTTCTCTTTTATAATAAACATTTCCTCTCAGTTTACGGAAGTACAGCAACAGTAACTCACATGGACTATTAATATAATCGATACTTGGGGTTTAGTCACAGAAAAAGAGGCGCACGTTCTTGAGTAATTGGGGGACCTGTGGATGAAGAAGTTGTTGGAGACTGAAGTAATGATTTTTGCTTAGATTTAGGAACAACAAAATTGCTCCTCACATGGGTGTCAAGCTTAGATAAACAGCAAGACATACCATTTTGCAGCAATGCAATCTTTTGCTATCTACAGATACAGTATTCATAAACCCAATTAAATGGCTGAAGGGGAGGTCTTAAGAATCTGAATAAGTAGTTACCTTCCTTGTCTCTCTGGTTACCTGTCCACAGGGCTAAATATTAAAACAAGCAGCAGAGCTGTATGTTTTTCACACTTGTAGTGAAATATTGTAGGAGTAGCCTCTTGGAAATGGAAGGAGCAAAAATGCATTAGCCTGTCATAGGTATGTATACTGCATGTACAGGCACAACTCAAGATTGACAGGATTATTTTTGGGGGGGGGGTACAATTTATTTACCCAGGATTGCTCAACTGAGATGCAACATTTCTGTTCCAGAGGAGTCCTGTTTCTTCTGCCCATTTCCCACAGCAGGGTAGACTGGAAAACTAAGAGGTTAAGTGCCTCCCCAAGGAGTGTCTTGCCCAAGGTCACACAGTGAGTATTTCATTCCAGCGGCTTGGAATCTACAAACTCCTAATTCCCAACCCCTGCTTTTAGCATTAGACTACAGATACTGCCTCACACTGTTTGAATCATATTAGCTAACTTGGAGCAATAATATATAAAAAAAAATTTTTGTTTGTTTCTGTTTCCATCATATTATCATAGCCTTGGTATCCTTCACATGCTATTTATTATTATGCTATTAAATATTCACTTTATCATATATTATAATAAAATATTCTCTAGTGTTTTTCAAAGTATCCCAGGATTCCTGACAACTGGGTATGATGCAGAAACATAAAGAAAATATGCAGTTATTAAATACGTGCAAATAAAAAGAGAACAGAGAGAAAAATCAGACAAGAATAAGAAAAAAAAATAATGCTACTTATATTTCTAGTTGATGTTCAGCTCCAAACCCCACCTCACGAAAAAGTTCTGGATCTCAGTGAGATGCTGTCAAAACAGTACGTAGACAGTAAATGAAAAAAACAGATTTATTTATTCAAATTGATAAACAGTTCTTCAGGTACAAAGTCACTTAAACTGGCAGAGGAATATATTGGCATTGGAAGGGTCAATAAAGATGAGAACAAATCTTTCAGACAGAGTCAAAGTGGAAGTTTTCCATAATGAGTGTAATTAAACAATGGTGTATGAAAATCCTGTAACCTCATTGGTCAAAACATGTCACATGACCGTGGGTAAATCCTGCATAACCCACAGCTGATGAATGGCATTTATAAAAAACACAATTAAACACATTTAAAATTTATTTTACACATGGGTCCATTGTATAATTGCAATAAGGCACTCCAGGGTGTGAGTTATTTAAGCAATATACCATGACAGGGAGTGGGTATATTGGTGGATTTACCACGCCTGGTGTGGTTCGGTCATGAGGTGCAGCTGAGTGACTTAACCACACCAGAAGTGGTAAATCCACCCATATACCCATTTCCTGCCATGGTATATTGCTATTATACAATGTTCAACTTGTTTTTTTGTTTTTATAGTGACAGAAAACCTTTACAGTGGGTATACTGGAGGATTTACCACAGTCATGTGATCTGTTTTGACCAATAAGTTTACAGGATTTTCATACCCCATTGTATAATGGGTGATTTACCCACTTCTTGTGTGGTTAAGTCACTCGGCTGCACCTCGTGACACACCACACAAGGCCTGGGTAAATACCCAATAACCCACACCCTGTTGTGCCTTATTGTTTAATTAATCAGCACACTTGAAGCTGGGAAGTCTGTACTAGCTGCAGGTTATTTACTATCATGGCAACTATCATCATGTAGTGCCTGCTATGCTGTAAGTTTCATGTGCCGGAAGTAAACTTGAGTTTTTAAAAGAAAGAGAGGGAGAAAGAGTAGTGTGGGGGAGAAGAAATACATGCCAGTCTCTTAGGTCCATTGTTACTCTCAACACCTTCATGCTGTTGGAATGGAGCTGAAGTATCCAATATTGTTCTGCATTTGAACGTTCAGTGAATGGCTGTGAGATCAACATCCTCCAGTTTATGATACCCAGGTTGATTAAAATGCTGAGCTACAGATGTGTTCAGGCAGTGTCGGAATTACGGGGGGGGGGCTTGCCAGGGCACGCCCTGCCCCCCCAGCTCTGAAGTACCCCAGTAACTTGCAAATGAGGATACAATTATACTATCTCAAAAAGTAAGGACATTTTTTTGGAAAAAACTGTGTTAATGCAATGTTTAGGTTTCAGTCTAAAGTGACAAAAGTAGGAATATGTAGTTTAAGGGTTTCCAACCCTAAAACCCCACACCCACCCCTGAAGCAAATCAGGGGTGCAGTCTTCCTTGGGGTTATCAACCCTAAAGCTCATCCCACTGTGGTAGCAAGAAAGCTCAGATGTAATGGAGACAGATGGGTATATGAAAGGAGTATATAGAATGGGGTGAGTTTTAGGGTTAACAACCCCAAGGAAGACTGCACCACTGATTTGCTTTGGGTTGGGTGTGGTGTTTTGCGGTAGGAAACCCTAAAACCACATTTCCCTACTTTTGTCACTTTAGGCTGAACTCTAAATACTGCATTAATACAGGGTTTGTTTGTTTTTTTGCAAAGAATCTATCTATGTATATATGCCAGATTAAAGGGGAACAGTCAGCACTAAGAACCCCATACCCAGGTGTGGGCTGGTTCCAGTTTGTACTTTTTGTGCAAAAACAATTTTTTCTTACTTTCTACTGCAGTACAATAGGTTGTATCAGACTGATTCTGCTGACTTCCAATCTTATATTTTCTATAACTATGAACCGCAGAATCCCCTACAGCTGACATCAGAGCAGGTCTGCAGCAGTGGGAGTTTCAATAGCCTGCAGTGCATGTTAGGAGTTTTTATGAGCTCTGGGGCCTGATATTGGAAAAGGGGCAAAAGCGGGGCATAAAGGTTTGTGCTGCGCTTTCCCTTGCTCATGACCCCGAGGAGGCACTGGCACTATCCAACTGAATATAGGGGCATGTTGGTGCAGTGCTAGGCCGAGTAGCATTGCCCCAACATGGATCCTGGAAGTGCAGGGAACAACGCACCCAGATTCGATAGCACCGGGAGCCCCCAGCATGATAATCAGCTGGCACCATGCAAATGAGTCCATTGAGCGTGCAGGATGCTAAGGGGACATATGCATGCCCAACACAGGCTAATTTGCATGGGAAGCGGTGGCAGGTCTGCGCCCCCGCAACCGACCTCATCCACTCCGATCACCTATCCCCTTTAAAAATGAAATATTCCCTGATGTCTAAGGGTTCCACCTGTCCTCCGATCCCCAGCCCCCTTACAAATAATTATGCTGTGGTGTCCCATGTCCCCTGTCCTCTGATCTCCATCCCAAGTTTACTGAACCATTCCTTGGTGTCTAGTGGTCACCCCCACCCTCCAGTCCTCAGCCCCAGTATAAAATGTGCAATCCCTTGTGTCTAGTGGTATTCTCCATCCTGTAATCCTTGGATCAGGTAAAACTGAGCCATTCACTGATGTCTAGTGGTCCCCTTCCACCCCCAATCCCTAGCATTGGTACAAAACCAGCAGTCCCTAGTTTTAATGGTACCCCAACTCACTGGTCACTGGTCCCAGTACAAAAAACACAGTCCCTAGTCCAGTGGCACCCCTCACCCTCCAGTCACTCACCATAGTTTCATACATCAAGTCCATGGTGTTTAGTGGCCCCCATACTGTCCACACTGGGTGCATCACCCTGTCACCCCCCCTTACCACACTCACTGGCACTGCGAGGAGCCCTTACGGTGACCAGCATGACCCTTGTCTCACCACCTTGGTCGGCCGCCATATGCAATGACAGGGAGCGTGCGTAATGCATTCTGCAAAAGGGAGCATGCATACTGTCTCAGTACGCATGCTCCCTTTACAGTACACAGGAAGTGTGCTCCATGTCACTGCATATGGCAGCCAGTTGAGGTGGTGAGTGGAGGGCTGTACCTATGGGGGACTGCTACATGCCAGGAACTTGCTGCATGAAACCACAGCAAGTAATTGGAAGGGGGGGGTGCTGCTGGACACCAAGGACTGTGTCTTTTGTACCAGGGCTGGGGATAAATGGGGTGGGGGTACCACTAGACACTAGAGACTGCTCATTTTGTACTGTGGAGGGGGTTGGAGGGTCAGGGAGGACCACTTGACACCAGGGAATGGTTTGGATTTACTGGGGATGGAGATCGGAGGACTGGGGGGGGGGACACCAGGGCATAATTTATTTGTAACAGGGCTGAGGATCAGAGGATGGGGAGGAACACTGAACACCAGGGAATACTTTATTTTTAATGGGGCCAGGGATCAGAAGAGGGGGGGGGACCAGTGGACACTGGGAATTGTTCATGTTTAACAGGGATGGGGATCAGTGGGTGGGGTGCCACTAGACACCAGGGAGCAGGTGTGCTCCCCCAAATGCCAACATTGCTGTAGGCTGCAGTGGCTCCACTGGCTGCTAGACTTGTCTGGAGTAAGTCAGGCTTCTTCTCAGCAGTAATTGTACAGCACAAGTTGGCCTGTTCTGTTCCTTTTGGCCCTGAAAAAGGGACTGTATTGTCTCAGTGAGCCTTACCCTGCTACCGAAATTCAATAAATAATATTTACGGCCCTGCCCCTCCTTTTGTGCACGCGCTAACCTGTTTAGCATGCTACTCCTGACCCCTTTGAATCTTGCGCATGGGTGCAAACCCTGTGCAAACAATGGGCAATCACTTTGCCCACCAGGCAAATTTTTAAATATCTGACCCCTGATCTTTTGTTTGCTCATCCTGCTGTCCTCCTAGGGCTAAGTACAGTCACAAAATGTTCTTCCACACAAAGCTCAAATTGTGACCAGACCCACTCTTGGATATCGGGTTCTTAGTGCTGACTGTTCCCCCTTTAAATCACTCCTATCCAAGCTTATTACCAAGAGTATATACCAAGCAACATCTCTAGCATTATGGCAAAAAAATATGTAGTACAAATGCCCTACAGTGAAACATGTACTGCAGGCGTCTGCTCAGCTGATGTCACCAGCGTTTGTAGCTGGTCAGTAATTATAACAATGAATGAAGTATATAAGCCGTAGCTGCATCCAGCCAGGCTTTGAGAAACAGGAGATGTCTGTTGATTGCTGAAACATTTCACACAGAGCTTGCAAGGAGGAGGAGGAGGAGGAGGTTAAAGAGCTTGATTATGTCTTTAGAGACTCTGCAGTCAGAGAGAACACCAGATATGTTTCCACTGGGTCACTGTGAGAAATATCGCACTTTTGTGAAAGTTCATGAGTTGAGCAGAACTGCAGGGCCATGTTAGGCTGGCTTTCCCATTCCTTGTTGGTTGCATGTATTAGCAAGGCTGTACAAGTGGGAGCTGATGAGAAGAATACTCATACAAGGTTATGTTGATGGAAACCTTATTAAAGTAAATATTTGTAAAGATGTAATTGTGTAAAATAAATCTGTGATTTACATCCATGTGTGTATGTGTCTGCATGTATATGTAGACATACACACACACATGCACACGCACACACACACACACACACACACACACACACACACACACACCATGAGAGGGATGAATAAACCAACAAAATAAATAGCGTATTTCTGTTATGCTATTCGTCACTGGGGTGAATAAAATGTTATTCTCTCTCTCTTTCTCTGTTTATCCCCCTCTTAGTCATGTCATACACATTCTTTCCTCAACCCCACCACCCACTAGCTATGTTTTCAACGCCTGACATTTAGGCAGTTTTCTCAGTGTGAGCGCATTTGGACAAGCTGTGCTTGACTATGTTACCATAAGTGCCCAGTTCTCTGCATTATATGTAATATATTAAAAAAAATGAGCATACATTTTCTTAAAAGTAAATCATGACTAATAAGAATCTCTAGCAACTCCAGTCTCCCATGGTATATATAGGACATCCCTGAATAAGCTTTTTATTCACTGCAGTGTTGACAATAATGCCATCCTAGCACTCGGGGTTGTGTCTCTCATGGCTAGGTGGCATTATTGTCAACATTCCAGAGTGAGTAAAAAGTTCATTCAGGGACATCCTATGGAATATCCCTATTTATGCAACAGGTGTCAACACAAAACCTGTTGAACAAATCCATTTATCTTCAAAGCCATTGAACAAATTAAATGTATCTACACAGTAGTGATGTCATCACCATTTTCTACGCAGTAGTGATGTCACCCCCCCCATATTCAAATGCAAATAACTTTAAAAAGAAAAATGATAGCATGGTACTGTGAGCACAAAAGTTGTTCAGCACAAAAATATCTACAAAATGAGTGATGTTTCATTTATAAATACCACTTAGTTTTTTTATAATTAGCAAAAAACAACTACAAATTCAATTCTTTTTCATTTTTTTTGACAAATTAATGCAAATAACTTTAAAACAAAAAATGATAGCATGGCATCTTGAACACAGATGTTATTCAGCACAAAAATATCTACAAAATGAGTGGTGTTTCATTTAATAGCAACCACTATGCTAGGCGGACTACACTAAGAAAGTTAACAAGAAGTCACAGAACTTATCATTTAAAAAAAAAGTCAAAAGCAAATGTCCCTGCACTGACAGAAAGCATCTCTTATTGCGTAAATGAACTATACAATGGTGAGCTGTCAGATAAATGATTTATCCACATGAGTGCTGTTTGACCTTGGGTAACCTCATGAGTGGCATAAGTAAGGGAGGGATGAATAAAACAGTGCTGAATAAACATTGTTATCCAGTTCTGTTATTCTCCTCCTGTGTGTATTAAGTAGTTTGGCACCAAGGCCCCCCTGTACTGAAACAGTGGCTCCAACCACATTTCTGAGGGGACCGCCCATCTGAGAGCAGGAACAGCACTTTGGCGCTCGTGATGGGTGGGGGAAATCCCTGATTGCTGTCTGCTGCTAAAGACTGACTGGATAACAGGGCACACCTATGCTAACAGGACTTGGAGGTCAGTTTAAATGAAATAAGGGCAAGAGCCCAAAATTGTAACTTTATTGGAGCCAGTGATCCCTATTAGTATGGAAGCCACCATCTTGCTGACCCCCTGACTTTTGCTACAACCAATCAGAGGTCAGAGATCTTGGCATCAGCACCAAAACAAATTTTGGAAAAAGACAGTGCATTCTGCTTCAAGCCCTTTCTGCCAACCAATAGGGCATTGTGTGTATATTCTGCATACTAATTTAAGTGACTGACAGCCCCTGGACAAAACAAAAGTTGCCCTTCCACAGAGAAATTCTGAGGGGAGTTCCAGAACAGGGCAGTCGGCAGTTAGCTCTCACAGTGTTGGGGGATTTGCACTGCTGCCCAAACCCAACTGAGGAAGACTACCTGGGGTTTCTACAGCCACATCTCAGGTGGTGACCGGAAAGGTTTCTATAACCTGTAAGTACAGCCTGAACTGTGTGTTTGCTGTTTGTGTCAAAATTACACTCTGCCTTCACAGTGAAAAAAGGTAAAAGCGTATTGATCCAATACTTGTGCCACAGCTGCCAGCCTGCAGTGAGGACAAAGACTGTGCGTGTTGCTGAGTGAAAGAGTCTGCATGTAGACTGCAGACAGTCTGTGAACTAGTCGGTTAGTGCTACTGCTAAGCACTGGCTAGCATCTCACTCTGGGGTTTGGAGCCTAGAAATGTGTGTATGACATGTGGTCTCTGAAGCAGAAAGCCTGATTCATAGAAACATAAACATAGATCATGATGGCAGAAAAAGACCACAGGACCATCCAGTCTGACCATATTCCCTATAATCCCTGGAATCTATTGTTCCTCCAGGGTACTAACCCTCCCCATCCTGTCACCCTTTCTCCTCCCTGACCTTGTCACCCCGGGCAACCACTACTCCCTTCATTCCAGCAGATCTGGGACAGAACGAAAGCAACCACTATTCCCTTCATTCTGTCCCAGTTCTGCTTGAATCCCCTGACTGTATTCACACCCCCCACCTTGGCTGACAGACTGTTCCAAGGTTACACCGCTCTTTCCATAAAGACGTACTTCCTCATGTTCCTCCTGAACCTTCCTCCTGTTAATTTCCACTCGTGATTATGTGAATTCAAGTTGGTCTTCCGGGTAAGTAACTCTCTGCAATTTACCGTGTTAATTCCTTTAAGGAACTTAAAAGTCTCTATCATATCTTCCTTCTCCTTTTTGGTTTCCATTGAACACATATTTACTGCCTCAAGGCATTCTTTCCTGGAGGCACCCAAGATCAGCACAACTGAGCTGACCCCTACCCCCGAACCAACTGACCTACTTCAAGGGATAAATAAAGAGGGTTCACATCACAATTTGAGACCCAAGAATCGGGAAATGCGAGTCAATTGCCAACATGATTAGTAGTGATTGCTAATCGTATAAGCTGGCCATCCCCCTAATTAGTTTCCCTAATGTTTGTTATGTTATTTTGAATTTTGTTGACCCAGTAAGCCCACTGAGCCTAGAAGTCCCTTTTTCAGGGGTGACTGGAGGGGAGATACAGATGGTAAGCAACTGAAATTGAACCAGATTAAGCTGTTGGTGGTATTTTTAGTGAATGAGGGAAATTTGGCCAGGACAACGGGGAAATTCCCCTACTCTTTTCGAGAAATGCCATGGGATCTTTAACATCCACCTGAACTACCACCAATCCAGGCAGATGGAACCTCGGTTTAACATCTCATCCAAAATGCTACACCTCAGAAGTGCAGCACCCCTCTCAGGCTGCACTACAGTGTCAGTACTGGGATATTAACCCAAGTGCCAGATGTGAGATCTGAACCCACAGTCCTCTGCTCTCCTGACCTCAGAGGCAACTGTGCTACCTACTGAGCCTCTGACGCTGCTAATGTTAATTGTCCCTGGTGTCTAGTGGCACCCCCCACTTTCTGATTGCCATGCCCCTTATTTTTCTTGTCCTTGTGTCTAGTGCCCCCTACCCTCCGCTGATGATCATCCTCATTCTGTTTTTTGTCCCTGCTGTGTAGAGGCACCCCCCACCATCTGATCACTGTCCCCCTTATTATTTCATTCCCTGGTATCTGTGGCACTCCCCACCGTCTGATCTCTGTCCCCCTTATTGTTTCATTCCCTGATGTCTAGTGGCACCCACCCCCACTATTTGATCACTGTCCCCATTTTTTGTTCTTTCCCAGTATGTCCAATGTTTTTTTTAAACCTGCAAAAAGAAAATAGTCCTTCAATGATCTGACCCCCCAACCTCCACCTCCCACTCTACATTCACCACCCCACACCCCCCCCCAGTACACCCCCTCACTCATCTGAACAGGTCCCAGGTTCAAAATCCACTCTCCCGATCAAGACATGTCTTGGTGCTGGAACCGCCAGCTGCAATATGAGAAACTAAGGTAAATGCATTTCAATGTATTTCAATGGGGGTTCAACTTATGTTCATAACTCAGTTATTTTTGGACATTCTGACTCCAGATTTTCAACATAGCCTTTTGGGGACCCCACCTCATGAACAATATCACTGTCATTATGCAACTCCTGCCCGAAAGGTGATTTCGCTGTCATTTGGCTAAATCACGTTTTGGGCAGGATTTGAAAATGTTTATGTCCTTGTTCATGAGGAGGGGTCATAAGAAGGCTATGTTAAAACTTTGGGGTCAAATAAATATGTAAAAATGGCAAAGTTATAACAAATTTATTGCAATTTCACTACGCACGCTCGTAATTTTGGAAATGTTAACATTTGACACCAAATTTTCAACATAGCCAGTTTTTTACACCACCTCAGGAACATGACAGCTGTCAGTTTTCAAATCCTGGCCAAACTGTCTTTTCAGACCTGTGGCATGGTATGAAGTTGCAGTGGTGCGGAATCACATTTTGGCAGAGCATTTTCAGTACCAGGTACATGAGGTCTGGTAATAAGAAGGCTATGCTGACAAGTTGGTCAAAATGGCAAATACAGTCTCAAAACTATGTATAATATGTTTATTTTATCAATATATACAATTATAATAATTATGTAGTTTAAAGTAAAAATACCCATTTTAGAAAACTGATGATCAAAATCATCTGATTGCTAATTGTTTTTCATTTTGACTAGCAAAGGCCACTAATCAGCTCTCTGATGTTAATTTATGCCTCATACTTCACAAAAGAACTTGCACCTACAGAGAGGAGGAAGGGCAGCCCAAGTTGTCAGGGAAGCTAGTAACACCAGAACAATAAGTACTCTTAAGGCACTTTATTTTTATTTTATTTTATTTAAACAGCAGTTTGGAAAACCTTTGAGCCATAGGCTCATTTACAAAGGTACCTTGTCACAGTAAGACAAACGAAAATACACAGTATAACAGTACAACACATAAGTATAACGGTAACTTAAGACATAGATACAAACAAGCTGGTACAGGTAGGATTGATGCAAACAATACCAGAGTTATGTTGTCCTTAGCAACTTAGTAATAGCTTTGTCATAAGTATTGATGCAGCTTTGACTAAGTGCTTGAATTACAGCATCGGGTGTTAATAAGGTGGTTACGTAATGAAGTTTTGAAGCACGATATAGTTGGAGCTTCGGAGATGGAGGGGGCGTGTGTTGAACCAGGAGGGGCCCTAAAGCTGAAGGCTCTTTGGCCGTGAGAGGTCCTAGCTCTAGGGATAACAAGAGAGGTTTTCCCAGAGGTCCGAGTATGAACTAGTGGGACAGAGCGGCGTATGGTGGTGGTCAATCCTGGTGGGGATAGCCCAAGGAGGGTCTTTTTTGTAAGGGTACAGGTCAGATATTTGAGGCGCTTGTCAAGGTCAAGTACCAGCGCTTTAGCGTACAGTGAACAGGTGTGTGTCAGCCTAGGGTGCTCCAGTAATTAACCTGCAGGCCTTATTCAGAGTAGGTGACCTTTATGGAGTGCGGTCCAATCAGCAGCACCATACATCGGCAGTCCATAGTCCACTAGGGACAGGATAGAGGAGGTGATCATGAATCAAGAGCTCCGGGGAGGCAGTGTTTATACGTGTAAGATGCCCAATCGGATATTAGTGGCAGTGGCTAGGGCAGCGATCGTGTCCATGGAAGGAGAGGGAGGGCAAAATGGATCCTAGGTATTTATAGGAGCAAACTTGTTCAAGTGAGAAAGAGGACCCAGAGTGAATGAGGAGTTTGAAGTTGCAGGACTTGTTTTGGGGATGAGTGAAGAACATGGTTTTTGTTTTTTTAAGATTTATCACCAATCTATGTTCCTTGAACCAGCCCTCGGCTTCAGTGAAGGACTTCTGCAGTGAGTCCTGGAGGGCAATAGGGTTACGACTTGAGGCAAAGATGACTGCATCATCAGCGACAATAGAAACGTTCCCGAGCAAGAGCGGTGGAAGGCAAGCAAGGTAAAGGGAGAATAGTAAGGGGCCTAGAATGGAGCCCTGGGGAACCCAGAAAAGATGGGACAGATCTCTGAGTAGGTCCCATTAATTTTTACACGCTGTGAGCGGTCAGACAGATAACTGGTGCACCAGGAGATAGGCCCAGCAGCAAAACCAGAGAGACTAAGGCATCAAGAAGGAGGGGGGAGACAGTGTCGAAAGCTTCGAGAGGTCAATGAAGACAGCACCAGCCAGAGAACCAGTGTCTAAGGAGGAGTGAAGAAAGTTGGAGAACTCTAGGAGGGCTGTGTTGGTACTGTGGCCCGCTCGGAAGCCATGTTGCTCAGGACAAAGGACATTGTAGGTGGAGAGGGAGTCAGAGATTTGAGAGGCCACCACTTTTTCCAAGGCCTTGGAGAGAGGAGAAAGAATGGAGATCGGTCGATAGTTTTCAGCCACAGTCCTATCACCACCTTTAAAGATAGGGGTGACAGTGGTGACTTTCCAGGCAGCTGGAACCTTCCCCAGGCAAAGAGAGTGGTTGATGAGGCATGTGATCGGAGTAGGACTGTGTCTAAGACCAGCAGTAGGATACACGGATCAAGGGTGTCACTACCTGTACTATTACTCTTGAGGGCAGTGACAAGGTGCGGCCTAAGTTCTTGGGCAGAAACACGGCAGGAGGAGAAAAATAAGGCGAGAAAGATTTACGGCAGGTGCTGGGGAGGAGAGTCAAAAAATTTGTAGGGAGGATAGGGCTAAGGTCAGTGAATGAGGTGTTGAGGTGGTTGGCTATGAGGGCTGGGTCTGAGGAGATCACACCATTAATGTTGATCTGGGTGGGTGGGAGGAGTGTGCAGTCCCATTTAACTGTTTAATGTTATCCCAGAAGGTTCTGGGGTTCCCCATGAGGCACTGAGTGAGGACCGATAGTGCTCAGACTTGGCCTTTCTGATGGCCTGAGTGCACTTGTTTGAGGCAGCATATAACCGCCTGTCATTGGGCAGGCTAGTCTCAATGGCACGGTTGCCATAGGTTGTCCCTATGTTTGAGCTGGTGGATCAAAGCTGGGGTTACCAGGGGCATTCTGCCTTTTAGAACGGCGGGTCAACATTGGGGCAAAGATATCACAGGCATTATTAAAAGTTTGGGTAAAGAAGGAGAGAGCTGTGTTGATGTCAGGAGTTGCCTGTATAGGAGACCAGTCAATTTGGGACAGAAGTTCCTTAAGTTTTATCAGACAAAGAACCTCTGTGCGTAAACACTGAGGCAAGGGTTACCCCAAAGGGCATTTGTATTTTCTTAAGTTTTATCAGTCCACCAGGTATTAGACGCCGCTGGCATGTGGACTGTGCTATGGGTTTGGGGACTGAGGATGACCAGTGGAATAGAATGGGGGAGTGATCACTGAGAGAGTCTGGGAGGACTTGTACATTGGGGATCCGATTAGGGCGGTTGGTGAGTACCACATCAAGCAGGGTACTGGAGCCTCTCTTTTACACACAGGTTTCTGTAACAGAATGACTGTTATGGAAACAGTATACCATTACATCCCCTGTGTGTAAAATGCATCTGTTCCATTACATCAGTGAACGTTCACCGGAACCTCAATCTCTTCTTACCTCAGTTCGTCCCTTTGTGATCCGTTTAATCCGGATGTGTAAAACAGCCATTCTGGCACCAGTAAAAACACAACCATAGAACACCACACTCTATGGGGGAGCCGAAACACAAATACAGAAAACGGAGATGAGAGGGTTGCTGGAATACCCTCTGCGTGTAAAGTGAACCACAAACAGAACAGAGTGCAATGGTAGCACACCGGTAATGGCCATTCCGTTGTACCCGCCTGTGTGTAAAAGTGCCTTTTGGCCTTGCCCTGCAACTGGGATTATATAAAGTTTTCCATCAAATCCACACATTTGGCCATCGGCTAGGATCCACAAATACCATGTTTTGAGGATTTCCATTTTAATCCTAGGAGTTCATACTAGGAAATATGAGGAACATGAAGGTGGTTAGTCCATAAGAGCTCCTATGTAATCTAGTCCTTGTAGTGAGCAATTGCATAGCCTTTGGGATTTGGGTTTAAAGAGGGGTTTGGGTCAAAAATACTTAATTGCAGGATTAGGATCAGCACATCCCCAATAAACCTTACAGAACAAATGAGATCCTCATGTTACTTTGTTTTAAAGTTACAAGCCATTTTGTAACCCCAATTTCACTGAATGTTTGAAAAAGTCTTTTTCAGTGAGGAACTACTGATAATGCCAGCTCCAGAACTCACAGCCTAGTCCTCCCTGCAAGAGACCTTCTAGCATAGCTCTATTTGGTTTCTTCAAAGTTTAAGGAACTACAGTTTATTTATTTATTTAAGAGTTTTACCAGGAAAGCATACTGAGTGGGGTACCGCTCAACTCCAGATGCGTCCTGGGGGAAAGGGGACAATGGAACATACAAATAATAGTCACAAGGAAGTTTTGTAGTAATCATTTCAAAAGAAAAGAACTTGACAGTGGAAATCACGCAATGTGTGCATATTCAGAATTTTCAGTGCATGGTACTGTACTTTAGAGTGCAGCAGGGAGGTGGTTTTGGAATGTACTGTAGCAGTGTACATGGCTTTGGAATCTCAATGCTAAGAGCAGTTTCTTTTTCTGACCCCTGGTGAGGCAGAAAGGACCTTCAATCTCCGATTACGGAATCCAGACAAAGGGGCTGCCTCTCCAGACGCTTCAAATGCGAGAAAAAGGGCAGACTTCTTATTTCAGATCAGGAACAGGAAAGATCCACTTGAGAAACCTTACATTATTTATTCAAATACCGCTTCCCTTCAGATCAACAACATTTGCAGACGGCAGTTTAACAGAAGAGATCACGGATGCACTTAAAACAAAAGCAATAGGTATTACCATTACGGAGCAAAGCACTTTATCCATTTTTGAACCTTCGGATTCAGACCATATGCTAGGACTGTGCATTTAGAAGAAGCTGAAATAGATGCTTCAAAACAAGACGTGAGACTGTGTGAGCAGTTCAGAAGCTGAACCTAAAGGCACTTTTACACACAGGTTTTTAAAACGGAATCAGCGTTATTCAAGTGGATCTTTCCTGTTCCTGATCTGAAATAAGAAGTCTGCCCTTTTTCTCGCATTTGAAGCGTCTGGAGAGGCAGCTTCTTTGTCTGGATTCCATAATCGAAGATTGAAGGTCCTTTCTGCCTCACCAGGGGTCAGAAAAAGAAACTGCTCTTAGCTGAGATGCTGCCCTATTTGCAGACAACTCTCTGCCCTGAGGAAGGAAGTTGCCCATCTTCAGGCCACACTGGACAGTAGTACGGGGACCTTCCCCCAGGCCACACTGGACAGTAAGAAGGGAACCTCCCCCATCCAGGGAGCACCACAGCCACCACCACTACCTCAGAGGTTGCGAAGAAAACACAGCAGTTGGACCACAGTGGGCTCAGGAAGGGTGAGGATGGTGGAACGGAGGCACACCCAGTCAGTTGTTCCACTCCACAATCCATACACCATTCTGGGGGAGCATAGCTCCCCTATGGATGCACCCACAGAGGAGACTAAGGAGGCTGAGGACAGCTGTCACAAGGGAGGCCCACAGGAAGGAGGCAGAGGACACCACAAGGAAAGGAAGCAGCTCCTGGTGGGGGACTCAATTATTAGGGGAATAGAACTGGGAAGAGCTGGGAAAACTGAAGTAAGGTGCCTGCCTGGTGCCATGGCTTGGAGGGACAGGAAGCGCATCCTCAGGATCACGACAACAGCTGCAAGGGATTCTGAGCTGGATGTAATTGTCCACCTAGGGACAAATGACTTGGCTCATCATGAGGTTAGAGCAGTGCAGGAAGACATTGCAGAGTTGGGGAGGGGCCTAAGACAAGTAGCACACACAGTATCCTTCTCAGAGGTGCTGCCTGTCAAAGGCATGGGGGAGGCGAGGGTAATTGGCACCATGCAGTTTAATGAATGGTTGAAAAAATGGTGCGGAGCACAGGGGTTTGGCTTCATTGGGGACTTGGGTTCCACCTGGAGGGACACCAGCCTATACTGGCAGGATGGTCTACATCTGTCCAGGAAGGGAACAAGTCTTTGAGCAATCGGTTAAATGCTTCATTGGCAAGCTTTTAAACTAGTCAAAGGGAAGGCACTGACAAGCAGCAGAAAATCCCAGCCTCCCTACAAAACAGGGTACTAAATGAGAAAAAGACCAAGGTAGAACGGTCAGTGGGGGATGCTGCAACAGAAGGTAAAGCCATCAAAAATGGAGAGCAATGAGTACCAATGCCCTAGTCTAGGTAACAAGCTTCCTGAATTAGTGGCCTTGATGGAGGAGGAACATCTGGATATCGTGGCAGTCACAGAAACATGGTACACATAAAACCATAACTGGGACGTAAACATACCAGGATACACTATCTACAGGAGAGACAGGGAGGGAAAAGAGGAGGAGGAGGAGGAGGAGTTCTTTACATAAGGGAAGGAATAAAAGCAACAGAACAAAAGGGTAAACAGGAGGAGAAGAAGCACTGTGGGTAAATTTGGAGACAGGTAATGGCACCACAATCCGCACAGGGTTAGTATACAGACCTCTCTCAGGGGAGGAAATGGACAAGGAAATGATAGAAAGTATACTTAGAATGGCAGAAAAGGGAGATATTGCTGATGGGTGATCTGAATATGCCAGATGTTAACTGGAGTGCAGTGCAGCTGCCACTTCAAAGAGTGCAGTTATTCTAGATGCCCTACAGGGGCATGCCTTAGACAACTAGTACTGGAGCCCACTCGAGAGGGAGCAATATTAGACCTGGTACTCTCAAATGGAGATGGAGAGAGGATCACAGATGTAGAAGTGGGTAGCCATCTGGGAACTAGCGACCATCGAACAGTATGGTTCACAATAAACACAGCAATAGAGTCAAGCCATACAAAGACAAAAGTACTGGACTTTAGGAGGGCTGACTTTGCCAAAATGGATGAGTGCCTAAGGAATGCACTAGCAAATGGGCAGGAAGGAGGGGTGGAAGAACAATGGGGAATAGTAAAAACTGCCATCACAGAGGTAACGAGCCTTTGTGTGAAGCAAATAAATAAAACAAGACAATGTAAGAAACCACTATGGTTCTCAAAGGAAGTGGCAGTGAAGGTTCAAGAGAAAAGAAAGAATTCAGGAAGTACAAGGAATCAGGAAGGAGCAGGACAGAGAACTGCATCAGTTAAAGCAAAGAGGCTGGGAAGGCAGTCAGAACAGCAAAGGCCCAAACCGAGGAAAAGATAGCCAACTCAGTTAAGAAGGGGGATAAAACCTTTATAGGTACATCAGGGAGTGAAGGAAGACCAAGGAGGATAGTGAGGCTTAATAAAGGGAGGGAGGGTGGGCAGAGGAGACTGTGAAAAGGCAGAGATACTAAACAAATATTTTTGCTCAGTATTTACAAAGGAAGAGGGAGGTACATAAAACAAACAGTAGTAACACTCTGGATACAGAAGTTGATACCGCCCATTTACAGAAGAAAGGGTTCTGAAAGAACTCTTAAAACTGAAGGTGGACAAAGCAATGGGGCCTGATGGGATTCATCCCAGAATTCTAAAAGAACTAAGGGTAGAACTAGTGACACCACTGACTACCCTTTTAACAAATCATGGGAGGATGGGGTGGTACCCGAGGACTGGAGGAGGGCAGATGTGATTTCCTTCACAAAAGTGGGAGCAAGGCAGAAGCAGGAAACTATAGACCTGTTGTTTAACCTCAGTGATAGGAAAATGATGGAATCACTTCTAAAGGAAAGAACTGTCGGTATCTAGAGGCCAGAGGGGCACAGGACGGCTAGGCAGCATGGATTCTGACAGCGGAAGGTCATGCCAGAGCGAATCTGATAGATTTCTTTGACTGGGTGACCAAAGTAGTAGATCAGGGAGGGGCTGTGGACATGGCCTACCTAGACTTTAGCAAGGCATTTGACACAGTCCCACACAAAAGATTAATATACAAGTTAGCCAGCCTGGGAGTAGGTCCCAAGATGACAGCCTGGGTAAAGAATTGGCTGGAGAATAGGACACAGAGAGTAATAGTAAATGGAGTCCACTCAGAAGAAAGGAGGGTTACTAGTGGGGTACCGCAGGGTTCAGTATTAGGACTGGTCCTCTTCAATGTCTTTATAAGCGACATTGCAGAGGGACTGGAAGAAAGTATGTCTCTTTGCAGATGACACTAAGATCTGCAACAGAGTTGATGCACAGGGTGGGGTGGAAAGGATGAGAAGGGACTTGGCAAGGTTAGAGGAATGGTCAAATATATGGCAGCTTAGATTCAATGCTAAGAAGTGCAAGGTAATGCACCTGGGAAACAAAACCCCAGGGGAAGAGTATACAATGGGGGGTAAGATACTAACAACAAAAATGGAAAGGGACCTGGGCAAGCAATGTGAAAGGGCAGCAAGGAGGGCTGGGGGGTTACTGGGATGCATAGGGAGAGGCATCACCAGTAGAAAACAGGAAGTTATTATCCCTCTGTACAGACAGCTGGTGAGACCCCATCTGGAGTACTGTGTGCAGTTCTGGAGACCCAATCTCCGCAAAGACATAGACAGGATGGAAGCTGTCCAGAGGAGGGCAACTAAAATGGTGCAGGGTCTGCACCGAAGACATATGAAGAGAGACTAAGGAGCTTAATATGTATAGCCTCGAGGAAAGGAGGGAGAGAGGGGACATGATAGAAACTTTCAAGTACCTCAAGGAATCCAACAAAGTCCAAGAGGGTAGTATCTTTCAAAAGAGGTGTGCAAGAACAAGAGGGCACAATTTGAAGATGGGGGGCGAGGCTCAGAGGTAATTTAAGAGTATTTTTCACAGAGAGGGTTGTGGATGCATGGAACGGCCTTCGGAGGAGGCTGTGGGAGTCAAAATCAGTGGTGGAATTCAAGCATGCATGGGATAGTCATAAGGCAATTCTGGGGGTGGGGGTAGGAATAAGTAGGCTGCTGGTTAACTAGGATCTGCAGCTTATCCAGTAGGTAGGGAAATGGGCAGACTGGGTGGGCCAAGCGGTCCTTATCTGCCGTCAAATTCTATGTTTCTATGTTTCTATGTTACCTGTGTGGCGCCGTTATACTCTATTGCATTCAGGTTCCTTTCTACACACACTGCGATATTCTGGCAACATTTGTCTCCATTTGTTTCATTTCCCCCAGAGTTTCACTGTACTAATGTTGTTTTCTGCCTTTGTACTGGAATGGCTGTTTTACACAGCATGACAAAATGGTACACAACGGTGCAAACCGCAATAAGCAGAGATTGCGGTTTGGATGAACGTTTGCCTAGGGACCGAAACAGATGCAATTTACACACAAGGGATGTAACAGAATACTGTTTCCATAACAGTTACTCCGTTACATAAACCTGTGTGTAAAAGTGCCTTAACAGTGTAGGAGCAAATAGCTGAAAGGTTCAAGAATTGAATTATTTGTATGGACTGAAGAGAGAAGATGGGCTCATATGATTGGATGATGTCAACCAAGAAATATACAAAGGTTCAAAGATCTTTACAGCGCTGCAGGGACTCCTGGCGGTAAAGAGCTGAAACTGTTTAAAGTCTCTCCGCATATGACTACGAAAGAAAGAAGTTACACTAAAAGAGGAGGAACCGGGGAGTAAAAGAGCCAAAAGAAAAGAAAGAAATTGAAGAAACTCAGAATGTTCAGTCACACTGCAAGAGAGACTGTACCCTGGGGGAAAGGTAGTCAGCACGGTCACATGTGTTGGCATGAAGTATTTAAGTACGCCCTTTACTTAGGAGAGGTTACTATTGCTATGTATCTGAATGTATAACTACTCCTTCCGTACTGTGACTCGTTACCACCAATAAAAAATTAGTTTTAAAAAAGAAAGGAAAGAAAAGGGTAAAAATGAGTATATATGTACATGTGCAATGATTTCAACTGAATTATGCACCCTTAGTGGAAGAACTCTATTCTGATCTTGATAGACGGGCATCTGTTCCTCTGATCTTGATGGGGAGGGTAAATACTGTGAAAATCAATGTATTTACTTGTATTCTTTTTTTATTTCAAACCCTTCCCATCAAGGTCAAGAGGAAGATATTCTTGGATTTTGAGAAACATCTTCGGAAATTTTCATGGGCAAGAAATAGGCCAAGACTGAAACTGGAAAAGTTTTACCTTACTCCAGAATCTGGAGAGTTAGGGTTTCTTCAATTCAATTCAATTCAATTTTATTTTATGTTTGCTTGCATGCATGTGCAAGAAACATAGGGCCACCATATAAGAATTCATTGGTGTGCCTCCCCCACTTCCAATGCCCTGATCCCTTTTGCAGGCGTGGCTGCACTGCGCCAATGAATGTCTGAGCTGTCTATGACAGCCATTCATATGCAGTGGCGTACAGTTGAAAGGAAAACACCACAGACAATTTACATACTGTCGTCAGCAGTATGCAAATTGCCTGCATTGGCACTGCAACTGAACTGTCTGTCACAAGCATTCCCCCCCCCCCCACAAACACATAGGTGCACGCTGGGAGCCCACCCCAGCATGCTCATGTGCTCCCCATACAGCTGACAATGGTGCTGAATCCACCGATGGCTCAGCACCCCCCCAACACCACTTCCAGGTGCGCTGGGAGCCCACCTCCTGCATGGCAAACGTCCATCTGCTGGCCCCCCAAACACACTTCCAGGTGCCATGCTGGGAGCCCACCCCAGCATGGCAAACATCCATCTGCTGCCCCCCCAAACACACTTCCAGGTGCCACACTGGGAGCCCACCACAGCGCAGCAAACCTCTGTGTGGCCGACGGGGGTGCCCAAGTCCCTGTCAGCTCCACTGCCCCCCAAAAACAAAAGTTCCAGCTGCCATGCTGGGAGCCCACCCCAGCATGGCAAAAGTCCTGCATCGTCTTCCTAAAAGAAAAAAAGACCTAAATACAAAAAAAGGTCCCTCGTTGATTGTCTTGCCCCCCTACCCGCACCCATCCTCTGTGCACCCTGCCTCCCCACACCCCCACCTCACCCATACTTACCTCTGGAATCTTGTGCAACGATCTTTGGTGGACAGCGAACACGTCTGCACTCTTCAAAGCCAACCGTGAACTGAGGAAATGCAGGTAAGCTGTATAATGGAATAAATAGGGTTTTTCAACTTTAATGCATATCTCAGGCATTTTTGGGAATTATTTCACCAAATTTTCATCATGAGGTTCTTGGGACACCGCCTCATGAATTCTGGCACTGTCATTTTGTTATTCAGTCCTGCAAGGTGATTTTGTGGTCACTGTATGGAACCACCTTTTTGGAATGATTTATAAAATGACAGTGTTACAGTTCATGAGGTAGGCCCCCAAAAACCCTATGTTGAAAATTTGGTGAAAACATTTCCAAAAATGACTGTTTTACGAGTGTGTGTTGCAGTTATTTTGCACACTCATAAGTTCACATATTTTTAATGTTTTCACTCCAGATTTTCAACATTGCCATTTTACCATACCTCCTTATGAGCAGTACAGCTGCCATTTTTCACATCTCACCCAAAATGTGTTTCCGCACATGTAGCGTGCAATGGCGCGGTCAGTGTGTGAAATCAATGTTTGGGACACATTAAGAAAATCACAGTGACACTGTTCATGAGCAAAGGTCTTAAAATGGCTATGTCAAAAATTTAGTGACAAAAGTCCATGAAATGACTGTGTTAGGAGCATGCATTGCGCAGTTTCCACGCACCCTCGTAAGTTCACGAATTTGTAATATTTTCAGTCCAGATTGTCAATACTTACATTTTTCAACACCTCCTTATGAACAGTACAGCTGTCATTTTTCACACCCTGGCCAAAACGTGTTTTCGCGCTTCCGGCGCAGAAAAGCGCGGTCGCTGTGTGAAATTAGTGTTCAGGATAGATTAAGAAAATCACAGTGACACTGTTCATGAGCAGAGGTCCCAAAATCCCTGTGTTGACAATCTGCTATAAAAAATCCACAAACCAATTACATTACGGGTGTGCCTACGCACGCTCGTGACTTCGCCAGTTTTTTTATATTTTCCCTCCAGATTTTCAACATTGCCATGTTTTACACCTCCCCATGAACAGTACAGCTGTCATTTTTCACATCCTGTTCGAAATGTGTTTTTGCAACACTGGTGCCAAATGGCGTAGTCACTGTGCAAAATCAGCTTTCCACTAACAAACTGATATTGCCACTGTTCATGAGGTGGGGGTCACAAAAAACTCATGTTTAAAATTTGAAGTGAAAATAACAACAAACACTGGGACATTAGGGTTTCTGGCCATAACGCCCCACCCTGTACAGACTGACAGACATGAGGGGTGTGACTTGGGATTGTCACCTGTAATGCTCCTGCCATTCCACACCCCCCCCCCCACACCCTGCAGCCAGTGACAGGCATTGAGGTGTGCCTTGGACTGTTTGGCCCCAAAGTTCACCCCATTCTCTTATACTGCACCCATCTCACCATATTTCTTATGGAATGGGGTGAGCATTAGACCCAAAGACTCCAAGGCACACCATGACACTTGTCGGTGTCTGCAGGGTAGGGTCTGGTGAAATGACATTGCCGTTATGTCTGATGACCCAAAGGCACACCCCAGTGCCTGTCAGTCTCTGCAGGGTGCTGGTGGGTTGGTCCAGTTCAATACTCTACTGTCATTCCTATTATGCATCTCTTAACTCCTACACTACCAATGCCAATGCCAGCAAGCAAACATTTAAGCAATAAGGCACAACAGGGTGTGTGTTATCATGTAATAACGTCACTTCTGGGGTGGGTTGAAGCACGAGGTGAAGCCAAGTGCTTCCACCATCCCAGGAGTGATGTTATTACACAATACACCCTGGAGTGCTTTATTGCTATTGTACAATGGCTCGATGTTATACAAAACAAAATAAAAAAATTAAAAAATGTTTTTAGTAGATTTTTTATTGAGTTTCTTAGAGAAGAGGAAAAAAAGGTTCTATGAATACAGCCAGCAAAGCTAATGCTAATCAATGACAGTGATGTTATACTGTAATATCATCACTGTCTCAGGCACACACTGACCAATCAGAATCCATGATTCTTTCTTACCATTGTATAATCGGCATTGACAAATGTTTGTTTACCAGGAAAACACCATTGAGATACTCATTTACGAGGTGGTCCTGGGGGAACACACATGAATTACATCACTACGCAAGAAGGTATACGGAGTAGGGTCCAGGAGGGATATACATGAAGTAAAATAACTTAGTATCATTAACAAGTTACAGGCAACAATAAGATGAATACAGAGTAGTGCTGATACATACATAGAGTAATAGCAGACTATTACACTACGAACATACCAACATACGAAATTTGCCAGCAGATAAAGGCCTAGAGGTCTATCAAGTCTGCTTGAATGTGCAGCTAGCACCCCTTATTCTGCAGCTGCCCCTCCCTTCCACCCTTCTCCTTCATTAACCCTTCCCCTTGTCCTGTCCCATCTTCGTTTGAAGCAGTCCACTGTTCTACTGCATACCAGTTCTGCAGGTAATGCATTCCACCCGGCCACCACCCTCTCTGTAAAAAAGTGTCTCCTCATCTCCCTCCTGAACCTTCCTTGCTCCAGTCTCATATCATGGCCCCTTGTGAGCCTCCCCTCCCTTACTTTGAATAGCCCCTCTGTACCCGTCCTGTTTATTCCTTCCATGTATTTAAAGGTTTCAATCATGTCACCCCTGTCTCTCCTCTCCTCTCCTCCAGTAAGTACATGTTCAACTCCTTCAACCTCTTCTCGTATGATAAGTCCCCAGCCCCTGATCATCTTTGTCGCCCTTCGCACCCCTCAGTAACTAATGTCCCTCTTAGACACGGACGCCAGTACTGCATGCAGTACTCCAGGTGTGGTCTAACTAATGACCCATACAGTGGCAGAATCACCTCCTCCCTCCGAGGATATACCCCTTGCAATACAACCCAGCATCTTGTTGGCCTTTGCAGCTGCCTTCCTACATTGTGCTGAGTTGTTCATTGACCCTGTAATGAGCACACCCAGATCCTTCTCCTCCTCTGTCTGGGCTAGCTGCACTCCCCTAGCTGGTAACTCCTCCTGGGTTCTTCATCCCAAAATGCAGCACCTTGCACCTTTGGCATTAAAGCCCATTTGCCAGGTGTTTGACCAGGTTTCAAGCTTTGCCAGATCATCCTGCAACCCCTGCCATCCCCCTAGGTCATCCACCACCGTGCCAACCTTGGTATCATCAGCAAACAGACTGATCTTGCTCTTGATGTCCCATGATATGTCTGCAATAAATATCCCAAACAACACTGGTCCCAACACCGAGCCCTGTGGGACACCACTTGTCACTGCTCTTGGGTGTGAGAGCTCCCCACCCACCACCACCCTCTGTTGCCTTCCCTGCAGCTAGTTTCCTACCCATCTCACCAGCTTTGCACCCGCCCCTGTGCCTACTAACTTCCTTCCCAGCCTTCCATATGGCACAGAGTCGAATGCCTTACTGAAGTCCAGATACAGGACATCCACTGCATGGCCCCTGTCCAGTTGCCTAGTTACCCAGTCATAGAACTCAACCAGGTTGGTTTGGCAGGATCTGCCACATATGAAGCCATGCTGTCTGCTGTCGTGTAGTCCTTTGGCCTCTAGGAGGGCCACCAGCCTCTCCTTCAGGATAGTCTCCATTAGCTTACCCACGATGGATGTGAGGCTCACTGGTCTGTAGTTGCCCGGTTCATCCTTGGGGCCACTCCTGTGGAGGGGCACCACATGACCCATCCTCCAGTCCTGAGGTACGCACCCTGAATGTAGTGAGGCATTAAATAGGTCTGCCAAAGGTCCTGCAAGGACCTCTGCCAGCTCCTTCAGTACCCTGGGGTGGATGCCATCTGGCCTGGTGCCTTGTCCACCCTCAGTGCCTTCAAACCCTCTTGAACTCTGCCCTCCATGATTTCCCATCTGTCACCACTTCCCCTGTGCTTCTGCCATTTCTCTCCCACCATGAGTGTCACCCCCTCTTCTCCTTATTAAATACCCAGGCAGAGTACTCATTTAGTGCTTCCGCCTTATGGGTACCCTACTGCTTTCACCCAACCCCTCCTTCCTAATCCTTACTATGTGGTCCTTACAGCTCCTTTTCTCCCTGATGTACTTAAGAAGTCCTTCTTCCCTTCTTAATGCCTTGTGCCAGCCTGAGTTCCGTAGATGCTTTGGCTCCCCTTACTGCCCTTGTCACCTCCTTCGATTCTGTCAAGTACTCCTCTCTGTCTTCCCCCCTCCCTGTTTTCTTGTACTTCCTAAAGGCAGCTCTTTTCCTCCTTACCTTTTTTTGGGCGCCTAATTGAGTCATTGTTAGTTTGCTGGTTTAGGAACTTGGATACAAGGGAAGAGTCAAATGCTAGGCCAGCGGTGGTGAAGTGATTATTGAGGGCCTCTAGGATATCATGTTTGTTTGTGCAAATGATATTACCAGATTTGATTTTGTTTGGCAGTGAAGATGCCGACTTGTATCCCTCAACTTCATTCAGTATCTGCCAGAACTTGGCCGTGTTGTTCTTGGAGGATGCAAGCGCATCTTGGTAATATTTAGCTTTTTCTGATCTGACCAGATTAGTGCAGTAATTCTGAAACTTTCTAAAAGTGGCCCAATCAGTTTTAGACTTAGTTTTTCTGGCCTTTTTCTAGAGGGCATCTCTGTGCCTCAAGGTGACTTTTAAGGTGTCATTAAACCAAGGACAAGATTTTTTTCTAGGTCTGGTTTTTGTAGTAGGAGCATGGGTGTTAATCACCTTTAGAACTAGGGACTGGAATAGGGCATATGCTTCTGAAATGTTGGCAGCAAGATAGAATTCCTGCCATCTGATCCTGCTGAGGTCAGCTAGGTAGGCTGTGGTGTTGAAATGCCGGTAGTTCCTTTTGTAAATATACTCTGTGCAGAGGTAGTTTTAGACATATGTCTTATGCAGGCTATTGGCATATAATCACTGATGTCATTGTGGAATACTCCTACATGGGAGATTTTATGTGGCTTGTTGGTGAGGATTATGTCTAGGTGGGTACTGTGGGCAGAGTTTTTGAGATTTGGGCAGGTCACATTGGAAATGAGCTGTTGCAGTCCAGTGGAGTCACACAGGTCTTTTAAGGGCATGGAGCAGGAAAAGTTCTAGTTTAAGTTGAGGTCACCCATTATGATGGTTTCTGAGTCAGAGAAGGTTAGTGTTTTTCGGAGGAGATTTAGTATCTCAAGCCCTCCTGATGGGAGTCTGTAGCAGCCCAAAACAGTGATCGATTCACCTGATGGAAGTGAAATTTTTGCGGTGAGACTTTCATATTCCTTGGGGATAGAGGAGAAGTCTATGACCGAGGTCGAGAGTTAGTCTGATACATAAACTGCAACCCCCCCCCCCCCACATTGTCTATCAGCTCTGAAAATATTGTAAGAGGGGATGTTGACACTCTGGTCTGGGGTAGAGCTCCGCAGCCAAAATTCTGATACTGCTAAAACATCAAGTGAAAGATGTAGCACCCAGGCCTGTACAAGGTCAAGTTTTTTTAATAAGCTGCACGCATTTATGTGTAGGAAACTGATGCCTTTTAGTAGGGCTAGGTCAGCTGGGGCAGAAACAGATATAATTGGCTCAGGGTTCAGTTCTGCATTGCCTGAGCAGAGCAGCAGGAAGAGGATAAGCTTTATTATTCCATTCATCAAGACTTTTAAGATTGCTTGTCTAGACCATTTACGCATTGTTGAGTCTGACTGTTTTGTCCGGGTTACAGCATGGCAGTGGTAGAGGGATGGGGCGTACACTGCTATTCTTAATTTGTTCTTGCATTATACTGCAGCTTCAGACTCATTCTTGCCATGGCTCTCTCTAGAAGCCCATTAACTGCCAGGTAAGAATATAATCTCAGCTCTGGAAATGGACTTCGATAAGGCTAATTGCCATTTACCCTGCTCATCATATACTAGGTATATGGCAATAATTTACGTGGCAAAAACGGAATACATTATTCGGTTTTATGGGCAGTATTTCCAACTTTCAGCATTGTTTATAATTTCTCTGGCCATACATCCCAGCATCCTGGTGACTTTGGCTGCTGCGCTACAGCACTGCACAGAGTGCTTCAGGTCCCTTGTAATGATTACTCCTATGTCCTTTTCCGCCTCAGACCTGGACACCTGTACTCCTCCCAGTAACTGGTCCCTTAGATTAGATTGGTTTAAGACAGTAAAAGAAGTGCTTCTTTTCAAGTGGAATCAACCAGGTATTTATCAGTATTCTCAGCCACTTTTGTACACCTAATGTCCCAGATAAGTTAGGAAGCAAAGCATGGTGCACAATAGTTCATTTTAGTTACAAGAAAGGTGATCTTAAACAACGTGTGCTCAAAAATAATGAAGAATACTGATGAAAATTTGGTTCACGCCACAGTAAAAGGAGGGTTCTATTTATTATTTCAAATGTAAACAAAATGCTAGTAAAAAGGGTATCATTCAAGACATGAGATGAGCCAATTTAATATAGAATCATAAAGTATAGGTCAAACATTTCGCCACTTACGTGCACTGCTCTTTAATATGCAGTGTCCTCATTAGGCAAGTTTCACTGCACCTTATTTCTTCCTAATATCAAAGCAGATCTGAAATCCCTGGATGTGGCCAGAGACCACAGCCCAAGATGCACCATAAGGCGTCCCGCCCTCCCCCAGGAAGGAGTCTACCGAACCTTTGTTTGGGCCCATATGCAAAAGGAGGGTTCAAAATGTGACTCAATTGGGGTCAAAAGACTTGCCACCTCCCCCAGGAATAACAAGGATCCTCCAACACTAAACTAGAGGACTAATGACTCCCTCCCTATTTACCAAGTGGATGTCTTTTATTCAAATTCTCTTAAAGCAACTCCTTACCCATCAGCCATTCAGATCCCCCACTCTACCAGTATCCCCTGCAACATGCCTCCCCACACATGCACATACAATGGGACCCCGATTGCAGTGTAGATGGTGGGACTGGATCTGGGGCACAAGGATGGGCAGCACATAAGGCATCATACACAGCAAGTGCCTGTTTTATCACCTGTTAATGACGCACCCTTTCCCTGAATGAAGCCACCTCCAAGGAGAACATGCCACTGCTGTGGCAAGAGTCAACAAAGTGTTAACATCATTATGTAGGCTCCGTGATCTAGCTGCTGGGAGCTACTCAAACAACAGGCAGACTGCCCCCAACCCCCATGTGTGTCCCTCCACAACATCTTTAGAGCCCAATATGCAAGACTGGTAGCCCACGAATTGAGCCTGCAGCTCCCATTTTGGATCCTTAGGTCACCAAACAAGCAGGGTTAAAAGCCTATAGACTTGTAGTGCTTTTTGGATTAAGGAATGCTGTAAGATTGTCATGCACTCTTTCCCATAGACTCATTTTAATTGAGTGTCCCTTCCCCACAAAAAAACTCTCTTGGCATGAAATTTCTACTGACAAGGTCAACTCAGAAGGTGTTTATCACCAATCTGTGTCACTTCTGCAGTCAGTAGAACTCAGTAAAGCCCCAACCCTTGATGTTTCAGCTTGAGTCGGCTTTCCTGGAATGTACATTTCTCAGAATTTCTCAAATGTATGTTGAAGGTTAAAAGCGCTCAAACATTCTCATCCTGTTTGACAATCATATTGTTCCTAGGCCCCCGTCCCTACTCCAGTCAACTCCACCCCCAACATCTTCATAAAATTCAATATTCCTTGGAAGCACAACAACACTGTTGGTCATAGTACAATCCAGTAGGTACTAGATGCAGCCAAGGGTGTAACTAAGAACATAACATTTGTACACCAGAACCCTCCACCCCAACTTGTATGGCATTGTCGTGATCCCTTGTATAACCTTGTATTACCCAAACACAACACAGCAACTATATTATAATAGGCAGTGGGAGCAACTAAAATCTGCAGTCAGGTCCCGGAATGGTGTCCCCGCTCCCCTCGAAAAATGAATTTGTAAGCCAAGGAGTACATTGCATTTGCATCCTGTATCCATGGGCAAGTCAACCCTGTCTGTTCCAGCACCCCACCACAGTAGGGCTGGCACACTGGTGGACCGGATGTAGGCTTTTCATTGTCTAGTAAGAGGCAAGAGGAAAGATGTGCTTGTTTAAATTTATTGCACTATTTTTTTTTTTTGCTATGTATTACATTTTTGGTTCTGGTTCCAATTTGCCCAGACAGATTTGGCCCAGCCCATCAGAAGGGGAAAAGCCGACCTGCACACACTTGCATCTCAGTAGACTATCCAGGGTAAATAAATTGACCTCCCCCCACCCAAAAAACATTCTGAAGTGCTTTTCTGAGGCCTTTGGGGTAGCTCCTGCAACCTTGCTAGGGAGCCAGCCTGGGCCCTTTTCTTAGTTACCAGATAACTGGTGAATAATAACAATGTGACATGGTGCCTCCACCTGGGGTGACTAATTGTCAGCTAGGAAACCTGTGGGTCAGAGGGCCTGCTCTAATGTGATCAGGACCATGGTCATTTACATCTAACCTGGTGCAGCTCCAGCTGGTTTGTAAATGTCAGGAGGCAGTATAGTGCAGTGGTTTAAGGCTCTAAGCTGCAAACCTGGAAACCTGGGTTTAAATCCCACAGCCCCCACTTGCATATACTGTGTGACCCTGAGCAAGTCACTTAACTTCCTTGTGCTCCCAGGTTGCACCTGTAAACAAGCTTCCAGCTTAGTGTGTCTCTCCTGGTTAAAACAAAATATATTTCAGGGCTCCACTCTCCCCTGTTATGACTCCCTTTCCTGTTCTGGGGCCAGGATTGCAGTTCATTTTGTGGGAGTACATTCTTCAGTCAGGTAATGAAATACAGAATTGGTAGTGAAGTCACTCTTGCTCACTCTATCCAGGCTGTCATGTAAGTGCGTTTTTGACACTAGGATGCTAAGCTCCTTCCTCTCAGAACTGTTCCCAATCCCTTGGGTCTGGAGAGTTGCTGGGCCATGCCCAGTGGTGCTCCCACAACTAATCATAACCCATACAGCCCTATCCAGGACCAGGATCTGCTGTGTAGCAGCTGTCACAAAGACCACAGGCTCTACAAGTACAAGTCCCACCTCGGACTCCTGTCACTTTACTGCTAAAGCCTTACCTTTCCCCCTGCACAGTTCCATGGATCCTAGGAGACCAGAGGATGAAGCAGATCATCTTGACTGGTCAAGGGCAGTTGTTGAAGGTCCTTGAGCTCAAAAAAGTAGGCCCCACTTTGGGGGGGGGGGGGGCTACACTATGCCACCCAGAATATCTGTTTACATAAATCTAGGTCCTGTCTGCCATCTCTGGTCACTGTGCAGCTGGAAGTTAAAGATCCCAAGGCATTAAAGATCTCAAGGCACTCACTGAATAAGAGTAGGGGAGTTTCCCCTAGTGTCATGGTCAACATTCCCCTGTCAATAAAATAGGCACATGCAACTCACCCCCAGGACGCACCTGAAAACAAGCTATCACTGCTTAGTGCACCCTTCCTGGTCAAAAATTACAAATAAATAATATAAATAAATTGACTTCTGTACCCTAGGACATACCAAGAGACTGGGAGGCTGTTTAATCTAGTGGTTAGAGCATAGTGCTGTGAATCTAGAGATCTGGGTTTGAATCCCACAACTTACTTACTCACTGTGTGACCCAGTGCAAGTCACTTAACCTCCCTGTGCTTAACCTCTCTGTAATCTCTCTCACTCTCTCATCTGTCTCTGTGTGCTTTAAAAATGCAGCAATATGCTCTCCTCTCCTCTCCTTGATTGTAAAGTACTTTGGGATAGAGATTGTATGAAAGTCACTTTATTAAGCCAAACTCTTACTCCTTTCTTCAACAGTAAAACCGTAAGATGCCAACCAACCCATGTGCTGTTGACCTTCCTTCCACGCTCCCTTTGTTCCCTGTGAAGACACTCTTCTTCTTCTGAATTTTCTGTACCTGTGTGGTGCTCCTTCCCATAGTACAACTATCCAGACACTGGCTGGGTTCTAAGTCTGGTCCCAACTGGAAACAGTGAAAACTAGAGTTCTTCAGATAATCTGTTGGCATTTCTGGGTACACCTGGGTGCCATGATTTTCAGTTAGAGCTGGTTGTCTGGATAATGAGAGCCCCATAGTGGCATCACCCAGATTATTATCTCTGTAGTGGAAACTCCCTATTATTCAGTCTATCTGGTAGACGTGCCAATGATAATCAATGGACAGTCATGGATAATTCATCCAGTATTTAACAGGATACATCATTATCCTGTCCAGACAATGAAATTCATGCCAAAAATTGCAATTATCCCAAGTGTTCAGTCATCCAATGATAGAAAATAATCCTGGATAAGGAAAGTTAATTCTGGATATGGTAAAATTATCCACAGTATAGGGACATCCGATGATGAATAAAGACCCAAGATGAGGAGAAGTCCTTCTGGAGACGGAAACATTATCTGGGGTATCAGAGCATTAGTGATAGATGAGGATTCCAGATATGGGTAATACCTTCTGGGGTTATCCTTATGGAGAAGGTAAAAGTACCTGAAGATCCAATGATGGACGAGGACCCTAATTTTTTCATTTCATTTATTGGGGTTAAACCTTTGAGCAAGCTCATTTGAAATGGTGACCCATAGTAAACAGTTACAGACAGTAAGGACATATTACAACACATTTTACAATTCATTTTAAAAGTACAGTAATAGACAATAAAAATACAATTAGTTATAAATCTGACCACAGCATTATCTAGTTTGGCCAGTGATAGTATCTACAAACCATTGTTTTACTGCATTGGTTGAGGTGGGGGGGCTTAGTATTAAAAAATCAGAACTTGCCTGGTAAGTTATTCCAATAAAAAGGGACCACTTGACTAAAGAAATGCATTGACCTTTGTGTATTAGTTATAGGAACAGTCAATTCACGATAAGCTAAATTCCTAAGAATGAGGACCCTGGATAAGGATAACTTCTCCTGGAGATAGCAAAGTTTTCTGGGGTATCATGGAGCATGCATGATGGATGGGAACCCCAGATTAGAATAACTTCTTCTGAAGATGGCAAAGTTATCCAGGGTATCAGAGCATCCGATGAGGGATAGGACCCTGGATAAGGTTCTGATATGGTAAAATTATCCAGAACATTTGCCCCAGAGTGGATCAACCCCAGATAAAGTTGACTGACAGATAACTGAGCTATTTGTCAGAGCATGAATGGTGTGGTTAATGCACAATCCAGACAACTCCACAGGAAACAGCTCTGGCTTCTGCACAACTCTCCTCCACTGTATTGTAAAAGTGATATATAGCAAGCCAAGTGGTACAATAGCATCAACTTGCACCCCCCTCCCCCGAGAATAGGGTTCATGTGCAAGCTCCAAAATCTCATCTTGAGGCTGTTTGGGGGGGGCATTGTGGAAGTGAGTCACTCTACTCCTGATGGTGTCAGGGTCTGTTCCACCGGGCAATCACCAACCCCTCCAAGTTCCACCACTCAATCACAGAGCAACATCGGTGTCAGCTAGAAAGGAAGTCGCTTGCCCACTCTCCTGGGGAGGTGGAAGGCTGCAGCTGCAGTGACCCAGTCATCCAGATGGTGGACAGGGGGGAGTGCACCCATAAGGGAAAATGGGGAAAAAAATGAATACTCAAAGGGACAAATCAACAAAACATTCTGGACTGCTCCCACTTGTCTTGAAAAACAAAACAAAAATGGTTCATAGGCACAACATTAGATCTGTCACTCATGCTGCCAGTGACCCTGGTTTGGGAACAGGCCAGTGTCACTAGAAGGGAGTTATTGAGTGTCCCAGCAAATGCTCTTCTTCTCTAGGGAGGGTCAGTGTCCATCTCTGCTGCAGCAATGCCACCTTGGCAACCACAGCTGGAAGTACAAACTGGAGTGACTGGGAATGAGAACGTCAGTGGGTGCATTGCCTCCGTATGCACCAGCATGCATGAGCATTGGAGTCCTCACCACCAATGTCTTGGAGAGAAAATGGAGGAGAAATGGATTCTAGCCTGCAGGTTGAAACTCAGGAGATTCAGGCCACGTACAACCTCCTGTACCCCTTCACTCATAAGTGCTGAGAAGGGGAGCTTGCACCCCTTTGGCTCTGCCTCGGGAGGGAAGGAGGACCACAGATGGGGGAGCAGGGCAGGGTGGTTGCCTGGGCCTGATAGGAGCATGGCCAGGGAGGGGTAAAGTACAGGAAAAAAAAAGATAACGCTAAAGAAAATAAAAGAAAGAAATGAGCTTAAGTTCTAACCTATTTTGATATCAGATTCCTCTTCTGAAGGCACTTCCTCAAACGTCAGGGGAGAGACGTCACTCCATATTCCGAAGGCAACTGCAATAGCCTTCCGTGTGTCATCTTTATTTAAAGTGCTGGGAAACTGAACAATCCTGTAACAGGAATGGAAGATTATAAAATGAATAGAAAAAATCCTGAAAGCAGATTGGTGAAGAAGCACTTATGGTCATGTTCTGTTATCTCAGTATAGCATCATGGTCTAAAATTAATCTGAAAAACAATCTACATAAAAAGCCCTTGCTTAATTCTATATCATACATTTTTTAATTGCAATAAGGCACTCTGTGCATGTATTCTGCTGGTTAATGTCACTCTTCGGGTGGTTGAAGACACTTGGCCACACTTTATGCCTCTGAACACACTTGAAGCATGACATTATCCAGTACAATACACACCCTGTCATGCCTGGTTTCTTAAACAAAACACATCAATCAGTGTAACATTCTGTTTCCTGTGATGTCAACAGTACACTCCACTCATGTTCGGGGGGCCGGGGCTATCCTGCCCCTTTAAGTCCTTCTGCAATGGGTCTTCCATCTCAAGATCACAATACAATACAACTTTATTAGAATATAAATTGTCAAGCCCACCTGATAACACAGAGATAGCTCTGCCACTAGCCAGTCACTAAAAACATCATAAACAGCTAAATCTGGTTCAATTTCAGTTTGTTCCTACGTATGTCTCCCCCTCCTTCCCCTGGGACAAGCCTGAAAATAATCAGAATTGCCAAGGACTCCTTTCCCGGTCAACAGCAACTAAATAAATAACAAAAAAATTAAAAATAATGTGTCAGAAGCCCGGTTTCTGGAACAGACTTGGGTTGCTCCGGGACTAGTCCTTGGAGGAAGGATTGAGGGTCCCAGGGACAGGGATTCCGCATCCCTCTCAGTGACTTCCTCTTGGTGGGAGCTGGATAGCAGTGTAGTGGGTGCTCAAAATGGGGGGGCAGCCAACAGACAATGGCACATATGTACCGTGGGTCACTACACATCAGTACCCTCAGTAGCAGAAAACCATGGGAGAGACCCCAGAGTCCGCTGGAGTTAATGGCAGCACCCCCATGCAAGCCCATGCATGATCAGCAGGACAAACCACTACCACAATGTAATCCTGGAAAATGGTGGATAACCAATAAGTCCCTGTGAAGGCTGCTGGCAGGGCTGGGGGGTGCTGTCCAGTGGAGTGGCAAAAGAAGGGTCTGGAGGAAAAAATAAGACTGAAAAAAAAAGAATATGAATCGTCATTACAAAACAAATAATGGGTCCTATGCACTAAAGGGGTGGAATGCACGCACGATAGGTGTATACCCAGCCGTGCAAATCTTCACCTGTGGACAGGTGTGCACCATTGCCAGCCACCTGTACGTGGCCCCACCCCATCCCCTGGTGCACAGCCACACGTTGCTGTATTGGGGCATCGTGGGAGCAGAATGCTGGATGCAGATGGGCAACCAATCGGATGCCTGCCCTGGGTCCCAGAGTGGATCCCTTATGCGACCATGCAAGGAAGCAGGGGAAGGTGTGGAACACCACAGACTGGAAGAGACACTAGCGGCACCTGACAGTGGTGCCGGTACACGCATGTTCGTAGTGATCGCTAGTGCAGACTGCAGTAGTGCACCACTCATATGGGTGTACTGAGCCCCCCTAGTCTCTGTTCCATTGTCTGTGGTGAACAGTGCATGCCACTCCAGGCCGGTGGTACTACAGTGCCATCGGGCACCGTACCTCTCAACTGTCCCACAATGTCTGGGATGTGCCAGACGGTGCTACACATGTGTCCCCTGTACATGTTGTGGTGGTGTGACAGGGGAGCAGGGATTACTGATACATACTACTGTCTGACAGTCCTGGTACAGAGTGGTACACAGCATGCACGATACCCAATGCCTCATATGCTACTGTCTGTTTGTGTGAATGGTACATGTATGGCAGCTGTTTCTCTGCTTTGGTGTCCATGTCCCAGAATCCAGTATGCCCTCTTCCTGTTCCAATGTGGCAGGGGGTGATGTGTCATGCACATGGACGTACAGTGGATGCCATGTGCTCACTGATCACCTGCCTGAGAAGTATGGGTGTGCCTACCCCTTGGCACCATGTGCCATCATATACCATCCAGCCTCTCCTGCCCTGATGTTGTTCCATGCCTCCGAAGTGCCCGTGGTCATGCCCTTGTTTGGAATGATCTTGGCAGCTGTGGCAGCTGCGGTGCTTGGTGTGTGTGTGGGTTGGCCATGTAACCCAGTTATGGCAGGGTCCCACCTGCCATTACTCCTGCACCCCAGTGCACAGCACTTCACACCTTTGTGCATTGTGTGGAATGTGGGCATGCCCCTCCTCACACACCCACAGCTCGCTGTGACAGGTAGCTGCCCATCTGGCCAGGAGATCCAGTGCTATGGGGTCATCTGCATCTTAAGGTATGAATATTGCAGTTTTCTTCAGTGTAGCAATTGCTATTAGTGGGTCCTAACAGCCCGATTGTGATCACAATCCTCATAGCACCCTATTGGCCACATACCTCCTGTGGCCTGCAGGAGGCCGTAGTTTGCAGTCGCAATCCAGTTAGTGCCTGGTTGGTAAATTGAAATATGCAGAACATGCCTTTAGTGATAACAAACTGCAATAACAAATTCCAATATACCACTGGTTTGCTCCAGACACTGATTTGCTCCTGAAGCAAATATTTAGTGGGCCCTTATCCGGACCTACGAATATCCTGGTCCACATATGTTAATACAAAATGTATACATTGAGTTTTACCACTGTTATATAAGTGTGTGTCTGCTGTGAGGTGTGGTGTCTGACTGTATGTGTCTATTTTAATAAATTTAGTAAAACAACTTATACAGGAGCACACAGTGAAGATGTCTGCTTTCCAATGTGGCTCTGTTCTATTTATTTGCAACGTTTGTCCCATAAAGAACACTGAGCTGTGACAGCTTATTTGTAGGTGTCTTTGATGGGGGAGGGGGTTACATCATGGACCTGTTTTACTGACTGGGGTTGTTGGTCATGATACCAGAGAAACTCCTGTACTCTGTCACTAAGTGCCATGGGACCTTAAACCTTTACCTGGATGCTAACCAGAGATAGACAGAAGGGACCTTATTTGATGGACGGCACCGCAGCAGTGCAGCACCCCTGGTTATGCTGCACTACAGTATCCATTATGGGTATGACCCCAAGTACCTGGTGTGGCAGCAGCACATATATGTTAGCTGTAACAAAAGAAAAAAAAAGGGTACTGCTTGTTTTTGATTCCGTTAGGGAGTATCTAGGTTCCCTTCCTGAATCATGCTACTGTAAACTGAAAAATAATTTTGGTAATGTATTCTATTTTTTCCTTTTAGCTATCTTCCAAAAACCTGAAGAAAATAGTTCCCGGGCCCATCGGAGTGGCTTTTTGTAGTACTTTTTTTTTTCTTTTCCTTAAACTCTACTCTCAGTACCAGCTTGTGAGGGCAAACTCACTCAAGTCTCCCAGGACACAAGCACATACCTGACAGGCCACGTTTGGCACACATGTGTGACAGGGGCGGATCCAGGAGTACTGTAGATGGGGGAGCTCAAGTCAGAGGAAAAAACGAAATAATAGGCCGGGGGTCTGGTGGGCTGCCTAGGCCCCCAGAGATTTTTTTAACATTTTGGTGCATTCTGGTGCATTTTGAAGGGTATTTCTAATGCAGTTTCTACTCATTTCCTCCCTCCCCATGCTTTGTTAGTTGCACCCTAGCACTATCCCCAGAGTCCCCACAGTCCACATGACAGAATGTTGCCCAAAATACCATCCCACCCCAAAAAAAAAAAAAAAACTCAAAATACCAAAAGACTGCAGCTGGGCAGCAGCACATCCGAAACACATAAAAATGAGAAAAGTTGAAGGAGACTTGGTGATAAAGACACATTGCAGACAAATTAAATGACAATCCTAGTAAACAAGTTCACAAATGTCACTCACTCAAGCACATTATGACATTACCATAAAGCCAACCCATCCCAGTTTGTCCTGCAGTACAGATCAACGTATCTCCCAACCTTATCTTTGTAAGAAAGAAAAAAAATACAGTAACTGTAGAAATATGGGAACAAAGCCACTTAGCTATCTAGTTTCTGAAAATATCATTTCAAGTCTGCTTGCTATTTTTGCAAAACTTGTTTTATTCTAGAGAACAATGTATTCCAAAGAAAATACATTTTAAATAAAATATTTTTTATTGTTTTAAAATGTCATTTACTGAGATAACTCCATGGTATGAGGTATCTCATTTTTATGATACGCCCAAGAAGTCAGTAAGCAAACAGAAAAGCAGTTTTTAAACAAATATAAAATGCATTTTTATTAGCAACAGCACTTGCTTGGGTACATCACAACTGCACCCCAATTCAACACATAGAACTAAATAAACTAAATATTTGATTCTATCACTTTTTTTTTTCCAGTTTTGTAACTGCCTGTGTCAATAAGCCAAGCAAGGTCTTATGACTTCTGTTGCCAATTTTGCTCTCCAAGATTGCAGAAACTCCTGCACATGCCATAACATACAGCAGAACACCTTCAAAGTCCCCATGTCTATTAATTCCCTCTGTGCACATTCACATTGTACAACCACAACTGAAAAGACCACACAGATTAGACATACAGTACATGCTGAAGTTTTTACCTCAGTTCAAAGGTCTCGTGTACCAGTTTCTGCCTCTCCTGGTTCATGCTGTTGCTGAGACCAGACCTGCCCAACATTAGTTTTGTACCATTCCTAGCATGGTACAGGAGGGCACTACTCTCCAACTCCCTCTCCTGAAAATCTGCACCAAAATCAATTTGCCATATAGGACAAAACTAGCAGTGACCTAAAACAATTTTAAATGTCATGAATTTAAGCTCCCCATACTAGAAATTAATAACACTAGTACTACATTTATTACACACCCAGTTTGATGGAACACTAATGTTCTGTCCCATCCCAGCAGCTGCCCCCCACCCACCATGGTTTGTGACTGTGAAAGTATTTTATTTTTAAAGCAAGAAGTACCTGATTAAATGAAGACTTGATCAATTTTCAGCAGGCTGAAGTCTATGTGCCCCTAGTTGAGTACTGTCTCCGGTCACCTGGCTGCCAAACTCTCTCTCTCTCTAGACAGCACACACTGACCCCATGACTCCTAACGAGCAGAGCTCTCATCTACAGCTTGCTTCAGCTACCAGAAGATGACCCGAACCTCACTCCACCTCCTTGTGCTGATTTACCAAGGCCACGCCAACCCCGCGTTACTGGACTGCTGTCACCTGAAACCTCGGGCTTTGCTCTTCACTTGTGGGCTCCACCTCTCTCTCTCTCTCTGTCTCCTCCTCAGTAGTACACTCACTCCTCTCTTGCTCCAACATTAATCTTCTGAGTTAATAAATTACAGCTCACTCTTGTTTCAGCAGCCCAGACATTTAAAGAAGGCACCCCTTGCTAGCCACATCCACTGCTGGACGCAACAGCAAATCAGGAGCAGTGAGCACCAGGAGACCTAGTTGAGATCTGTATTGTTAAGGTTTACTCCGCTTTGCTGCAGCAGTACCCCCATGCACAACCCCAGCACATGAACACTGCCATTGACTGCATTGAATTATTTTATTTCACCAGTGGAAATGAATCTGACTGAGCCTGGAGCAAGAAGTACGGTACTACTACCGTATTCATTACTGTAAGGACAGGGACATCATCACTGGACACTCACACCTCAGATACTCTGATTTGCAAACAAGTTAAACAACTTAACTTTTCTGGAGGTGTGAGTGAAAGAGAATAGAGAGGATTATCATGGGACACCAGTAAGGTTGCCATCTGTCAGTTTTTTTAATTTTACCTGGTGATCAGGATTTCAGGGTCCCTATCAGGAAATCCAGTTTTGCTCTGGGCTGGTCAGGTTTTTCAGCCATTTTGAGTGCTCACATACTTTTGAAACATATTTTGTCATATCATTCATTGTTTCACCTACATGTCCAGGTTACAAACAAGTTCTCTTGTCAATATAGCCCTTTGTTTGTGAAAGTAGTCAACCTGGGAGGTGTAAAGTATGGCCACTAACATCATTAGTACACACTTAACCTAATCTTTTTCACTGCAGCAAAGCTGCCCCCACCTTTTGTAACAGTAACAGAGCCAGTTGTCTTCCACTTTCATTTGCTGGTAAACATTTTCATCTCAAACAACATTTAGGCATTTCTAAATGTTTAAAATTACTTTTTCCCCTCAAGAAAAAAAGCATGGGCCCCCAAAGTGCAGGGGCACAGTTTGAACCTAGCTAAGGCCAGCTCTGATGGAGAACAGATGAAATCTGTGTGGCTCAGGCAGCTTTCATGATTAAGAATGCAGAAGTGTGTTACTAATAGAGGAGCTCCATGATGGGGGAGCTATAGCACCCTTAGCACCCCCTCTAAATCCGTCTATGTGTGATCCCTACAGTTGGAGTAGCTTGATGACTGCTGAAGGCAGTACTGCCCAATGGCTTTCTTGAATGGCCTAGGATGTCTTCTTCCACCACAATAAAACCTGGTGTGGGTTCTCACAAACCCCCAGGTGAATCCCTTAAGGGCAGACCCCACTTCTCCACTGTAGTTTTCTCTTCTAGATGACCATGAGGCCTCTGGTCTCTAATATCTCTCTCTCTCTCTCTCGCCGTGTGTGTGTGTCTCTCTCTCTCTCTGTCTCTCTCTCTCCCTGTCCCTCTCTCTCTCTCTCTCTCTCTCTCTCTCTGTTCTCCAGAGCTTATCTGTAAGCCTTTCCCACTGGCTGCAGGCTTGCCACCTCTGGTACAGGAACACATCTCCCCTTTGGGTGAAAGACGTTCATTACTTACCAGTAACAGTAAATGTTTGACAGGTTTAGATTGGACTGTAAGCCATCAGTATCAGGACCTTGCAGAGAAACGTTTGCACAGCAAGGCCACCCACATCAACGTGCTTATGTGCACATTGTCAGCACACAGCATCACATGTCTATGAGAGACTATGTCCAGACTGTAGTGTTCAGTTTATTTTTATTTATTTCTTGAAAAGTTTCACCAGGAAAGGCACGCTGAACAATTAAGTTGCTCATCTCCCGGTGCATCCTGGGGTGAAGGGTAGTGGAATAACAGTCATACAACTGCAGTTTAGACAGTATACAATAATAACACCACAAATGGAATTATATATGTGTATAAAACAAAGCAGAGGAAGTGCTTTAACAGGTACCATAAATGAACAATGATTACAACATTAGGACAGAGTACAGCAATTGTGAAATAATGAGATAATGAGGGGTACCGTGTTAAGTGCTTGCAACATATAATTAAAAAAAAACTAGAGCTTAACAGGAGTAGGAGAAAGTACAGGAGGTATTGCTGGGCTGACTGGGTAGGGCAAACAGGAACAAACATATTAAGTAAAACCTGGAGCTGTATGGGTACAATTGCAGTCACTAGGGGAGTGTATAAGATGAGGACTGGGAGAAGGGCAGACAGGCAGATAACTTAGCGGTGAAAAGTAACGTGTTGGCTATAACGTGAGAGGAGGAGTTAGTGGGGTCACTAGGAGCATGTGCAGTTAGGAGAGAAGAAGTTGCACAGGGGTGAGGAGATGGAGGGAGGAGAAGATGAGTGCCTTATTTGATGGGGTGATGAGTTCCAAAGTTTGGTGAATGCATGAACAATACTCCCAGTGGCAGGAGAACAAATGTCAGCAGTGGACACAATTTGAAAACAAGCCACTTAGGTAGCCACCCCATGAGTGGAATGAGCACGCACGGGACCAAGAAACTGCTTACAATGCTTCTGGTAATAAAACATAATACCAATTAGCCGGCAATTTGGACAGGCCCTGTTTAGAAATCAGTAAGCCCACCATCCTGGGGGCAAAAGCTATAAACAGCTGAGAGTATTTTCTACAATACGAGTACCAACAAAGCATCCAGCTTATGTAAACAGCATTCTCCAATATCTGTGCAAGACAAAAAATAAAGAGAAAGGTCAATAGCCAGACTGGAGTGTTCTTTCAGACGAAACTTTTGGAAGAAAATGAGGACTGGTAAGTAAGGTAACCCTATCCTCGTGGGGAAAAAATAAAGGAGGATCTAAAACCAGAGCTTGTAACTCAGAAATACATCAAGCAGATGTCAGAGCCACAAGGAACAGTGTCTTCTAAGAGAGGAAGTGCAGCTCACAGGTAGCAGCAGGCTCAAAGGGAGCTGTAGTCAGGGTCTCTAGGACCAAATTAAAGTTACACACCAGAACCAGATCTCAGACAAGAGGGGGTGTAGTTGGAGAATACCTCATATGAATCTTTGGAAAACTTCCATTTGGGCCATTGTCTTGCCCTCTGTGAGTGCACTAAAAGCCAACACTGTGGCCATGTGGACCTTAATACAGGAATACCCTAGTCCCGAGCCCTTAGGGGACAAAAGGTGTCTAGCACATTAGGAACTGGACATAGAAAAGGGATTCAGGGCACAATAAGTACACCACTCCTTTTCTGTAAGTAGATGTACTGAGTAGAAAGATTTCTAACCACCAAGAGAAAATCTGCAATCACTTTGGAAATAGTAGGCAAAAAAGTCTGACAGTGCATGCGTTGAGGGGATGCTTGCTGTGTACCATTTGTTTCAATAAATGCTTTTTTATCATGACCTAGCTTAGAGGTCTTTTTTCTCACCAAACTGGGTTGCCAGACTGTTTTGGCCTACTACTTTACATATTTCATTGAGGCACCAGTTGTTTCCACAAGTTGCCACCTTTCTACAGTTTTTAATCACTTGGGAAACCCTAAAGCAGGAAAACTTTATGTCCTCAGGGCCAGGTGTGCAGGAATCACAGATCCAGGTGTACTAGAGCACCCTGCTCCTGTGCCAGAAGTTCTGCTTGCAGGAGAAGTGAGACAGGAGATTCTACTACCAGTTGCTGGAGTAGCAGAAACCATATTTACCTGGACTGCTAAGAAGCCACCAAAATCAGGGTGGTAGGTTTGGTCTGTAGCTTGACCAGAGCCCTCTGTATTAGAGGGAAAGATGGAAATGCATACAGAAACCTCCCTTTCCAGGAGAGGGACAACGCGTATTGTCAGAAAACTCCAGGCCCTGGAGCAAGTGAGCAGAAACGTGGCAGTTTTGCATTGTATGGAGATGCGAACAGGTCTGTGGAGGCAATATTGCATAGCGGTTAAGAGCACTGAACTGCAAACCTTGAGACTTGGGTCTAAATCCTATCAGCCCCCACTTGCACACTGTGTGACTCTGAGAAAGTCACTTAACTTCCTTGTGCTCCCAGGTTGCACCTGGAAACAAGCTTTGGCTTAGTGTGCCTTTCCTGGTTAAACAATTTCCCCTTTCCCTTTCCTATGTCTGGATGACCCCATTTTTCAAAGTGGTTGACCACGATGGAGTCTGAGAGTTCCCATTCATGGCATAGTGCAGGGGACTGGCTGAGGTGATCCACCAGTGTGTTCAGGGTACCAGGGAGGAACACTGCCGATAGGAATAGGTCACATTCCTCCTCCGCGGACAACGGAGCACAAGCAGAACACCAGTGCGGTCGCGAGGGCGAACTGTTCAGCCCTCCTCACAGACAGTTCTCCCCCGTGGACAACGGAGCACAAGCGAAGCACCAGTGCGGTCACGAGGGCGAACTGTTCAGTCCTCCCCACAGCCAATTCTCCCCCGCGGACAAGGGAGCACAAGCGGAGCACCAGGTAGCCATCCCAGCCTACAGTAGCTGCTTCAGGGAGCTGTGCCACAAGATTTTTTAACTTGGCGCCTTTTCCTCCAGCAGAAAGAGTGATTTTGAACTTGTATCGGTGGAGCAGTGCTGATTCATAGCACTCTGCCTCCAAAACCGAGCAAATTCTATTTTTTACCTATTGTAACAGTATTGCCAGAAGGGTTTGGAACCTTATAACTTAATGCTTGAAGTTTAACCTTGAAGTACAGCCTAATGAATTTAATTGTAATCAGAGCTATACTGTGCTTAGTTGGATTCTCATTAGATAACTGCAAAGTGCTGCTTAGAAGAAATAAGATCCTCCTCCCTACCTGTATTTAAAGCTGCCTTTTTGTGTTCCCCTCCTGCAGTGCAGTCACGAGGGCGAACTGTTCAGCCCTCCCCACAGCCAATTCTCCCCCGCGGACAACGGAGCACAAGCGGAGCACCAGGTAGCCATCCCAGCCTACAGCAGCTGCTTCAGGGAGCTCTAGCCCCACCTACACTACACGCAGGCTCCCCACCGCCCCCCCACCACCCTTGGTGGGCTCCTCCTTATATAGCAGTGACCTCGTGAGTCTCCTAAACCATCAGCCCACTTTCCCATTAGCTCCTTATATTACTCAGCCACTAGTGGCCACTGTAGAGCAGATTTCAATCTACTATAGTGCAAAAACACAAAAAATGCAGCTCCTCACATTAACAATCATTTTGCTTTGCCTAACCCTCTCTTCCCTTCCGCCTGCATCCTATCCTATTCTACCTGATTCAGGACCCTTTCTCTCTACAGTTACCAAGCCAACCCTCCATTCCTCCTCAGCACTAGTGGACTACAACCAGTACCATTGGCATAATTGGTCCCTGGGGTCCTCTATCCTTCCTCCCTCATTCCATGCCAAGAAGCCCGCCCTATATATCCCCCTCTACTCAGCCCCAAAGACCAACTTACTAACTCCCAACCTCTCTACGCAACGTGGGTCCTCAGCAAAGATCATGCGCTTATTAAGGCACACCCTGGCTCTCCTCCTCCTTATAGCCGGGGACATTGAACGCAACCCAGGACCACCTGCAACCATAACTGCTCAACTCCCTGCATCAGCTACGGACCTCCGTAAAGGTCTTAAAATTGTCCACCTAAACATATGCAGCATCCTAAATAAATTAGCAGCCCTACAAGCCACTGTCCTTGCCCTTCACCCTGATATTCTAATTATCACTGAATCTTGGCTGAAGCCTCACAACCGGGATATAGAATTCACAATACCTGGTTTCTCCCTAATCCGCCAAGACAGACAGGGTAAAAAGAAAGGTGGCGGCACTGCCATGTATATCTCCTCCAAACTCCAGTTTTCCATAACCACCCCAACGGCCCCCTTTCAATCTATAGATTCCCTCCTAATCAAAATCACCCTACCTCACTCCATTCCAGTATACATAGCAGGGTCATACTGCCTGCCAGACACACCACTGGGTTGCATTCTTGACCACCTTGGCACCCTGAGGTCCCATACGGAAGGCGGCGAACTTCACATCTTTGGTGACTTCAGTTTGAACTGGCTAGGCAGCACAGCCTCCATATCGCGATACCAAACAAATGCCCTAAATTTGTCCCAGCTAATGGTGGAACCCACTCGTCTAAACCACAAATCCAACAAACACACAATCCTGGATTGGGCACTAACTATTCACCTCCATTGGATCGTTAAAGCTGGCCTACAACCTGACTCCCTTAGCGACCACCATATGATTTATATGGTGCGCAAAATCTCCCAACCCATGGCCCCTCCCCACCCCGCATGCTTCACATCAGATCTTATAAATCACTGGACCTGACAGCTCTCCTAAATGATCTCATCAGCATTGACTGGTCTTTCATCCCTAGGGCCACCTCCATAGATGAGGCCCTGAAATTTTTTTCTACAAACTTTCTAGCCATCTGGGACCTCCATGCTCCACTCAGGAGATCCCAAGTAAGAGGAGCCCACCTTCCATGGGTAACAACTAACCTCATGGAACGCCTGCGTGCCAGAGACCGTGCCTGGAAATCCTTCAAGGCTACAGGTGGTCAAACGGCTCAGCAACACTACCGGTCACTAAGAGATGCCTGTACAAGACTCATACGACAGGCCAAATCAAATTACTTTCAATCTGCATTCAACAATAATTTCGCTCACTCTACCCAATTCTGGAAGTCAATAAAATCACTTCTTACCCCACCGGCTCAACCCCCCATTCCCACTCTCAAAATAAACAGGAAAATCATCACGGATCCTAGACTGGTAGCCACCGAGTTTAACTCATATTTCTCCTCCGCTGTTTCTTCCCTACTCTCTTCCCCTCCTCATCCCTTGCCCATTGTTCACCCTACTATACCCCCCACGGCCTCCTTCTTTCTCTGCCCAGTCACACCTGGCCAGGTGCTAAGAATACTGCAGACACTCAGCCCAACCAAAGGTAAATGTCCATCGGGCCTTGATTCCAAAATGCTCTGCTCTCAGCACCTGCCATAGCCCACCCGCTAACATTGCTCTATAACCTGTCTTTTAAACTCGGGGCAGTCCCCAACTTATGGAAACAAGCCATCGTGATTGCCCTACCCAAAGGAGGGAACCTCCCCATCCAACTACCGTCCTATATCCTTGCTCCCCATTTTAGCCAAAATTCAAGAGCGCCTTGTACTCTCCCATCTCCATCACTATCTAGATACTGTATCACTTTTCACCCCCTACCAGGCCGGCTTCAGAAAAAATCACTCCACCACCACCTCCCTCCTGCGCCTCACAAACGCCATCCTTACAGGCATGGACAAAGGGGAAATAACAGCAGCCATATTTATCGACCTGGCGAAAGCCTTCGACGCGGTCTCCCATCCCTTGCTGCTGGCTAAACTGGCTCAAGCTGGACTGTCTGACAACGCAAATAACTGGTTCCACTCTTACTTGACAGGTAGGTCCCAATCAGTCCGCATTAGCTCGGCTAGATCAACCTCTCTCCCTGTCATTAGTGGTGTCCCCCAAGGGTCTGTACTCAGCCCACTGTTGTTCTCTATTTTTCTAAATGACCTGCCTGCTACCTGCCCACAAACGGCTATCCATATGTACGCTGACTATACGGTACTGTTTGCCTCTGGCCCAGCCACTAGTGCCGTGACAGCCCGCCTACAGAAGGATTTCGACTCTATCCAACGTTGGTTCATCTCTAACCAACTATTCCTAAACTCAAACAAAACAGTCTCCCTCACCTTCGGCTCCCAGTTCAAACTAACCCGGCTTGCGGCTCCACCTACGTTCTATACTCTGGATAGCTCACCTATAGAGGCCTGCACCTCATATCACTATCTTGGTGTCTGGTTAGATCAATATATTGACTTCTCAGTGCATATAGATGCTCTGCACAAAAAATTACATCCCATGTTGGGAGCCCTCCACTGGAACAAAAATTGCATACCCTTACCAACCAGACAGGCAATAGTCCAAAAAATTATCCTCCCTATTATTGATTATAGCGATGTTGTCTACTGTGCTGCCCCATACTTCCTAGCCAGGCTAGATCCTTTTAACTCCTTCTGCCATTTCTCATTGGACCGTCCTTCAAACACCCATCACTGTGTCCTCTACCAATCATGGACCTCCCTCTCTACACAACCGACGATTGCTCCACTGCGCTAGAACCACTGCTAAATTCTGGTCACAGACACTCCTCTCCTACCTGTCCTCCTCCCTAACTGCCCTCTCCCCACCTGCCTACGCTCTCAGAAACATAGACGCCAGGCTCCTACACATTCCTCACAGATCCACCCGGTCTGGCCAGGCTGCTTTCAGCTTCAGGTTGCCCAAATTGTGAAATTTCCTGGCAGCCGATATTAGACACTCCACAAGTACACCACAATGAAATGCCCTTCTAAAACGCACTTTCACCTACTGCCCCTGTTATTACCAATTTCTTAGCTCCACTCAATCCTACTTCCTTCCAACTGTTAGCACCAGAGTTGGCTCTCCATTTATTCAGGCTGCACCTTTGTAGTAAACCAAAAATAAGATCCCGTACCTACGCAACTGTGTTATAACTGCTTCATCCATTGCTTGTCCTAATCACTGTATGTATGTTTTTGTTTCCCGCTGTATTACTGTACCATTGTAACTCCCTACCCCCAGGGCGCATCTGGAATTGAGCAGTACTCCGCTCAGCATGCCTTCCTCGTAAATCTCTTAAATAAATAAATAAATAAATACACATTCCACCACTCAGTGCCAAATTCTCATCACTGCTCTGCAGAGTGTGTACAAATGAATCTTGTTGATGTAATACATCACTGACATATTGTCCATACGGATCAGCAATTGATCCCTGGAAGGAGGATGGTGAAGGTCTATAGGCCACACAGAACAGCCCTCATCTCTAGAGTGTTGCTGTGAAGAACCATATCCAGAGGGCCCTACTGACCCTGGATTCTGAAGAGGCCCAGATGAGCACCTCATCCCGAAACTGTGGCATCTGTGGTCATCACTAGGAGGGGGGACAGCCAGAGGAGTGGGGACCCCGTCTCTAGGTTGAAGCAGTCTAACCAACAGAGTAGGGAGCGTAGAGGAGTCACTTGCATGAGACACTCCAGCTGCTCCGAATGCTGTGCTCATTGTGCTGTGAGGAAGCATTGAGGAATCCTCATCGGAGGCAGGCCAGTGGGACACTCAGGATGGCAACTACCACAGGCCGATTAATTAGTCTTAGAAGACATCTGGCTGAGACATAATTGCTGGTGGAGATCAGCTGTGCCTTGGCCACCATTGCCATGGCATGGTCAGGGGAAGAAATGCCCAACCCAGCCCTGTGTCCAGAATAGCCTCTATGTATTGTAGTCTCTGGCAGGGGATAAGGATTGATTTTGGCTCACTGACCAGTATACCCAGCTGATCAAACAATTGTTGAATCCATAACAGAGAGTAGACAACAGCTTCTTGAGATGTGGCTTTTAACAGACAGTCATCTATATAGGGGAAGACATACAGGCCTTCCTTGCAGAGAGTAGCAGCCACCACAGAAAATACTTTGGTAAAGACATGCTGTGCAGAACAAAAACCAGAGGACAAGATATGAAATTGGTAGTGTGAGCCCTGGAGCATAAAATGCAGGTATTTTTGGTGAGACCTGCAGATCTTTCAAGTCCAGTGCAACCATCCAATACCCTTTTAGTAAGAAGGGAATAATGGACTGCAGAGAGACCATCCTGAACTTCTTGTATTCAATGAAAAGTTTTAGTCCCCAAAAGCCTAGTACTGGCCTTAGTTCCCTGGTCCATTTTGGAACCACAGAGTACTGGGAGTAATAGTCTTAGTTTATTTCTGAAATTGGGATGAGTTCCACAGCCTTCTTGTAAAGGAGGGTTTGAACCTCCTCCAGCAGGAGGGCAAGATGTGCCGGGGGATATCTGCTGGGCAATGGGGTAATAACTGTAGGAACAGTAAGGAGTTCTAAGGTGTGTTCTTGCTGAACCACCTCTAGTAACCATGCATCTGTAGTGATCTCCCTCCATTTCTGTAGAAAGAGGGAGATGCCTCCTCCCACCAAAACATCCTGAGGCAGTGAGGCTGGAGCAAGGGGAAGGGGGTCAGAAAGTGCTGGGGGTGGTGGAGAGTCCTGTAATTGTTTGACCTTTTCTTAGTCTGGCATGGGCACCTGGGGACAGGGCGGCATCGTGGGAAGTGGTAAACTTAAATCTCTGGTACCCACGTCCCAGGGCTCTTAAGTAGCCCCAGCCTTGATGAGCATAGGACCTGTGAAAAGAACCATGACCCCTTCCCAGGATTTAGGGTTCAAATTATGCAGGGATCCAAGAGCCACTTTACAGGACTGTAAATCCCTTAATGCATTTCCAACATCATTGCCAAACAACTGTTTCCCTCTGAATGGAGCATTCATCACAGATTGTTGTACATCTGAGGCAAAATGAGACACTCTTAGCCAAGATGGCAGCAGAGGCAAATTCCAGATGCAACACCCCGGCATCAGCATTGCAGGCATCAAAGGCCAGCCTCAAGAGATGCTTACCAGCCTCCCGGCCATTAACAATAGTTTACTGTACCAGTATTTTATCCTGGCCCTCTGGCAATTTCTCAGCCAGGGCGGCCATAGTCTGCCATGACTAGTTCTTATATTTTATCATGTATGTCCGACAGTTAGCATTTCTTAGGCCCAGGGAAGCAGAAGCAAAAGTTCTCTTCTCCATCACATCAAGCTTCCTCAACTCCTTACCAGCAGGAACAGAACTCGTGTGTTTCATAGCTTTGGATCTGTCATAAACAGCCATAATCTCCACAGAATCTGTTTCAGGCTGTGAGGAATCAGAAGGCTTTTTAGTGGGGCCTGGATATTGTTTAGCAGCCTTCATGGGATCTGCTAGCAATTGAGCTGGCCTATGCCAGGCAGCCAACATGGCATCCTCAAGTGCAGAATGCATGGTGGAATAATTACCATATGGGAGGCAGAAACCTCCAAGAACTCATGGAAATTTCTCTTGAAGGAATCCTGCTCCTCTGCTTGAAACTCCAACTTAGCCTGAACCTGCTTCAGGAAAGCTTGAAATGAGGTTTCCTCAGGGGGAGACCTTGGTGTATTTTTCACTATCTCATCTGAGCAAGAGGAAAGAGTGGAGCTTGAGTCCATCACATCTGTTGTTTCTTCTTCATCCATGGCCTCCTCCTCCCCTTCTTCCATATACTCTAGATTATGTCCCAGTTTGTCGTTGACGTCTACCGTCATTTGGGGTAGCCTGTGACATTGGTGACTGCAATTGAGCGCTTTCAAAAAGGGCGACTCAATCACAGTGCCTGTGCACAGGGCTACTGGGCAGGGATGGTGACCGGATGGGGGGATCCACGAATATAGCAACAGGATGTCACTATATGTACACACGCACAGTGGGGGAGCACGCACACCGTGCAACAGACAGAAGGGGAGGGAGGGTTTGTGGGATGTAGTGCGGTGATCAGCTGCCAAACTGGCAGTGTGGCATAGTGGGTGGGTGGCAGGCTAGGGTTGAGAGGGTACCGGGTTCGGTCCTTGGCCCGGTCTCTTTTTTGTGTGCCATCCGGGAATTTTTGTTTGTTTTGCACCCCCCTCAACATGCATCCCCCCCCCCAGACTTGAGAATTCTTAAGTAGAGTGGTGTGGGGGTACAGGGAGCACAGCCCCCACACCTAAATAAAAAAAGTAAGTCTCTGGCACCCTTTTTCTGTGCACTGGTAATGTACTTCGCCCAAACTGATTTTTGGCAATGTATACTCGAATAGCGATCGCCTTTCTGTGATCACCATTATCACATGGAACCGTCATTGGCTGAGGGCTGAACAGATGAAGAGATAAATGAGGAAGAGCCACCATTCAGGGTCTGGCACTGTGGCAGGGACTGAGAACTGGATCACTGACATAAGGTCAATGATGGCCCAGCTGAGGGCACCAACTGAGCAGGTGATGACAGCAGCAGTGGCAATAGATGCTGGAACAGCTCAGACATTGTCTGATATAACTACTGTGCATTGAAAGGCCCCAAAGGGGTCAATGATAGCTGAACCAGTGATGGGACAGTGCCTGATGGCAATATGGGCTGTGAATCCCCAAGTGGGGCAGGCAAGCTGGTGCCTGACCCCGACCTTGGTGTCTATCATATGGCTGGGTGGGCAGAAGGACCCGCGTCTGGAACCAGAATGTTATGGAGAAGCAGCCTGCCCTTGCTCTGCTTTTCCAAGTGGCAGTATTTTTTCCATTGACTTAGAGGTCTTGTCTCTTTTCTCCAAGTCATCAAAGGACACTGTTGACTGTGGGGATCTGTGAGCCAATGGCAAACCGAGAGCAGAAGCAGTTGGTAGTGGTGGAGCCCGCCTTTGCCACAAGCTGTTTCTCCATTGCTTTAAACTTTAGATGTGCTTCTAAAGCTTTTTTGTGACATCTCCTAGTTGTCTGGTTAATGCTCCAACAAATTTGGCAGGCCTTAAAGGGACACTGTCAACCCTCTTAGACCTCAAAGTGTGCCTAGTTTAAAAAGCACATGTTATGATTGTTCACATTCTATAGAGATTGCTAATGCAGCTGATTGTTTGATTCTTCTGATTATTTTTTTCTTCTAAAAAGTGAAAAACAGACTGTCCACCATATTGGTGTTACCACACACAAACATGTATTTTTTATGTAAGCCCCGCCTTCCTGGTGTCTAGGGGTATACAGATGGTTCTCAGAGGGGAAGGGGTGTTACAAACCCACTCCTGGGGGTCAGGCCCACTGAGCTCACAGTGCCCACCCTTAAGTGCAATCTGTGACAGGAGGGGGAACAAGGATACCCTCCTTGTCCTTTAGAATGCTCGCTGAGGTCACAGTTGCACCTCTGCCGTGAGGATCCCAGGTGTCCCTCTAGCTCTGGATAAGGGCACAATGCCAGTCTCAAGTCTTGTGGGCAAACATGAACCCTTCCTTGGCTATTATACACAGGAGGAAGACCCAGGTATCACACTCTCTTCATGGTAGCAGCGTAAAAACCTGATTTGGCCTTCTCCCTACAGGACATGCAACAGTCTGGTTCAAAATCTTTGTAGACTCTGGTATTCTCCCTATCCTTCCAGATCCCTTACAGACCCTTTTCTCAATTTGGTTGCTTATACTGGCCCCTCTACACAATTAACAGTTGTCACAGATTATTAATAAACCTTCTGCAGTCACACATACACTATAAGGAGTTCTCGCTCAGGCAGATATTCTTTAGGAAAATAAATGTCTTACTAAAATACCCAAATAAGTACAGTTCCAACTAAAAAGAACATACACTAATTTAGGTTACAGTACACCCAAACAAAAACTGGAAAAATGTATAGTGAAACACACTAAAACTGTCAGATAAAAAGTCTGTCTTATATCTGCAGTGAACTGAGTCCAGAAAAGTAGAGAAAGTTTTCAGTTCCTTTAGTCCTTACAGCCACACTGGTTTTTCAGCAATTTGGCTTCTGTGTGTGTTAAGCAGAGTGTCCAGATGAAAACGTGTGTTCAAATTCCCTGAGCTGGTGTTTAAATACCCTTCTGTAAACTTGCAGTGTCATCAATTCCCAGTTCAGTGCAACTACTCTGTTTGGCCAGGAGATGTCTCTTTTACACCAGAAGATGGCACTGTTGAGCTGTTTCCAAAATTTCCAAGCATATTAAGCATCAGATTCTGAGACCTATAATTAGCATGGATATGACATTTCAGAGTCAAGCCCTTTGATGTCTCAGGGGCACACAGTAACACCAATGGCATTAGGGTGTTAAGAATTCACACAGGTTTCCTAGGAAGCATGTTTCTTTCCTGTTACCTCATAAAATGTAGCATATCATAACAGCTTCCTTGGATCAAAGCATTATGTTCCTGAGTACGTGGTTTCATGACATACAAAGGGATTTTGGCATATCTCTGTTAAAAAAAAAATGGGAAGCAATCTCCTGGCAAGCAGCTGGCCTGCAGGTGAAAAGAAAGTCAAACCCTTTTAAAAAAAAATCCAGTCTTTTCTCTAGGTGCCTTTGTGCTGACACTGGCATATCTTGGCATGTACATATGCACAGAATTACATCAAAAAAATGATATCTACAAATAAGGGCTAGCAGCCGGGCAGCTCAACACATGGGGTACTTGCAGACAGAAACAAGTCACACAAAAAATGGCTCATACCTTGGTTCCTAAGAATGGTGTGCGAGGAGTTCAGGCAGTTCATTACTTTGGGGGGGGTGCAAGCAGCTGTGGGGGCAGAACTTGGTTACCAGAATCACAGTAGGGATGGAATCAGTCCATTGTCCACTCGAGAGATAAAGTGCATAAAACCAATTTATTCTGAGGCAAAAGGTTAAAACAACAGCTCCATGGAGTTAACTGGGTACATATATTTGATTGCAGTAGGCACATTTCTGGCAGCCAAGACCACCTCTAGCAGCACTGAATCTGCAGGGATGTTTACAGCAGATCTTCAGGAGCTGAATAAGGCTCTTCGAAGGATAGATTCAAATGGAGCCCATAGGCATCGTATCTGTGATGGCAGCAACATATTTTATTTAGCAACTGACCACAGCCGACTTCATTGCAGCGAACCTACAGGAGGCAGTATAACATAGTAGTTAAGGCACTGAGCTGCAAACCTGGAGACCTGAGTTTGAATCCCACCAGCCTCCATTTGCATACTGTGTGAACCTGAGCAAATCACTTAACTTCCATGTGCTGCTAGGTCACACCTGGAAACAAGTTCTGGCTTGGTGTGCCTTTCCTAGTTAAACATTTTTTCCCCTTCCCCTATTTTCTCAGTCCTGCTCACTCATCTGAACTCTCCAGCAGGCACATGTCAGAAGCACACATACCGAGAGCACCCCACAGAGGAGCACCCAACCTGAGCAGCTCTCTCCTGGCAGTCTCCAGTCTTGAACCTTGGGCCTAGCTGTATGTCTGTGATACCTTAAATTCATAGCTGGGGGCTGGTCTTAGGAACCTGGCAACTAATACAATGGCTCTAACACAGTCCACTGGAATCAGTACCCCAGCCAGATGACCTGCTGGGCGCTCTGGGCAGAAGCCAAGGACTACCACACATGGGGGCTGTTCAAAGAGGCTAATGCACTGGACTCTGCTACAACCTCCTACCCATACCCAGTTTCTCCAGCTCAACTCTCATTGGTGCTGCACACATGGAGGGTGACCATGGGATAGCTCTGCCACCACTATCCCACCACAATCTGGGCTGCCACCACTGGACTATGCACCAGACTCACACTGCCATATAGGGCCCAGCTGCAGGCACACTCACTGGACTCTGCTACGCCATCCCACCCCAGTGCCATAGTTCACAAGGTGGGACCCTCTTTTTACTCCCAGGGCTCCAGCTCCCACAGGGCACAGTGGCTCCCAGGCTCCAGTCACGCCAACCAACTTGGCTACACCCCAAATGCTCACTATCACCGCTGGTCTTCAAGGGTAGCAGGCCGGGGTGTAAAACACACCACCCCAGCCCCAAACCTCTGCCCTCTCTGCTGGAAACAGGCCGCACACACTCCCTTCTTCTCAGGACTCATTCTTCTCCCGCCAAAACTCCAACCCCCGATTTTTATACCCTCCGGCCTCGCACCACCCCAGCCAGCAGGGGACCCTTGAAGAGCAGTAAAGCATCCTAGCAGAAACAAATTTAGTAAGTACCCAGAGGGGGCTTACACCTACATTCATTGATCAGCTTCTGCTGCATCTTTCCTGGACTTAGGAACACCCCCAACACAGTCTAACCACTCATTATGCAGTGAGAGTAGAGGAGACTATTGCATCATGAGTGGCTGCAGTGCTTGGGGGTGTTTCTAATGTTCAGAAAGTATGCAATAAGAATAGCTCCAGGATTTGAAACAAAACAATGTTGGCTATAACTATATCTTAGCGTGCATTTCAGTTCTGCTAAGCAAGGAGGCAGATAAAACAACCAGAAACAACAATCAATGTTAGAGAAGGTAAGCAATCATGAAATGTGGGATTTTAACTAGAAATACTATGATGCAAAAAGGTTGACAGCATCCCTTTAATGTCATGGTCTGTGCAGAGACAATGAATACAAACAGAGTGGTCGTCATCTTTATAAATTTTAACATAATCGCAGCGTCAATAGCGGAACAACTGTTTCTTTTCTGTCGTCTGTGGCATAAAAGTACATTTAAAATAACAAACTTGAAATTAGTAGCAACAGCGAAACTTCCAAAGTTTGATTGTGTTCTTCAGTAGTAGTGGACCAATGAGCAGTTGATGGCAGAAGAAAGAACAGAGACATGCTGGGGATGTACACGTAATATAGGCAACAACGAGGCATGTCGACGTGAATGACCCCAGCCAGCAAAAAGTTTTTAGGTGGTCCTGATGCCAGTGGCTTACGGTTCCATGATGTGGCTCAATGGAGAGAGATAGCCACAAAGAAGACTGTAGGTGAGACCAATCCACTTCAGTTTCCTACTGTTGGTGAACCAAGTAACAAACTCCAATAGTGGGATCAGGGCCACCCCTCCAATAATGCACAGAGGCAGGGGGATCGAAGCAAACACTGCCCACACAGCTAGTGGAGGCACTGATATATACAACAAACTGAATGCACAGTGCATTGACAAGTCAGAAAGTAAAGATCTGCCACATCAGGGGGACAGCAGGTGGGAAATGGTATGGCTCTATTAAGATCCTTTCGAAGCTCTACTGTTACTAGTAAGTAACAAACATATCTTTTTCAAGGGTATCTCCACAGAACCATAAAAGATCAGATGATTACCAAGTAGTGCCAACCTAACTGGGCAACCAGTAAAATAATGGACTGACCCCTCAAGAGAACAGGCCTTGCAAGACAGCTAAGCCAAACGCAGCCTTCCTTCAGATCATCAGATCCCGACTGTAATGCTTAATAAACATATGGATCCTGTTCCCGGTAGCAGCCTGAAAAATGTCAGCAGACAAAACCAACCTACAACAAGTCACAGAAGCTTCCATGGTCCTGGTGGCATACCCCATAGCATTACCATGTAGGTCATGCCCTGCCTGTCTGTAGCAGATGAGGATGTAGGAGACGACCCATTTGGAGAGGCACTGTTTGGAAACAGTTCTACCCCTGGTGTCAGGGCCAAATGAAAATAACAGCTGGGAGGACTGGGCACAGTCCTTGGTATGGTCCAGGCAGTACTGAAGAATTAGGTGGATGCCCAGAAGAGTGCAACATCACTTTCTTCAGGTTCTGAAGGGAAAAGAAGAATAGAAGCAAATCAGTCGACTGATTTAATGTGAAATCTGACAACACCTTAAGCAATAATTTAGGCTGAATATGCAATGCTGCCTATCCCAATGAAAAAAAAAAACAGAAAAGGGGGGGTTCATGTACCAAGGTCTGTAGTTCAGACACACACCTGGCTGAATTATTAGCCACAGCAAATAAAATCTTCAAGGAAAGATACTTTGTGTCACTGGAAGATGTGAGCACAAAAGGTGCTTTCATCAGGGATTTGAGCATGAGGCTAAGGTTCCAAACCAGAACAGGCTTGTGGACCAAATGGACCACATGCAACAAGCCCATCAGGAATCTAAATTTCCTCTTAAGGAGCAGTTGTGCCTGGTGGAAGGTTTCCTAGCAGCAAGCAAAACAGCTGAGACTCCGAACCGTACGTCTTCTATGTTCACAGGAGTCAGGCTTTGAGCCACAGGGACTGGAGGTCCAGATGCAGCAGTGTGCCATTGTTCTGGTACAAAAGACTTGGCCAGACAGGCTGGTGGAAACATAACCTCCTCCATCAACTCCTACAGTAGTGTTCAGATCTGTCTGGGCCACAAGGGCACCACCAGGATCATTCTGACTGGTTCATGCCTGAGTTTGGTTAGGACCCTCTAAATCAGAGTCAGAGGAGGAAAGACACAGTGGAATCTTCCTTTCCAAAAGAAGAGCAGCACTTTTTGCCAAAAATTCCATGCCCTAGAGTGAGTGAACAGAAAAGCAATAGTTTTGTGTTGTGTAGGGATGCAAAAAAGTCCACCTCTGGTCTTCCCCACATGCTTGATAGCTGTTTGGTTACGGTCTGTCTCTGCTCCCACTCATGGAGCTGAACCACAGACTGGTTCAGGTTGTCTGCCAAGACATTTAGTGAGCTGTCAATATGGGCAGCAACAAGTGAGACCTCCTGGGCAAATGTTCATTCCCACACCCTCATGCGACCATCCGGTTTTGCTATACAGAGCCAGTAAGCACAGGAGAGGTTTCATTCAGCAGAAGTCCTGCAGTGGAGAAGGAGGGCAGGTTTTTGCCACTTCCCTTTTTTTTCATCTAGACGGACACTTAAGAATAAATGTGTGCTGGGGCAGACGGTGGCCAGAGGGTCCTGCCAAGGTGGGGTGAAATTAGATTTGTTTTAGCACAAATGAGCGCTTAGAAGTCGGTCACCCATGAAGGTGGGCAGGTTGTGCTGGTTGCCTATTGTGGGAGTTTTTAAAAAAAAATACACTTGAAAATAACAAATGGTGGGTGCTGGGATGGAAAGAGAGTGGTATTTGGATTCTAACAGAGAGTGGGGGATTGTATTTAAGGATTTGGGCTAAGGAAGGGAGTGGGGCTGTTTTTCTTCCTTTCTTTTATAATATTTCCTCAATAGAATAGGGTACAAATAGAGCCACAATTCATTATTCAGATCTGAATAACAAATAGTACATTATTAGTGTTGTTCGAGAAATACTATTCATTCTTACACACCCCTATAGTCTGGTGCAATGCGAAATGTACTCTACCCTGGCTACTGAAGTTCTGCCAGTTGTACGGGTACAGGAAGACGTAGAGATTCTTCTGGCTCCAAGCCGTGGCCACCACCACAAAGTATTTATTACAGACATGTGGTGCAGATGACAATCCAAAGGGCAAAACCCAGAATTGGCAGTGAATATTGCCCTGTCAGGCAGACGTGGAGGAACCACCAGTGGCACTGCCTGACTGTGTTGTGCTGGCAGGCCTCCTGCATATCCGGGGTGCATGTCCAATTTCCCTCTGACAGGAGAAGGAGACGGAGGGAGACGAGACAGCATGCAAATCTTTTTGTATGCCATATGCTCATATTGCTGTTTGTGGTCCAGAATGGGCCAAAGGCCTACATTTTTTGTGGGCTCCAGTAAGTACCTGGAGTACAACCTCTAGTTTATTTCTGCTGGGGAAAATGGCTGAATGTCATTTTTGCACAGCAACACTTTTGGCCCCTTCCTCAAGATGGTTAAGTGCTCGAGGAAGAAATGACAGAGCCTTTGAGGGGTCACTGAGGGCTTTGACACCAACTCTAAGGCGTATATGTATCAGATGATGTCCAGGCTCCATCTGTGTTTCCTGACTGCCACTGGGGACACAAATAGAGATATACTGCCCACCCACCCAAGTCCCCAGTGGGAGATACAGTGAGAAGGTGCATTTAGAAGGAGGTGGCTGAGAATACCCTTTCTCACATCGATTGGGGACCTTGTTTGGCACTCCCATGAACAGATGCTGCTGTTGGGATGCACAATCACATCCCTGACCGTGGGGAACATAGATGTGAATGTTTCTGTGAGCCTCTGCCACTGCTGTGCTAAGAGTCATCATGGGCTGGAGACCAAATAGTCATCACAGACTTCATGGAGGTCTCAAGCTCATTGAAAAGTGTGTAACAGCACTTTGACTCACCTTGCCTGCTCCGAGGCTCTCAGGTCCACAAGGTACACACCTCCGAGGGGCCCAGTCTGGGTTCTGTAACTAGACAATGAGTTTTGTGTGGTGCCTCCACCGGGGGCTGTGGCAGGGAATACATGTAGGCAATTTGCGGGTTACCACCACCCTCCCCAGGAAATAACAATATCTGTCCCCCAGCACGCTCTCCCCCATGCTATAACAATACCCCCTCACACAGTAACTTGAACCCACAAAGGCAAGGCCACAAGAATTAACATGCAAACAACAGTGAGATTTATTTGAGGGAAGGGAAAAAAGGTAAACAGCAAACAGCACAATCACTTTAATCACGTTACACCCCCTAAACAAGAACTTTACTTTCCAACTCAGGGTACACCATAGAATGTCCTTTGATGTGGTGGGTACTCACCAGATGGTGATGATGGCCTGAGAACTTTCAACGGGGCCCAGATAACTTAAAAATTGGATTCCACTTTAACCAAATGGCCTGGGTGCAGCTTTTACTTGACACAGTCCAGCCCAGACTTTACCCCTGTAAACTACCTAGCTAGCTATCTGATCCAAATGCAGACAAAAAGCAGCACCAGGAGCAGACACTACGGTGCTCAAACATGTATGTAGCAAACCATAGAGAGTACAAGTAGCACCTATAGCAAAAATGGCACACAGTCACCAGCTTATGATGAAAAGACCGATTTAGTATAAATATGGTGCAAATAAAACCATACAGACCACTAGACGTGGCAAAAGCCACCGGACTAACTCTGTTGAAGCTCGTTAGTAAGGCGTGAAACATTTGTTTATGTCCATGACATGCAATGTTTATGTGATCTGGCATGTTTTACCACATCTAGTGGTCTATATGGTTTTATTTGCACCATATATACTGTATATATTAAATCAGTCTTTTCATCATAAGCTAGTGGTTGTGTGCCATTTTTGCTACAGGTGCTACTTGAACTCTCTATGGCTAGCTATCTGATAAAGAGTCCCCAAAGTTTCAGCTTGGGGTACTTATAGTTAAGAGGTACACTGGGGGGGTTGGATGGCTGAGTTGCAGTCCAACCGGCAGTTGTACAGTACCGTGGAGGTATATGGAAGATGTAGAGGTGAAGCTGCAGAACTGGATAATTGGAGAATTGAAGAAGCGGTTTCTTCACCTGCCTGGCCTTGCTAACTTCACCAACGGGCCTTTGTAAACAGTTTTCACCAGATAGACCTCTTGACATCTCTGGACTCTGGTCCTCCTATAGCTCCCAAAGGTTGCCAATTTGAATGACTGGAGAAATGAAAGAAATGGCTCTTCACCTGCCTGGCCTTTCCAGGTTCACTGGGTGGACTTTATTTATTTATTTTTAGTTGTTTAACCAGGTATAGCACACTGAGCTGAAAGCTTTTTTACAGGAGCGACCTGGGAGCACAAGAAGGTTAAGTGACATAGACATATGACATATGTTTATAGACAGTTTTCACTAGGTAGGCCTCTCGATGTTTCTGGTCGCTGGTCCTTCTGTAGCTCCCAAAGGCTGCTGACTCAAATGACTGGAGAAATGAAAGAAATGGTTCTTCACCTGCCTGGCCTTTCCAGCTTCACTGGGTGGCCTTTATAGACAGTTTTCACCAGACAGGCCTCTCGACGTCTTCTGCCGCTGGTCCTCTCCTTCTTCTCCAGTCTAGGAATTTGGTCCCCTAGACCTCTCTGTTGCACACCCTATACAAACGGGTACAGCTTGGCTTTCATACAGTCTCTTGGCCCCAGCACACTTGGGCACTCCCCTTGCTAGACTCGGAAGTTACCACACTTGTCCCTCTGAAGGGAAAAAACAGGTGCTAATCCTTGGTCAAGAGTTGAAGTCCTGGGAACACCAGGCAGCACACACACAGTTTTTGCAGCCCCTACACAATGTCTATATATATATCCCTCCCTCAGCTTGAGCACACACCAAAAACAGTTCTTTTTTTTCTGGCTGCAAATATTCACACTTTATATTTATAACTTGTGAGTCCTTCCAGAGGCTAGGTAATTAGACCGTGGGGCCTGAGTCCAACTCCAGGCTGGGAAGCCCACAATATCCTGTCTCCACTCTCACTCTGGCTCTCCGCTCTGGAGGGCAAACCAGTCCCTTATATTTCCTCAGACAGCCCTTCTCCTGATTGGCTGCCTAACTCCTGGGATTTTTCGCTGCCCTTTGGCCCCAATCCCAGCAGCCCCGTTTTCTATAGTCCTGTGGGGGCTGCCATCTTTTTGTACATTACCCCCAAAATAATTTCAATCACAATTTTTGTACTTACACCTTTAAAAAGGATGGAAACAGTTCCCCCCAAACCAGAAGCTTTCCGGTTTCTATGTTACTCGGTCTCCAGCTTCCCTGCTTTTCCTGGAGCCAGGGATATATGTTATTAGTGACCGCTTAGCCAAGACCACAAATGGAGCTGAGGCTCCTTTAAATTCCTCTGCTTCAGTGGCCACACATGCACAGAGAGAATGCAGCCACCATCTTTTTTTACATTTGTGGTGGTCTGGCTTTCTTGCCGTCACACTGGACTGCCACAAGCCCCAATAAAATCAGACCTTGGCCCCTCTTGAAACATGGGCCGGGGTTACAGGATGGCCATAGCCACAGCTGCAGCTGTGGAGCACCAACGGGGCCAGCTGGCCAAAATCCCACTGGGGCCGTGGCTAGGGACAGTGGCGAGGGAGCTGGACTGTAACCCTCACAGGTAAGCCCATTTGGGGGGCTTACACACTTCCCTTGCTGAAATGCTTGGCACCCCAACAAGTCATCTACCCAATAAGTAATAAAACATTTTAACACATGCTAACTATACACCCGATTCCCATCTGTCAGAACAGATAATCAACAGTTATATATCAGAACAAAATCTGTATAACATTGTCTACCTAGACATCAAATGTTATCTAGCAATACGTTACCCTTGTAATAAAACCCCACAATTTCCAACATCAAACCTCAAGTTAGAACAATACCTAGGGATAAGAGGAAAGGCATGTACTCTAGGAACAATATGTTGGTGGGTAACACACAGGGGGTTATCTGAGGAGGCACCGAGGGTATCATAAGTCAGTCTGATTACTGACTTGGGTGGTCTTTTGGATCTACGGGGTAATGGAGCTAGGGAAACTGCATCTACTGTGAGTACAGGGTCAGGAAGAACAGGTTCATCAATTACAGGTGCACATGGTGTCATGTCATTAGCATTGTCCATATCAATGTCCATTAATGTCTCTGACATGGGAATACTGGGCCTCCTCACTGGAGTAAAAAGTATTGCATTAGGATTCAAAACTGGTACATGGTTATAAGGGACAGTGCTTGTGGAGGGCTGCAGTTGACCACAGCCTATTTGCCATTGTAACATGGAAGGACCTGATTTTGACACAAAATACTCAGTCACAAAGTCTTCACTGTCACTCTCTTCAGGAGAACTCTTCTGGGGTCCCTCAAAAGGCTCAGATGGACTAGTATTTAAGTTTGAGGTGGTCCTTTCAAGAGGCATAGAGGGGAAAGTTTTCCTTCTTGTGTGCTGCTCGGAAGGCTCAGTTGGACCAGTATTCAGGTTCAATGTGGTCCTTTTGAGAGGCATAGAGGTAACAACACTTGTGTTTTGCTTTTCTGCAGTCTGGCTTCTGGTTTGAGGCCTTTGGGCAACTAGAACCTCACTGTCTGATCTGGGGTCTGGCATAATCTTTCCAATAGGGAGCACGTGGTTGCGATGCATTGTTTTTTCTACCCCTCTACCGTGCTCTTGGTGAATTCAGTAAACAGGTAACTCAGGCAGCTTCTCAACCACTACATATACATCAGAGGCCCACTGGTCTTGGATTTTGTTTCCCTTGAATACCCAGGTTCTTCATTAGGACTTAATTCCCCTCTTGCAGCACTTCGTGATGCACCTTTTGGTCATATCGTTGCTTATTACTTGTGTTGGATTTAGCTGCTGCCTCGACTGCCTGTTTATAAGCATTCTTCAGTTGCTCTCTCTTAATGTCCTGGTATATTCAAGATACAACTCTTCTGGGTTTCCTTCCAGTGAAATGCCAAAACACAGATCTACAGGCAGCCTGGCCTCTCGCCCAAACATCAAGAAGAAGGGGGACAATTGGGTGGCATCATTCTTGGTGCAATTCTAGGCATGTACATGGTAGCTGACCTTCTGGCTACAGTTCTGTTTGTCAACTGGGTCTGGGGTACCCAACATATTGAGCAAGGTGTGATTAAACCACCGTTCTGGTTGGGGTTCTCCCTGGAGGTGGTATAGTGTGGTCCTAGATTTCTTTATGCCATATGAAGCCAAGAACTCTTTCACCAAGTGGCTCTCAATGTCCCTGCCCTGGTCTGAGTGTATCCGCTATGGGATACCATAATGAATGACAAACTGTTGCAGGACCTTGACAGTGGTACTGGCCTTTTGATCATGTGTGGGATAAGCTTGGGCATTCCTGGTGTAATGGTCGATGATGACCAGGATGCTGGATTTGTTTGTTCAATCTGGCTCTAGAGACAAGAAATCCATGCATACAAGCTCCAAGGGGCAGCTGGTTTGGATGTTTACCAGAGAGGCAGCTCACTTGGGGAGCAATTTTCTTTTTATGCACCTCAAGCACATCTTGCAGTACGCCTCCACATCTCTTTTCAGGTGGGGCCAGTAGAACCGGGCTCAGGTGAGGCCAGCAGTTCTTTCATACCTGAGATGGCTTATTTCATCATGCAGGGAGACCAGTACAGCTTTACGGTACTTCCAGGGCAAGACAAATTGGGTACGGACACTGGAGCCATCACTGTTGTGCACTTTCCTGACCAACAACCCATCCTTCAGGGTCAGCTTGTTTCCCTCTCGCAACATTATTCTGGCCTCAGGGTGGAGGACTGGTACTCACTCAAGACTGATTCCCTTTTCTGGGGCTTTGATTATATCCCTGAATACTGGGTCCTCCTTCTGTGCCTGCTGCAGCTCCAACTTACTGAGGTGAGGAAGGGAGGACAACTAACCTGATGAAGTTCAAGGAGGCTGCTGGAATAGCCTCCAGGGATGCTCCCAGCTGGTCAGTGGCTCTGTCTGGGTTGTCTCAGGCACCTTCAGACTGCACAGCAAATTTGGAACATAATACTTTCACAGTAGCTCTGGAGAGTTGCACACTGGTGTCAAGCCAGTCATCATGTGGGCATCATGACAGGGTATCTGCATGTATGTTGGTCTTGCCACTTCTGTATTACAGCATGTAGTTGTACAGGGACAATGCAGATAGCCACTGGTGCCCAGCTGTGTCCAGCTTGGCTGTAGTGCTGCTGTAGATAGGGGGTTATTATCTGTCCAGACTGTGAAAAAAACGCCATACAAGTAATCATGGAATTTTTCCATGACAGATCATTTTAGTGCCAGAAATTCCAATTTGTGGATAGGAGAATGCCTCTATGAGGCAGACAGGCTACAGTTTATGAAGGCCATTGCTGTAATCCTTCCAGATGTTCCTGATAGAGCATGGGTCCCAACCCATTTAAATTGGCATTGGTGTGGAGGATGTATGGCTTGTGGGGGTCAACAAAGGCAAGTATGGTGCTTCACACAGTTGCTTGATAATCTCATGGAAAGCAGCCTTGCACTCTGGGGTCCACCTATCTCCGAAAGGCTCATTCACTTTAAGATACTCCCTTGGTGGGCTACCTCTAAGGATCTGACACTTCTTTGTTTGGTTGGTAGGTGGGCAGCCCTGCGTTAACTCATTCAGTGGCTGCACTACCATTGAGTAGTCTTTGACAAACCTCCGGTAATACCCACAAAACCCAAGGAAGGACTGGGTGTTTTGAGGTTATGTGACCGGGGCCAGGTGATAAGAGCCTTTACCTTAGCAGGATCAGTTTGTACCCCATCTGCCGAGACGATGTGCCCCACACATTTCACTGAAGGCTGGCAGAACTGGCATTTATCTATGGACACTTTCAGCCCAAACTCCTCTAGGCGGTCCAGCACCTTCATAAGCTGGCATTCGTGCTCTTCTAAAGTGCTGCCAAAAACAGTGAGGTCATCCAGATATACGATCACTTCTAGCAAGTTCATATCCCCCACAGCCTTCTCAATTAACATCTGGCAAGTGGCCTGGGATGTGGAGATCCCTTGGGGCATGCGCTCAAACTGGTAAAATCCAAGGGAGCAGATGAAAGCAGTCTTCTCCTTGTCTCATTCCACCTTGGGGATTTGGTAGTACCCGCTCCTCAGATCCAGCACAAAGAATCACTTACTCCCTGACAGACTGGCTAAGGTGTCCTCTACCTGGGGCACAGTGTATTGATCTGGGATGGTTTTCTTATTCAAGGTGCGATAGTCTATGCACATTCTGACTGCCCCACTCTTCTTTCTGGCCACGACAATGGGAGGCATAGAGGATCTGGGATTCCTTAATAATACCAGCCTTCAGGAGCTCCTGCAGATGCCTCCATACAGCCCTTGATATCTCCTGGCACCAAATACTTGGACCTTTCTCTGAAGGGCATGCTCATCGCTAGCATATAATGTTCCTCCCCTCGGATGCATCCCACATCCCATTCATGGAAAGAAAGCATGGGCCTCCTTTGAGCCAGCTTCCTGTTCAGGCTCCATCAATAACTGTCAGGGAGGAGTGAATCCTTAACGCTGAAAACAGCTGGATGTATTTCTTCTTCTTGCTCTTCCATCGGTTCCCTTTGGCCACACCATCTGCCCTGCAGATATGTGCTAGCACTCGGCCTTTACGGATGGTCACTGGCTTTCCAGACTCATTCTTTACTTTAACAGCGACATGCTGGGCTTGGGGGTCTCAGGACGGGGTAGTACTCCTTGTTGCATCATTAACCCCTCTGGCAGCTGACCCTCCACTGGGGCATCAATAATTAAGGCAAGTCCTTCAGGTGGCCAAATGAAGGCAGCAATCCCCACCATTCTGTACTCCGACTTGGGCAGCAGACTTATCTCTCGACTATCCACTCTCCAAATCTCACCCACAGTCTCATCTGCCAACTGGGGTACAGTTCCTGTCATATTCAGACACAAGCTAACCCTCTTCACTGCTGCTTGGACAGAGAAGTTCAGCAATTGGTCCACGCCACCTCTTTCCTGACATAACTTCACCAATCGGCCAAACATATTGGAATTTGTCCCAATCATGACTGGCGTGTCATCCATCTCCCCTGGCCCAGGGCATATTAGGACCATGGCATCTATGGTGGATGGTTCATCAAGGCCCTTCAGGACAAAAGCAATCTGCATCATGCAGTACCCATCATATGGACCGTTCTGGGCTCCTATCCCCCACACCAATAAACCCAATAGTGGCATGAGCAGCAGGTGCTTGAGATACTAATCATAAAAGGTTCTGTGAATAGAGTGTCAGTGGCTCAGTAGGTAGCACACTTGCCTCTGAGACCGGGAGATCAGAAGGCTGTGGGTTCAGTTCTCACATCTGGCACTTGGGTTAATATCCCAGTACTGACACTGTAGTGCAGCATGAGAAGGGTGCTGCACTTCTGAGGTGCCATCTTTCGGATGAGACGTTAAACCGAGGTCCCATCTGCCTAGATTGGTAGTAGTTCAGGTGGATGTTAAAGATCCCATGGCACTTATCGAAAAGAGTAGGAGAATTTCCCTGGTGTCCTGCCAAATTTCCCTCATTCACTAAAAATACTACCAACAGCTTAATCTGGTTCAAGGTCAGTTGGCATTCATCTGTATCCCCCTCCCCCGGGTCATGCCTGAAAATAGGCAGGATTTGTCTAGTGCACCTACCCGGCCAACAAAAACTAAATAAATAATAAATAAATAATCATGACCTGCAACCCACTGTCCAGAAGGGTGGAACACAACAATCCCTCAATGAGTATTTGAACATCAGCACGCAGTCCCACTAGCCCCAGGGGCATCTTACTGCTGGGCGTGATCTCTGGTTCCATCCATCTAGTGAAGCTTACTATTTCCAGAGAAACAGTTCACTTCCCCACTAGACCCCTCTCTAGTTTCCTAGTTGCTTGGAGTGCCTCTTCTCCTCCAACAGCTGGGGGTTCAGTGGTTGGCCACATGCATGGGCTATATGGTCAGCTTCTCCACACCGACAGCAAAACGCATCTGGTGCATCTCCATGGCAGATGGGCAGCGGGTCGCTAGGGATGGTCTACCATCTTCTTAAGTTCCATCAACTGCTCATACAGTTCTCTAAGCATGATGCCCTCTGTTACCCGAGCCCCAGCTTCCAGGAAAGGTACCGCCACCTTGCCCTCCACTGTCATACCGGATGCCACTGATGCGGGATCCACTGCGGTGTTGCTTGATTTGCTCACATGCTGCACAGTGGTCTTCAGTTCTTGCAGCAGACTCTGAAGTTTGAGCTTTATGCCTGAGTCCCCCTTGTCTGTCACCTGGGCACTATCAATGGCAGCAGATGTCTGCTCCCAGGGTTTGATGTGCTCTTCGGCGCCCCAAACCGCTCTCAATAGTGCACTGTGGGAGGGAGGATCAGTCAGACTCTCTCTCTCTTAGTTCCAACTTTTTTTTTTTTTATATTTCTCCTCCGCAGAGCCGATGGGTAGCTCTGGCCCTCCCTCAGAGGAACTTATTCTCCGACCCAAACATGTCAGGTCATCATGGACCCCATCGGCTCCTGGCCTTTTTCTGCCTTTCTTCTCTGGGCACCTGAACCATGCAATGGGTGAGGCAGCTACCCCTTCTTCCACGGAAGCAGCCATATACCCTGGATGGGTGCCCTCCCCTCTTCTGGGTGATGCACCTGTGCTGACACCCAGTCACCGCTGGATGTCCATCTTCTACGGATGCTCAGTCCCTAAGCTCCAATTTTAACAACAGTATTTCTGAGAAATGAGCAGCTTTCACCACCTCCTCGTGCCGTACTCTGTTCAGATCTTTGGTAACCACTCCCCCCTTCCAGTGCCTCTTCTGCAGCACCCTTTCCAGTCTATGGAGGTAGGCCGAGAGAGTCTCCCCTCGCTGCTGGGTAGTCATTTTGAATCTCCGGTACAGATCATCACAGGATTTGGTGCTTCTGAATACACTGTCCAAGGTGGCTACTGCTAGGCAGTCTTCCACTGTAGCCTCTGGATCTGTGGCCCACAGTGAGAGAATAGCATCCAAGGCGGGGCCTATAATATTTCACTTTAGTTGCTTCTTGCAGGATTGCTGGTTTTAGAAATGACTGGACATCATAAGTAACTTCTAACAGCTCTGAGGTTTATTCAGCAAACATACATTAGATAGAGCAGCAGGCCTCAGCAGAACCACTACTACAATCTGCTCGTGCAGTTTCTAAAACCCAGTTTCCACCCCAGACATACCATTAGCCCAAAACTGCAGGGGGATGTGGACTAAACCATTCTACACTGTTACTAGGGTAAGTTACCATATACTACAGGGCCCTTCAAGCTCTCCACCAGCCTCTTACATGTTTCGGCCTCTGAACATTGCCACTCCTGGAGCATGCAGACAGCATAGTCGACCCACATTTCATAATCATCTTCTCTAGTGGGTGTGGGTAGAGTGCCAAAGAAAACCCTCAAGCATCTATAATAATCAGAACTGGCAGACCGAGCTAGCCTGAGGTCAGCAGGGGTTACTCCCAGAGGCAGCACAGCTGTCACATCCTGGAGAGTCTTCCCCTCACTGGCCAACAGGGACTCAATCTTCTCTAGGAGACTGAATTCAAGGGCTGGAGAAGGAAGGGGCAGGGGCTGCGTACAGCTCTTGTCAAACAACCTCCAGGTATCTTCCACCCCTTCACCAGTGAGGATGGCAGGTAACTTATTGGAATCAACATCTTTGTTACTTTGTACCAAAGCCATAATACTCTGAGAGTCCCTATCATACCTTAGGCCTGGTACCTTTAGGCTCCCAATATAAGGTATAGTCTCTAAAGCAGCTATAATGTCCTCTCAGGTGATTTCCTCTGGGATCCCTCTCACTAAAAAGGCCTTTCTCTGGAGGCAGACACTCCCCTCGACACCAAGCAATCAACTCTTGTGACTCCATGTTAAATTTGCAATATGTACTTTTTTTGGGGGGGACCAAAAATGTTACTTTTTCAAAAACTGCAATTTGTGGGGTTTGGCCACTAGGGTGCAGTAATCCCAGCAGTGCCTCCAGTTGTAACAACCCTTTGACTCGCCTTGACTGCTCTGGGGCCCTCGGGTCCATAAGGTACACACCTCCGAGGGTCCAGCGTGGGTTCCGAAATTGGACAATGGGTTTTGTGTGGTGCCTCCACCTGGGGCTGTGGCAGAGACTACATGTAGGCTATTTGTAAGTTACCACCCCACCAGGAAATATCTGCCCCCCAGCACGCTCTCCCCACACTATAACAATCTCCCCCCCCTCACACGGTAACTTGAACCCACAAAGACAAGGCCACAAGAATTAACATGCAAACAACAGTGAGATTTATTTGAGGGAAGGGAAAAAGCAAACAACACAGTCGCTTTAATCACTTTACACCCCCCAAACAATTTTATTTCCCAACTCAGGGTGCACCTTAGAATGTCCTTTGATGTGCTGGGTCCCTCACCAGATGGTGATGCTGACCTGAGAACTTTCAACGGGGCTTAGATAACTTTCAAATTGGACTCCACTATAACCAAACAGTCTGGGAGCAGCTTTAACTTGATGCAGTCCAGCCCAGACTTTACCCCCGGAAACTAACCGGCTAGATATCTGATAAAGATTCCCCAAAGCCACAGCTTGGGGTACTTACAGTTCACAGGTACATGGGGGGGGGGTTGGATGGCTGAGTTGCAGTCCAACTGTACAGTACCGTGGAGGTATCCGGGAGATGTAGGGGTGAAGCTACAGAACTGGATAACCAGAGAACTAAAGAAGCAGTTTCTTCACCTGCCTGGACTTGCCAACTTTGCCAATGGTCCTTTGTAGACAGTTTTCACCAGGCAGGCCTCTCGACTTCTCCGTTCACTGATCCTTCTGTAGCTCCCAAAGGCTGCCAACTCGAATGACTAGAGAAACAAAACAAATGGTTCTTCACCTGCCTGGTCTTTTCAGCTTCACCAGATGGCTTTTATAGACAGTTTTCACCAGGCAGGCCTCTCAACATCTTTTGCCGCTGGTCCTCTCCTTCTTTTTCAGTCTAGGAATTTCTGAAACTTGGTCTCCTAGACCCCTCTATTGCACACCCTGTACAAACGGTTACAGCTGGGCTTTCACACAGTCTCTTGGCCCCAGCACACTTGGACACTCCCCTTGCTAGACACTGCAGTTGCCACACTTGCTCTTGCGAGGGGGAAATACAGAAGTTAAACCTTGGGCAAGGATTAAAGTCCTGGAAACACCAGGCAGCATGCACACAGTTTTTGCAGCTCCTACACAATTTCCAGCTGACTCTGTCTCTCTCTCTGTCTTTTAGCTTGAGCACTCCGGCTCCTGGCTGTCTGCAGCACACTTCAAAAACAGTTCTTTTGTTTCTGGCTGCAAACATTCACACTTTATAACTTGCAGTTCCTTGCAGAGGCTGGGTAATTAGGTCATGGGACCAGAGTCCAACTCCGGGCTGGGAAGCCCACACATCCTTTCTCCACTCTTACTCTGGCTCTCCCCTTTGGCGGGCAAACCGGACCCTTATATTCTCTCAGGCAGCCCTTCTCCTGATTGGCTGCCTAACTCCTGGAATTTTTAAGTGCCCTTTGGCCCCAATCCTATCAGCCCCCTGTTTTCTGTAGTCCTATGGGTGCTGCCATCTTTGTGTACATTACCCCCAAAACAATTTCAGCCACAGTCTTTATACAAACACCCTTAAAAAGGTGGAAATAGTTCTCCCTTAAACTGGAGGCTTTTCAGTTTCAGTGTTACTCAGTCCCCGGCTTCCCTGCTTTTCCTGGAGCCAGGGATATATGTTATTAGTGGCCACTTAGCCAAAACCACAAATGGAGCTGAGGCTCCTTTAAATTCCTTGGCTTTGGTGGCAGCGCATGCACAGAGGGAGTGCAGCTGCCAGCTTTTTTATTTACATTTGTAGTGGTCCAGCTTTCTCGCCCTCACACCGGACTGCCACAAGGGCCCCCCCCCCCCAACGCCCAGAGGCATGGAAATAAAATCGGACCTCGGCTCCTCGTAAAACATGGGCCAGGTTCACAGGATGTCCACAGCCATGGAGCACCAACAGGGCCGGCTGGCCCAAATCCCATTGGGGCCACTGCTAGGGACAGTAGTGAGGGAGCAGGACCATGGTCCTCACAGGTAAGCCCATCTGGGGGGCTTACAATAGTTTCTACTTCTGAGCCAAAAAATGTGTTGCCCTTGAAGGGATATTCAGAATTGACTGCTGCACATCCTGGGCAAATCCTGCAATACAGAGCCAGAAGTGGCATCTTAAGCAAATACCAGAGATGGCTCCCTGGTTGCAGTCTCTGAGGTCATTTATTGGTCTCACAAGATGTGTTCCATCTGCTGAGCAATGTGACACACATTTAAGGACTTCAGCCTTGTCCGGCCCATCGGGCATACTGCTGGCAATGTGGACCATCTCTCTCCACATGCTATTCTGATGCTTTGTCAGATGTACCTGGTAGTTAACAATGTCCAAGGCAAGGGAGGCCAAGGCAAATGTGCGGTTTCCCACTGTATCCAATTTCCTGGCCTCCCTGTTAGGAAGCCTGGTGCAACTATGATCATGATAAGTAAATTAGTATCTCACCGGGTAAGTAATATTTTTTAGCCCTAGGAGCTAGATACTGCTTATCTGCCTTCTTGGGCTGTCTGGCATGGTACTGGGCCTGTGCCAGGCACTCAGGGGGCAATCCTCCAGAGTAGCATCAATAGGAGTGCCAACCTCTGAGGAGGCCCTTTCCAACTCAAAAAAAATCACACTGATTCTTTTCTGAATAATTTTCTTCCTCTAAGGAGAAGTTCAAAGTCTCTTGGATTTGTCACATCAATGCTTGGAAGGTAGGATCTTCAGGAGGAGAACAGGGTTTGTATAGCACCGTATCTTCCCTCCCTGAGGATAAGCTGGAAACAGCCAAATCTTCCGGCCCCAATGGGTGCAAAAGATCGGAGTCCTCTCCCCAATTTTCCTCCTCATTCAGAAAGTCAGGGTTGTATTCCTCATCCTCCTTCTTTCCCTCAAGGGAAGGAAGATGAAGAGTCGCAGACCTTAGATAAAGGGCCTGAAGCGGCACAGTAGTGCCGGCTGGCAGTGCTGAAGGCAGCAGCTAAGGAGTTGCCTGCATGGTCGTGTGCACAAAGTAGGCATTAATCTCCTTATCAAGCTAGAGAATTCTGCTAATACTGTATCTGCAATGGTGATGACAGCCAAAGTCGTCAACAGCAGTGAGACTGCCCCCTTTACTGGCATAAGCAGGATCACGCTCATCAACAGAGTCAGTGAGACAGTGCTCAACAACACAGTCCCAATGCTTGAAGCCACCTGATGATGATGCGCTGGCATGCTGGCAGCCCAGGTTCGGGAGCAGACTCAAGAAACTGGCTGAGATAGCTACCACTGGGCAGGTCCATTTAGAGCACTTAGAGTATGTATACCAGAGAGGCAGTTTGCAGAAAATTAGAGTACAGGGTCCATAAAAGGATGCCAGGAGAGAAGAAATATCCAAATTGCTTGGTTTGTGTGCATCTCTTCAAACCGTACACATACTCTCAAGCCTCATTCCCAGAGCAAGACATCACGGGTATGCAAATCACTGTGTAAGTCAGACTGACAAGGCTTTACTAGAACAGTCACTGGCTTTGACATAGGCCTGTACATGCCTGATGCAGCCTAGACTTCGGCTGAAAATGACAAAGTGAGAATACGGTTCATCTTCTTTGGGACTCCTCGTACTGCAGTCATAACCTGAACCAGGTACCTTGTCAGACCCTGAGGCAAAGTCCTTTTAGACCACCAGGAGAGAGCATACTAGAAAGACAGTTTTTCAAGAAAGCAGCATATGGGGTCCATAAAAGGATGCTAGGAGAGAAGAAATATCCAGATTATTTGTTTTTTTGTACAGCTCTCCAAACCACACACAAGGGAGGGCCGTCGGTGGGTTCCAGCACAACAGTAACACCTGCAGGAAGGGCCAGGAAGGTCACTCCACAAAGCAGCAAAAGGAAAGCACTCTAGACAGAAAGTAAGTCCTGGTGATACCAAGATCAACAATTTATTGTATGCCCCCTGCAACGCCGAGTAGTATGTACTCATGTGAAAAAATCCAGATAAAGTAAGAATAAATGCAAATACAAATGCAAGTCATTTATATGCATAAAACAAACAAGCATTTGTCAATGCCGAATGTTTGCTTGCTGGCATTGGCAGTGGTAGTGTAGAAGTTACAGAGCTGCGTAATAGGAATGGCAGTGAAGTACTGAATTGAAGACAAACCCCACCACCACCCTGCAGAGAGTGACAGGCATTGGGGTGTGCCTTTGGGTCATCAGGCATAACGGCCACGCCATTTCACCACACCCCACCCTGCAGACACTGACAAGTGTCACGGTGTTCCTTGGGGTCTTTGGCCCTTATGCGCATCCCATTCCATTAGGAAATACGGTGAGATGGGTGCGATATAGGAGAATGGGGTGAACTTTGGGGCCGAAGAGTCCAAGGCATACCTTGATGCCTCTCACTGGCTGCAGGGTGTGGAATGGTATGAGCATTACAGGCAAGAATCCCAAGTCACATCACTGATGCCTGTCATTCTCTACAGGGTTGGGCGTTATGGTTGGAAACCCTAATACCTCAGACATTTGTTGGTATTTTCACTCCAAATTTTCAACATGGTTTTTTTGTGACCCCACCTCATGAACAGTGGCAATATCAGTTTGTTAGCCGAAAGCTGCTTATGCACCGCAACTACGGCATTTATTACCACAGGTGCAAAAATATTCCGAACAGGATGTAAAAAATGACAGCTGTACTGTTCATGGGGAGGTGTAAAAAATGGCAATGTTGCAAATCTGCAGTAAAAATATTAAAAAAACTGGTGAAGTCCCGGGCGTGCATAGAAACTGTGCAACACACCCACAGTGTAATTAGTTTGGGGATTTTTAACAGCAGATTGTCAACACAGGCATTTTGGGACCTCCGATCATGAATAGTGTCACTGTGATTTTCTTTATCTGTTCCGAACAATGATTTCCCACAGCGACCACGCATCTCTGCGCTGAAAGTGTGAAAACACATTTCAGCCATGTTGTGAAAAATGACAGCTGTACTGTTCATAAGGAAGTGTGGAAAAATGCCACTGGTGAAAATCTAAACTGAAAATATTACAAAGTCATGAACTTACGAGGGTGCGTGGAAACTGCACAAAGCTCACTCATAACACAGTCATTTTATGGACTTTTGTCACCAAATTTTCAACATCGCCATTTTAAGACCTCTGCTCATGAACAGTGTCACTGTGATTTTCTTAATCTGTCCCAAACATTGCTTTCGCACACCGACTGCACCATTGTGCACTACATGTATGAAAACACATTTTGGGTGATTTGTGAAAAATGGCAGCTGTACTGTTCATAAGGAGGTGTAGTAAAATGGCAATGTTGAAAATCTGGATTGAAAATATTGAAAATTCGCAAACTTACGAGCGTGCGTAGGAACTGCGCAATGCACACTCGTAAAACAGTCATTTTTAGGAATTTTTCACCAAATTTTCAATATAGCCATTTTAAGACCTCTGCTCATGGACAGTGTCACTGTGATTTTCTTAATGTGTCCCATACATTGATTTCGACATAACGACCATTTGCATGTGCGCCATATGGGCGAAACATGTTTTGGGCAAGATGTGACAAATGACAGCTATACTGCTCATAAGGAAGTGTAATAAAATGGCAATGTTGAAAATCTGGATTGAAAAATATTGGAAATTCGCAAACTTACGAGCATGCGTAGGAACTGCGCAACGCACGCTCGTAAAACAGTCATTTTTAGGAATTTTTCACCAAATTTTCAACATAGCCATTTTAAGAAATCTTCTCATGAACAGTATCACTGTGGTTTTCTTAATCTGTCCCATACATTGATTTTGTACACCGACTGCGCTATTGTGCGCTACATGGGTGGAAACACATTTTGGACAAGATGTGAAAAATGACAGCTGTACTGCTCATAAGGAGGTGTGGTAAAATGGCAATGTTGAAAATCTGGAGTGAAAATATTGAAAATTCACGAACTTACGAGCATGCGTAGGAACTGCACAACGCACACTCGAAACAGCCATTTTAGGAATTTTGTCACCAAATTTTCCACATAGCCATTTTAAGACCTCTGCTCATGAACAGTGTCACTGTGATTTTCTTAATTTGTCCCATATATTGATTTCTACACAATCACTGCCATTGTGCGCCATGGGCGGAAACATGTTTTGGGGTGAGATGAAAATGACAGCTGTACTTTTCATAAGAAGGTGTGGTAAAATTGCAATGTTGAAAATCTAGAGTGAAATATTGAAATTAGCGAACTTACAAACCTGTGTAACCTTCTTAGCAAACAAATAAAACAGTCATTTTTTGGAATTTTTCCACCAAATTTTCAAAATAGGCTTCTTGAGAGCCCACCTTATGAACACTGGCAGTGTCATTTCGTTAATCATTTCGGAAAGATGACTTCGCGCAGTGGCTGTGAAATCACCCTTTGGGCCCGAATAACGCCATGACACTGACAGCATTCATGAGAAGGGGTCCCAAAAACCCCATGCTGAAAATTTTGTGCAAAAATTCCCAAAAATGCCTGAGATATGCAATAAAGTTTAAACAACCCTATCTATCCCATTATACAGCTTACTGGCATTTCCTCAGTTCGCGGTCAGCTTTGAAGAGTGCAGACGTGTTCCCGGTCCACCGAAGATTGTCGGCCTGAGTCCGGAGGTAAGTATGGAGATTGAGGGTGTGGGGAGAGCAGGAGTGCATAGTGGGTAGGTCACAGGTTGTGGGAGAGGAGCAAGGAAGCGCAGAGGACTGTTTTTTATTTACAGGTTTTTGTGTTGAAACTGACGACGAGGCGTTTGCTAGCTGGGGTGGGCTCCCAGCGTGGCATAAGGACGGCTGGTTGGGGGGGCGTGGAGCCGATGGGGGATTGGGCGTCCCCGTTGGCCATAGCATCAGTTGCCATGCTGGGGTGGGCTCCCAGCATGGCACCCTGTACTCTCAGGGGGGAGGCAGTGGAGCTGACGGGGGATTGAGCCCCCCCCCGTTGGCTATACGATGAGTTGCCATGCTGGGGTGGGCACCCGGTGTGGCATGTGGAAGGCCTTTTGGGGGGCGCAGCACAGCTGACCGGGATTGGGGCACCCTGGCTGTACAGTGTGTGTGTGTGGGGTGGGGCCGTCACGAGTATGCCCGCGTGTGTGTGTAGGGGAGCTGCGCATGAGCAGGCAATATCTTATCACTGCTCACTGAAGCATAGCTCTGCCTTTCAACTGTACTCCACCGCATTTTAGAACTGTCATAGACAGCTCCAGCATGCACTGAAGAACTGGGGTCGCGCCTGCCAACACACTGACTGGATTGGAAGAGGAGGTGACACACCTCTGAAAACTCGGATGATGGCAGTATGTTTCTTACACATGTGTGCAAGCAAACATAAAAATGACTGATATCCCAATGCACAAGTCCCCAGGGAGCTCACTCCCCCTGCAGGATGCTGCTCTGTACGTACCTAAGGCAATAGGTGGCTACAACCTGTGCTGTGGGGAGGTGGGAAGGATACAAGTTAGAAAACCAGGAAACACAAGTAAGACACTTCATTAACCCACTCGGGCTTAGGGAAAAAAGTATCCAGACCTCTAACTGCTTGGGAAGATTACTTATGGGGTTGTGATGCTGGCAGGGCCCCAGAGATATACAGTGAAGACCACCAGGATGAAGCCCAACTCTGTTGAATTCTGCAGTAGAGTTACTGCAGCAAACAATGCAATTTCAACGGGAGTTAATCCCTTTTGCCATGCAGTAAACCTGTGACACTGCACTTCATCCTGGTTGGTTTCACTAGATCTCTGGCATTTACCAAGTGTTGCAATGCACACTGGGTGCCCCATTGATTAAAGTAAAAGAGGCATGGTGAGAGAGGCAGCTGGTGTCTTCCAGGAAAGGGAGTGGGCAGGGAGACTACAAAAGGGGTTGAAGATGACGGCAGCCCCAGTTTGGCAAGAGTTCTTCTGGAAGGTACTAATTCGGTTCTTTAAAACACCAACAGTCACAAAGCATTACCAGACTACAAACTCAGCGCAGTGCTGGAGGCAATGTGGGAAAGCAGGTAACCATTGGCGCATATTTTGGAGAAGTCCTAAAACTCTGCTCTTTTGGGAACAAATGCAAGAAGCCTCACACTGAATCACATGGGTGTAGATAGCAGTAGTTCTTAGAATGGGTTTTGGGATTTTCAGCAGTGGTTAAAATGAAACCAGACAAACAGAAGCTCATGTTAATTTTAATAGCTACAGTCCTCAAACACATTACTGTTCACTGGCTCCAGACGGAGATACCCACAAGGGCAGAATGGTGCAGTGGAGTGGGTGGCAAAAGTACACAACATGGAACTAATGACAGCCAAACTTAATTTGACAGAAGAAAAAGATGTCAAAAGATAAAAGAGTGAGCCAGCCCGGTGGTGCTGAGGGTTGAGGTGCTGGACGCCACACCGGTGACCAGGTTTTGGGAATGGACTCGGGATGCCGGGGGTCGGCATGGGAAGGAAAGGACTGAGCATCCAGATGACTGCTCTCCTCTCCTGGGGTGGGTTGGGGTGATTGCCTCGCTCTGTAGCAGCCCTTGGTGAAGACCAGGAGCACTACAGAGCGGTGCTACAATTGGGGCCAAGAAAACCAGAGAAAATGGCATCTTGACCAACTGGATGATGGCCGCCCAAGCCCTTGCCGCCATGGAGCTCCAGAACAGCTGGGAACTGACCTCAGCAGCACCCAGGGCCAAGAAAGGTAAGCCACAAGACACTTTCTCTCCTCCAGAAGGAGAGAATCCACTCAACGAAGGGATATGTCGGGTTACCCTGAGCCGGCTGCAATAAGAGGGAGTTGGCAACGGGGGTTCCCAGGGGAGATGAGCCAGTCCTTGGAGGCCCGAAGGAGAGGCCGGTCGGACGCAGGGGGAGGGTAAATAGATAATACAAAAAAAAAAAGAGAGAGAGTGGATGGACACACTGGGGGATCAACAGGGAGGTAGGGCAGGAGAAAGGGGGATGAAGAAAGCTCCTGATTCACAAATAGGTGGGAAGGAGACTAAATCCACCAAGGGTACCATTTCTCATAGCTGCTACATGGAGGATAGAGAGCACAGACCTAGAATAAAAGAATGCTAGAATGACAGCAGAAGTTTGTGCAGAAAAACAGAGTATTGATGAAAGGGCATTCAAATTAATATAGAAAAAAGTTGCAGCAATCAAGAAAACAGAGATGTTTGGAACATGAAATACTCAGCCTTAACAACACTTACGTGAGTTGAAAGAAGACAAGACAGACATATATGCACATAGCCAAGCTTAATTGTTGTTTATGTTTCTTTTAAGCGGATTTATAGCAGAAAGTTATCTTTGTTAATTAACTCAGGAAACAAAGTCAGGGCAGTAAATTCCAGACTATGAAGCTTAAGTATGGCAAGAGTCAGGTACACAAAACAGTGGACCTGTAACTATTACAAGATCACCAAACAAAACAAATATATGGACAGACTGCAAATGTGATTAGTTTACAACATCTGATCAGTTTATGTAATGGATGTGTACAATGAGCTGGAATGTGTTTTTTTCTGTACTGCACAATGCAGTAGTTTCTCAGTAAAACTGGGTTTAAAAAAAAGAAAGAAATTCGGGAAAGCAGTCGTGCACCATGAGCCATCAGAACTCTGAGTGATGGTCCCGTGCACCCCTGGGCCCAGCTTCAGGGGTCCCCATGAACTATGATGGTGGGGGAGCTGCAGATGGAGCTGAGAGGTGCCCAGCAGGAAGACCAGCAGGTAGGAACAGGTAATTGCTCTGGGATCAAACAGCTATATGAAAAAAAATAAAGGCATTGCCTAATAGAGGCGTCACCCCTGGCGTGACACGGAGAATGGAATCTTTCAAACCATGTACAACAGGACTGTTGCACCTTTAAGGGGTTCTGATGATGTCATAGACCATGAGAGCGAAGACTTCAAATCAGCTATTTGCAGTACTAGGCAACAGTCAAGGTTTGACGAGCTTTTGATGGAATGCTGTTGTTCATCGATGTGACATCAGAACAATGGTACAGGAAGTTGTTTTTCATAATTCTGTTTTCGCTCTTCATCTGGCAAGGATGATGTAGTGCCTTTGTAGTCAAGTTGACCATAATGGAACCAGACAGAAGGGATCTACCCCTGAATTGCCCCCTGCTGTTAGTCCCCTCCCTGCGCAGATGCTGACAACAGGACGGCTAGCCTAACAGAAGCATGCTAATGCATATGCCTCATCATGCTGCGTTGCAGCATACCCTCTACCTTTCACCCCCCCGCTGCACCACTGCCTGTATTCCTACAGGTGGCATGACAGAGCGAGGCAATGCAGCCCTCCTTCCCTACAGGATGAGAGTATCCCCTGGGACACTCAGTCCTCCTCCCACCAGCTGGCCCCCAATATCCCAGGTTTGTTCCCGATCCCTGTGCTGACAGGTGGGCGTACAGTGGCAATTTTTTTTTAATATCATCTCTATTTCTCCTCCTGCAGAGCGGATCCCTCACGATCTCCGGCCACCAACACCTGCACCCCTGGGCTCTGTCTGGCACCCCCACCAGGCCGGCCTTTAATTGCTCACACTACCCTGTATGCAGGATCCTCTCGAGTATATACTGATGTGACCTGTGACATATGATCAAGGATGGTGTATTGAGACAGTTGTTTGAGAATATGCAGGAGGGTGGGAATGATGTTGGATCTCCAATGCATTAGTATAAGGCATTTAACTTGAAGGAATAGTAGGGATAACCACCTATTCTGAGAATGGGATATTTTGTATGAATGAGCATTGAAAATACAAAGTATGCAATGTTTTGGATCTAATGCAAAGGATAGACCAATCACTTTCATTGCAAAGAAATGAATATGATGCCAAAGATTGTGTATGGGAGGACAATGCCATAAAATATGTAGCAAATTGCCACTGGGGGAGTTACAGTGCCAACATTTATTGTTGTTCATTAAGCCCATTTTTTGCAAAATCTCAGGAGTTCTGTACCATAGATGTAGAATTTTGGTTTGTATGAGTGAACTGCAATTATCCTTGAAAGATTTATGGCAGGATAGCCAGCAGTTATGCCATTGTGAATTGGTCATGTTATAATTTAAAAGGGTACTCCATTTATTTTTTGCAATGATAGATTGATCTGAAATTGTATTTCTGATATGTTTGTAAATGATACTATTTAATTTAGAGTTTGTTTTGATCCATTTAGAAATAAAAGTATCATATATAGATTGATGAGGAATAGTAGGAAGATAAAGGTTCCATGCTGTGCGTAACTGTAAATATTTCCAGAAATCGTGCTGGGGAAGATTCCATTGTTTGTGCAGGTCAGAAAAGGATTTTAGTTTGAGAGTCTGAGGTATAAGAATATCCTCCAAGAAAACAATGCACCTGTTTTTCCAATTACAACAAAAAATTGGGTGATTATCAAGAGTGATGTTGCAGTTCCCCCAAACAGGGGCATATATGAGAGGGGTTGGGTTGGATTTAAGGCATTTATGAATTATTTTCCAGTAGTATATGGATGATGCTATAGTAGGGTGAGATTTTAAATTAGGGGGAGAGGGTTATAAATGAAGGAAGTGGTGACATTGCCCGGACATAGAGATGTTTCCATATTGACCCACAACGGTGATTTATTGCTGGGTTTATTAAACCATCTGACAGTTTGGGCAGTGCAGAAGGCCCAAAAATATGCTTGGAACCAGGGGAGCCCGAAGCCCCCTTTGGACCAGTGGGAACGCAGTTTGTTATGACTAAATCTGGGAATTTTGCCTTCTCATTAAAAACTGCCAATTATATCATCAATTCTGGCAAAAAAAGTAGGTAGGGTTAAAGAGATATTAGAAAAAAGATACAGTATTTTGGGAGCTATTGACATCTTGATAGCGGAGATTTTCCCATTAAAAGAGAGGTTAAGCAGTTTCCATCTGTTGAGAGTATTTTTAATATTTGCTAATAACGGGGAAAGATTTGCATCCCATATCTTGTCTACTTTAGAGATGATCTGTATTCCAAGGTAAGGAATACCTTGAGGGGCCCAATGAAAACCTAATATTATATTCATAGAAAGGTTACAAAAATTGTTCAATGGCATTGTTTCTGATTTGTTTAGATTCAGAGCAAGCCCAGAAAGTTAAGTAAAGTTGCTAAGTAACTTAATTAAGGGTGGTCCCGAAATTTCAAGATTTTCAAGTAGAATGAGGAGATCATCAGCGTAGGATAGTGAAGTATAGCGGGAATTAACGATAGGGATACCTTGGATCATGGAGGATTGACAAAGAGCAGCTGATAGGGTTTCCATAGCTAGAATAAAAAGAGTGGGGGATAAGGGGCACCCTTGCCTGGTACCTCTTGCCAGATGAAAGAATGAGGACAGAGTAGAGTTAGTAAGAACCCAGGCAGACGGGAGGGTGTATAGTAATTGAATCCATGTACAAAATGTATTAGTGACACCAAAGTGGGATAGAACATGATACAAATAAGTCCAGTTGAGAGAATCAAATGCCTTTTCAAAGTCAATGGCTATAGCTGTGGCAGGTGATTTAAGAGATTTAGCTTTGTACATTAAATTAAATAATGAGCGGAGATAATCAGAACCAGTTCTATTTTTGATAACTCCTGCTTGGGAGGTGTGGACAAGTTTCAAAATTATTGATTCTAAACGAGTATTTAATATTTTGGCAAAAATGTTCCCGTCCATATTAAGTAATGATATCGGTCTATAACTGGATGGGGGAGAAGGGTCTTTATCTTTTTTTGGTAGGACGGTTATAATGGCTTCTGTCATAGAATAAGGAAGTTTACCTTGTGAAGATGCCTCTTTGAAGACTTTAAACAGTAAGGGGCATAAGATGTCAGCTAGGGGTTTATAAAAGTCTACAGAAAAACATCTCTTCCAGGAGCTTTACCAGATTTAAGGGAATTTAGCACTGCTTGTATCTCTTTTAGGGAAAAGGGTTCATCTAGCAAAGCCATATTTTGTTAAGAGAGGTGTGGTAACTGTAAATTGACCAGAAAGTGTTGTATATATTCAGGTTGTGGGGGAGTGGGGTGAAAGTATAATTGCTGGTAGAAGGATTGCATAATATGGTTAATTGAGGGATTATCTGTATGGATTTTGCCTGAAGGATCTTTCAAACTGGTAATATGTCTTTCCATCTGTTGATTCTTGAGTTGATAAGCAAGCAGCTTCCTGCATTTATCCCCTTGTTCCCAATAATGGTGTTTAAGTCTAAGGAGGGCGAGTTCATCTTTCCTGGATATTAATTCATTGATTTTAATTCTAAGCTGAAGAACTTCAAGGTGAAGTTGTGAGTTATTATCTGGATTTTTTGTTTTATAATATTGGGTTTCCTTTTCTTTGAGAGATTTCTCTAAATCGGCCAATTGCTGTTCCATTAGTTTTTTCTTGTGTGCTGCATAGCTTATAATTTTCCTCTAACTGTTGCTTTAAGTGCTTCCCAGATGGTACCTTGAGATACATCAGGAGTGTTGTTAAAGAAGAAATTCTTGGATTGGGATCTAATCCAAGGTAAGAAATCGGGGTCTTTCAACATGAGGGTCTAGACGCCTTGAGGGGATTTAGATGGGGGCGGGCCCCAAATAAGATGCAATTTTATAGGAGAATGGTCTGATATAGTAATCGGGAGGATAGTTATGTCGATAATTTTTTCAGTGATGAATGGGGAAGAAAACCAGTAGTCAATTCTGCTATAAGATTTATGAAGTGGTGAGTAAAAAGTATAGTCGCGCTGTCTAGGATGGTGTAGTCTCCAAATGTCGGTGAGATTGAAGTCTTTCATTAGCACTGAGAGTGCAGAAATACTTCTGGGGTAGGAATCACACGAAGAGTTACTTCTGTCTAAATGTGCTTCTAAAGCCAAATTGAAATCCCCACCTACAAGTATAGGAGAATTGTTAAAGTTACTGTTCATAATTTGTTGGGCCATATTATGAAAGAATTCAGGTGACTCAGAGTTAGGGGCATAAACGTTGACTAACATAAGGGGGCCTGTAGGGGTATTTAAGTGGGCTATAATCCATCTGCCATCTGAATTGGAGATAGATTTGATAAGGACCCAGTTCAGCGATTTATGTAATAGAATAGCAACCCCCGGTTTTTAGAAGTAGAGGAGGACGCATATACTTGACCAACCCAATCTCTTCTGAGTCTGTTGACATCCTCTATTAAGAGTTTTGTTTCTTGTAAGAAAGCAATATGAGTGTTATGCTTTTCGAGGTAAGAAAGTATTTGCTTTCGTTTACAAGGTGAGTTGAGTCCCTTAACATTCCACAAATGTAGAATTAGATCACTCAAGTTAATTGGGAGATGAGTATGAAAACGCAAATAGGAAGTAAGGGATTCATATTGAAAGGGCTAAAGGATGTTACAGACTCAGATGGGAGAGGGCTAGCACAGTCAGATGCATGCAGGATATTTAGTTTGTGGAAATACTTAAATCCTGCATGAATGTTTCCATTGGGTCTCACAAGGAAGAGAGGTAGTAAAAAGAATATAGAAGACATATATATAGTTACTAAACAAAACATATGCATGTTATACTAACACACTATGAAGTCTTTAGGTAATATAGTAAGATATGAGTCGGTGAAATCGCCAAGACTCTCTTGCTATACTACAAAGCATGTAAATAGTAAGTAAATATTGGGAGAAAATGATCTTAAAGCTAAGATACAAACTGTAAACAATTATTTCTATCAAGTTATAACTGTGACTAGAACTAAAGTGAACATAATAATTCCCTGGGGGGGGGGGGGGCCATGAACATCTTACCATACATGAAAATGGGATTACAGGAAGTATACGCAATCCCAGACATAATAATACGTCTTGAACCTAAGTTAGACTGGAAAGAGGAACTGAGCTGAAACACTATTATGGCAATACAAACAGTATGCCATCATGGTTGGCTAAGTCCTAAAATTATAAGAACAGCTGAACGTGTGCCATCTACAATGTACTTACTCACATAATCATAATGCTGAGACACAGAAGTGTTTATGTAGGAGGAGTATTCAGGTAAAATGGAGCGAGTAGGGTCCAAATAGTATAAGGATTTATGGGGTGTCGCGGCATTACAAGATCCAAATTGTATGGGGGGGGTATCTGGTGAAAGTCTTGTATTGAAGAAGACGTGAAGTCATTCTGGAAATATGACATTTATAAGAGTTGAGTTTGTTCAGGCTTGAGGTACTGTATATATTATTGATAAGTACTAGGTATTTAATAGTAGCAGAGACCCAAAAATCACCCATAGGGAAGGAGTTGCTTTAACATAGTGAGATTTCAAGACCCGGAGAGGGTCGAGCGAGCTCAGCTATAAGATTACAACACAGGCTTAAAAAGCCTTATCATAAGGGCTTCAAGTCAGACTGTGCTATCTATTATTGATTGCAGCACATTGAGTAAAATAATAAAGATGAGACTCCTCGAAAATAGACTGCAACGCCTAATTGTAGGGTAAAACTGAAGACTAAGTGATAGATAAATAAAACAGTACAAGAAGTTGGTATGCCATGGTTAAAGAAAAGGGGATTTAAAAGTTAGATAATGGCGGGTTGGAGTGGGAAGGAGACTAGAAAAAAATATTAAAGTGTTAAATGTTAGTCTGGGATGTAGCAGTGGATGAAGGGAATAACTAGTTGAGTACCTCATTAATATAACCCCAAGATACTGTAAATTTATAATGTTTATATATGGTAACAAATGTGTGAGGTAATGTTGGATCACAAATTAGTTAAGCGGCAACCTCCCTTAATTGTTATGTGAGAAAGACATACTAATAAACAAGATGGTAGACACCTCTAAATGAATACAGAAAATCATTGAGCACATATGAATTAGTCTAACATTATATAAGAACTGTCCCTTTAAAAGAAGAACATAGCCCAACATTAGGGATACTCAAAAACTGACATTCTGAGTACTATATGCAGAAATAACTGGATGTATAATGTAGCAGACATTACATTGAGACAGAAAACTCCAAGACTGTCACAATGAGATGCCTAAATAATATGACATGCTATTAAACCAAAAGCCTGTAACCGCGATGTACAGCTTATCGCTTTCCAAACCAGCTGGGTGTGATAGTATGCACACACAAGCAATGTGATGCGTTGTTGCAGGGTAGACAAATTCTGATAGTGATCAGAGAGCTGAGGTTAATTAGGCACTAACCTCAAGAGGTACTAATATATACACATGCCCAGGCATCATTTATAGGTTGATTTGTTTTTGAGCTTCCCCTTCCATTTCTTTTTAGGAGGCTCTGTCAATTTGAAAGGGGGAGCTGGTCACCAATTCAGCCCAAGAGGAATCGGGAGACCTGCCAACCTGTAAAGCATCTCCAAGGTCATTGCCGACAGGATCCACAGCTGATTCTGGGAGGTCTTCCTGAGACGAGTTTAAGTCCTCTTGTAGTAAAGAAAACTTATTGGAGAGGGTTATGGGTGGAGTGAAGCCAACATGTCGCTCGTGCTGAGAGGTAGGCCTAGAGGGAGTAGCATCTGCACAACAGGCATGTTTAGAAGAAGGTGGATTCAAGTTCTTTTTGTCTAGCAAGTGGCTGAAATTCGGACAGGATGTGCTGCATCAGCCTGGAGAGATACGGGTTTCTCAGTGCGTTCATGATTTGAAGCCATAATGTGGGTGTGCAGGTCTGATTGGGAAGTTGCAGAGACAGTGGGAGAAGGGGTCACATCAGTATTTCCAAACAGGGCAATTGGAGGCCGGGGCTCACCAAGAAATGCAGCCAAGGCTTCGGGAGTGTTGAACTCTTTGGTTAAGTCACCCAGAAACAGGCGCATGACAGCAGGATAGCGCACAGTAAATTTGATCCCTTGTTGGTGTAAAGTAGTTTTAATAGGATTGAAAGCTCTGCGTTTATTAGAGAGTTCCTTAGAGAATTCTCTAAAAATAAAAATTCTATGATCTTGCCAAGTAAGCGTTCCCATTTGTTTTGCTCTATTGATAATCAGTTCAGTGTGGGCATAGTTTAAGAATCTTGCAATTATAGGCCTAGGTTTCTGATCTGGACCAGGCCTCCGGCTTAAAGTACGGTGTGATTGCTTAATAGTAAGGTCTTGACCAGGTGGGAGTTTGAGCAGGGCTGGCAGCACATGTAATAGAAATGCAGTAGTGTCACCGAGTTCTGCATCTTCAGGAAAACCCAAAAATCGCAGGTTATTGTGTCTGTTTCTGTTTTCAATGTCATCGATTTTATCTTGTAGGCTTCTGATAACTGTCTTGTTCTCTGACGGTGGCTTGCAGGATGTTAATAGAACTTTCATTTTGAGCAACTTCAACTCCAGCATCATTGATTTTTTGGTCTAACACTTGCATGTTAGTGATGTTTTGTTGAGATGTTATTTTCAAGTCGTTAGTTTCACAGATGAGCTGTTGAAACATAGTTTCCACTCTGCTAAGGGAGCTGTTTTGCAGGAGTTGCTCTGCCATTGTAGTAGGCCTTCACAGAGAAGCAGTATAAATGCAGAAAAATGATTGCTATAGAGTTATGATATAGAGAAAATAATTTTCCAGAGTTGAGCTATGATGTTAGTAAAATTATCTTTCACTTGCTGGTAAACACTGACAATCTGGGAACAGGAGGATGGACGATGATAGATGATAGTCCCAGGGAGATGCAGAATTAAGCAGCCATCTTCAGCACAGCCAGGCCACGCCCCCAATCACAGGAGTGTTTTTGTCTTGACAGAGTTTCTTTTTAGCCACTTCATCAGCAGCTTGATCAAGCTTCCTTCTTTTTTTTTTTTAATTTTTATCACTTTTAATATTTTTTAATATGAGAGGAACTTCCTCAGCTCTTTTGGAAGCTTTATTTTTTGGCTGGGATCTGGAGGCTTCATCAGCAACCCTGCTTACATTTTTATTGTTATTACTTAGATGGCCCCTCATCAGTAGCCTTTGATTTTTCCTCAGCCACACTTATTAATTAGGCTTCTCTACTGTATGCCAGTTTTACAGAGAACCCGAGATCCAGACCAAAATAAAACTGAGCACAGGTTTCTGTGAAATGCTGAGAAGCCAGTCCTGTGACAGCTCAATAAACTCTGGCCCGGATATTCAAACTGCGCCAGGCTGTGGCGTAAGCCTGGACGCAGCTCAGCTTTGTTGCACTGGGGTGTGGCCTGGGCGATATTCAACTGAGCTGCGCAATGGCGCAGCAGCTTTGAATATCGCACCCTGGCCACCCCCACTGTGCATGGCACAGTGGCACTGCGCCAGCGTAAGTGGCCAGAGTGGAGCATGGAGATGTGCTAGCGCAAGTGCCATTGCGCCATGCACAGCACCTGCGATATTCAAAAGGGGACATGCAAATGGGGCCATAATTTATGCAATGCGCACAGGGGGCCATTTGCATCTCATTACGGCCCCATTTGCATGTCATTAGCATGCAGGTGCACCAATCCCCAACGACTTGCGCCTGGCACCCTGCCAGGCAGCAGCCATCGGGGACCGACGGCCCCTGCAGCCCGATCATGGGCATTCGTGTAAAACAAACACCCCTCATCCTATATCCCTGGTGGTCCAGTGGACCTCTATGTGCCCAATCGCGGGCATTTGTCCTGAAGAGTAAGCCCCCTGTCCTATATCCCTGGTGGTCCAGTGGACCGCACTCAGCCTGATCGCGGGCATCAGTAATAGAACCCTCCCCAGTCCAATATCCCTGGTGGTCCAGTGGACCAATCCCTGCCCGATCGTGGGCATCTGTAAGTCTTCAAATACCCCTACTACCCTGGTGGTCTAGTGCACCCCACCCCACCCGCCCACTGAGCAACACCGCCCACTCCCCCACAGTCGGGCGGGTGGCAGCACCCCACCTGCCTGCCGCCCCTATCGCCTGCTGACGAAGCTCAGTAGGGCTGTACACCCATTGGTTCACAGCGTGAGCCAATGGGCGTGCAGCCCATACCATACTACTCAGTCCAGATATGTGAATGAACTAGACCACTAGACCACCAGGGTAGTTGGGGTATTTGAAGACTTACAGATGCCCGCGATCGGGCAGGGATCAGTCCACTGGACCACCAGGGATATTGGACTTGGGGGGGGTTGTATTACTGATGCCCGCGATTTGGCTGAGTGCGGTCCACTGGACCACCAGGGATATAGGATGGGGGGCTTACTCTTCAGGACAAATGCCTGCGATCGGGCACATAGAGGACCACTGGACCACCAGGGATATTGGACGGGGGGAATTCTGTCCAAGGATGCCCACATGGGCATGGGGTGCACCGCCAGGTGCGGCAGGAACTGGTACACCACATGCGGCAGCTGCCGATGGCGCCTGCAATGCAGCAGCTCACCTGTGGGTGGCCATCACTGTTCTTTTTTTTGGCTTAACTTTGTGCAGGCGCAGGTAGGGGTTGTGCATGCATGACTCTGCACATCCCAGGCTGAATATCAGGCTGTGCAGGTTATGCATGGGCATGCCCCCACCTGTGCCTGCATACATTACTGATGCGTCCGCGCGCGGGATTTGTGCAGCGACTTTTCCCTTTTTGAATATCGCGCTGGGGCGCATCAGTGGGTTGCACATGGCGCAACACTGTTGCGCCATGCGCAACCCTTTTGAATATCTGGGCCTCTGTCTATTTCTCTTTATTATTATTATTTATTTATTTATTTGTAGTACTGGGACTCTAAACCAATGCCTGTCTTATAGAGAACCCAGCAATACCAGTCAAACACTGCACACAGGTTTCTGTTGATGCTGTGAAGCCAGTCCTGTGACAGTTGACACTTTTGGGTCCAGTTTTATGTAATTATGGGAATCTCTGATGTTGCCAATCCTCAAAGAACCTCAGCAGCAGCTGTCACACCTTTGAAGTACAATTGGTTGCTTCGCAGTAGAATCCACGAGATCTGAGGTAAAAAAATAAGGCAAAACACAAAAATTTGACGGTTCCTTCATAAATTGCATTAAAAAAGTGAAGAACTGTCAAAATTAAGCATTTGCAGTAAAAAACAAATATAATTTAAGCAGATGTGGTAAAAATAATGCAGTTGCGGTAAAAATAATGCAAATGCACAAAAAACACAACCGCTGACAAAAAAAATAAAATATCACTCAGCACACTAAAAAATTAAATTTATGAGGAAAACTTTACCAAGATAAGCAAATAGGATGCTGTCAACAAGGCAAGTTGAGAGGCACCTCGGGGGCAATGTTGCTCAGTCAGTGGAGAAAAAATTCTGAAGACCTTCAGGCTGCTCTCACTCAACTCACTCCCCTCCTGTTTTTTGATTGGCTAATGCCCAAACTGATTTAAATAAATTCTCTTAAAGGCATGCCTCCAGGGCAGTTGCACCTAGCCAGCTAACTGCTATAGTTACTGATGCGAAAGGACTCCTGGGGTGAGAAACAGTAGATTTTTGAGTGAATCTCCTCCAGTGAGCCACACCTATGGAACATACATGGCATAGGCGTCTGACCTATGCAGAAACTTCTACCTAGAAAGGCATAATCAACACCTATATAATGTGAGTGGCCCTAAACCTCCTCAGTTTTACCTGTCCACCAGAGACAAAGTAAGTGTGTCATGCCAGACCGATGAACAGCAAAGACAAACACGTCAAAGCCCCAGTAACGATGACCAACAAATATAACTCAGTACAAGGTAAACAAGGTGAAATGATGATGCCCCAAACCCACACTATACACCAAACCAAGGGGAAAGATGGGAGAGTGTCCTGTGACTCACTGGAGGAGATTGTCAATGATCTACTGTTACTGGTAAGAAACTGTCCTGTCTTTTTTGGGGATATCTCCCTAAAGTGTACCACACCTATGGAATGATTTCCAAGCAGTACTCCAGACAATGGGGGGAAATCAACAGGAAAGCATATGAGCCAACCAACATGGAGGTCAAGGTCCCATAGGCCAAGAAGAAAGAAGTCACAATAGGGCGACCCAAACAGAGCTTGGGGACATGGGATCAAAACACCTGGAAGCCCCAGCCGATGATGCTAAAAAGAGCTGACAGCAACACACACACCATGGTCAGTATACAGACATTGAGCCTGGATATAAACAAGGGAAGATGACCTGGTCAGACCCCATGAACAAACCACAGTTTCAACACAGAAAGCCACCAAGGCAAAGCTGGGTGATGACCAGTCATGAAACAGTGGGTGAGGTAAAGCCACATAACCAGGCCCAGGAGAACCACAGGTCCCACAATCACGGATGACCAAGCCATAGGCCAGAGACCAAGTGCAACAGCTTGAAGGACATGTTGTGTTGTCAAAAGTCACAGCTAATGGGAATGCTGACAATGACACCTGGAGAAACAGCCATGTAAGAAGCAGAGGACATGTCAACAAGACAAAGATAGGTAATAACCAGCAATAACAGGGATGCTGACAGTGACTTCATTCCAAACAGCAAAAACAAGTTGATGAGGCAAAGCAGCCACAGGGAGTCTGAAGCACTGTCTGGCCAGGCAATAAAGTCTATAACTGACTGAGGAATCCCAAAGGAATGGCTGGACCAATGGCAGACAGTCAAGGCAAATGCAATGTCAATGATAGTAAAATGCAAACAGCCATGCACAAAGCAGGAGACTGCACATGTAGTGGGTACGATGATAAGGCAAAGCCAAGTGATGACCTGCAGAAAAGGAGAGGGCCACAAAACAGTGAACTCCAGCCCAATGGGGACACCATCGATGGGACAAGGACAAGTGTCGACAGGGCTGAAGGGAGCCATGGTCCCCACAGAACCTGGGGGCCTGATAAGAAGCCAGAGTCTGACCAAGGCACCCAAGAGGATGGTTGGACTGAGCATAAAGTCAAGTTGAAGGCAGAGCCAGTGACACAATCATGAACACAGCCATACTTAATGCATTGGACAGGACACAGAGTAGTAGCATCAACAAGGCAGATCCAGGTGATGACCAGCACAAACAGGAATGCTGACAAAATGTCAACCCAAGCCCAAACAGCAAAGCCAATGCAGAGGCAAAGCCAAGCAATGGAGCTGAAGAGAGCCACAAGCCCTGCATTAATGTGGGGGTGGGCTATCAAGTTAAAAACAGGCCTTGGCATCTGAAGATGGTTATAATGGTTATAAAAGCCACATATATGACCAGCGCTCACCACTCAGCAAAGCAGTACTGACACCAGCAGAGACCCATACCAGAAAGGGTGGGTCAACACGCTGGCAGTGGGAAACCAGACAGCAGTGGGAGACAAGCAGAGATCCATGAATGGGAACACCATTAAACAACCAACATCCAATGATGACAGAGCAGCAAGCAGCATAGGCAGCACAGGAAACAAGGCCCATACAGGAAACAGAAGAACAGGCCCACACTGCCCAAAACTGCAGATAAAGGCCAGCAAAGTACATAGCAATGAAGTACAAAGAGGGAGTTATTCAGTTCGATGTAAAGTGGCCAGCGAGAAAGGAAAGAACTGAGGTGGTTTGAGGCCACACACATTATTAAGACACTAACAATGTGCGCATTGTGGGTGACTGACCAGGCAAAAGTTTTCAGATTGGTTCAACACTGATGGCATCTGTCTTCCATAAGTGTGGCTCACTGGAGGGAGATATCCCCGAAGAAGATCAAGGTTTTCCTAGAGGTTGGTTACACAAAATTTGGTGGGCGAAAGAACTTTGCAACCCCTATAATTCTGCTGAAATGACCCTGCTAAGCTTGTCCTGGGACTATGCTGCCAGGGTTGTGCACTACCTAAGTCCAGTCATAGCCTACCATGCAGTTTACCTTGGAATGCCCTCCCAAAGACAGGGTCTCTTTTTAATCTGGCCAGGACTTACTTGGTAGAAACAATCAATCCAGCATATGGAGGAGGAGGAGGAGGGGGAGAAGGCTGAGTTATCAGCTGGCCCATTGGGCATGGGCAGTGATTGACTGGTAGGCATCACTCTGGCAGTCGGTGAGGGATTTTACCCCCTATTTTAGTCATGCCCACCACCCTCACTGACTGGGCAAACTGACTCAGTTAGTTCATCTTCATCCTCAAGCATGTGCATTGGGAGAGGCAGAGCTGCTCTCCCAGGGAGGTTAGTAGGCATCCTCTTACCTGTATGTGATGTTAAAGTGGTCCCACTTGTGTCCTGCGGGGTTAATTGCATATCGCTTTCTTCTTGCTGAGAGCCTGTCAGCAAATTCTGCTGCCAGCGTAGGAACATGGAAGGACTTTCTCAGGGCAGCGGAACCCACCTCCTACAATAAGATATAGACAAACATTTGTGAAATGTGTCTGAGAAATCCTGGACTGAGATTGGTGGATTACTGTACCATTATTACAGCACAGCTGCACAGGGCAGTTAAAAATGTCTATTCTTCTGAGGTGTGGGGGCTTTTGTAATCATTTTATAAACTTGATATTAGACTTCAGGGTGTGTTATGTAACAAAGCCTTGTTAGTTAAGTGGTGGCTTTGACTAATGACAAAATAGTCATCACCATATACAAAAAAGTAATTACAAATTGCCCCATTTACTTTAATAGATCCCCCGCACTCTCCCTGGTTAGACGTCACTACACATCTGAGCACAAGGGCAGCACCAGCACATCTAGATGTGGCAGGGATTGAACGGATGCCTCCTTGGGAAAAAAATTCGATCCCTTCCCTCCTGAAGGCAAGTTAGAAAAAAATATCAAAACATGACCTAAAATGTTTTCTCAAAGGTAAGGGACTTTGTGAATTAATAAAAATGATTACATACGCTATTGTAGAAAATCACTTAAACCTATAAAGCGCTGAATGGATGATGCCCCTGGTACTTCCATGAGCTCCTGACCCTTTAAATTTCTGGTAGGGGTTCAAGATCCATGGGACGAGGACTTCTGCAGGTGCCGTATCTTCCCCTGTTGAAGTCGACTGGTGATCATGCTTTTACTGTTGCAGCCCCTGCCCGACGGAACGTTTTCCCTGGTAATACCCACCTGTCTTACTCAATATATAGCTTTAAATGGAATTTTTTTTTAAAGTTTTTGTTGAATCAGGCTTTTTCTTCTGTTTTAGTGGCTTTCTTTATTAATCTGTACATTTTTAGAACACAGTCATAGTTTTCACAAATCACTTTTGTGATTTCAACTGATAAGCCCATATAGCCCATGTACTGCTTATCCTGTGTACAGTGGGCTCTTCTGCAGGAATGTTAGGAGTGGAGTGTTACATTTCATAGCCTGGGGGGAAGGAAACTTCATTTAACTTTCGAAATTTAAAAATAACATGCAAAATGTATTATAAATCCCTTTAGCTAACTGGTGATTTCTAATAAGTTAAAGGAGTACTCCTCTGAACCTTCTTTACCTTTTAAAAAAAGGAGGCAGAGTTATGTGTGGTCACTAACACTAGTGATTTTCAGATAACTCTGCTTTTCCAAAAAAGTGCTTCAGACTTCATGAACTAATACCATAGAGGCACACCATTTTCACATAACTCTAGTGGTTTATTTGCATACTGCAAAGCATTGCCTATCGCAGGAGGGCAGAACTGATAGCAGACCATCACCCCTGTCTTCCTATATGTTCAATAGGGAGAAAAACATTTATCTATCTATCACCAGTTTAGCTACTAAATATATTTTCCTACCTTTGAGCATAGACAATTTTTTTTAAGACTTCAAAATGGCCTACTGGTAGCATGTAGCACTGTTGTGCTGACAACCTGGATTCTGGCGTGCACATGGGCAGCCATGTTGGGGCAGGCAATGGCTGAGACAGCTGCTGCTCAGCAATGCATCTCAGCCAGGAAGGGTTGGCAGTGGGTACCGGTGCCACAGTAACACCTGTGGGAAGAGCCCGTGAGCTCACCCTCTCCATAAGATGCTGTGTACGTGTGTATAGGTCAGTAGCTGGCTACTGCCCAGGGCATGGGGAGATAAGAGAGACAAGGGAGAAAACAAGAGGGAGAACCCTGCACTACAAGTTATCTAAACGACAGTCACTGGCAGTGCCTAGTTCCAATCTGTGGATCCCCACTGATTGTGACAGCAGGGGGAGCAGCAGATAGGGGATGCAAAATTGCCTGCAGGAAGACCCAAATGAAAAAAAACAGATGATAGTTTGGTGGTCAAACACCCCCAAGTCTATCTCATCCCATCTTGAACAGTGTTTACCACCTCGCTGGGCATACCTTTCCATCCCACCATTGTACTCTGTCTGTAGACAAGCTTCCTCACATCCTTTTCTATTTTACCCCTGATAAACTGTAGTTGTGCCCTCTAGTGGCTGAGGTCCTAATCACTGTAAACAGCTCAGTACTGCCCACCTTATTTACCCTGTGTAGAAACTCATACATTGTTATCACGTCCCCTCTCTCCCTCCCTCCTGCTCTCCAGGGAATGGATATTCACAATTTATAAGCTTTCATCATATGTGTTGCTTTGTAGACCATTGGTTATCTTTGTAAACCTGCTGGGGAGTGATTCCAGTCTTTTCCTCTATTTTTAAGAATGAGAGAACCAGAACTAGTACAATATAGTAAGGGCAGACTTGATGGACCTTCAGTCTCCTTTTGTTGTCAAATTCTCTGTTTCTAACTTAACACGGTACTCCTACTGTGGCCTCACCAGGGATCTAAACAGAGGCAGGATGTCTATAAAATCGTAGATGTAGGAACTTTAAAATCCTGTGGGGGACTGTTTAAACAGAGGGAGAATGTCCCCTAATAACCTACTCACTATTAATGGTTTGTTATGAGAGCGTGGGTGCTTACTGTATTGCATTATGTACATCTGTGTCTATACCTCGCAAGATGCATGACTGAACTGTAATATCTCAACCAGTCATGGTATTTTATACAGTATAAGTGACTGTTTGACATCCATAATATGTACACATTGTATAAACTGTACTGTTATATACAAATCAATACACTTCCAAAATAACAAAAAACAAAGGCAGGATAACCTCCCTTCTCTCATCAGTGATACTCCCAGCAGTTTGCTAGCATTCTCATCAGGGGTGGATCCAGGAGTCCTATAGATGGGGGAGCTCAAGTCAGATAAAAAATAAAATAATAGGCCGGGGGTCTGGTGGGCTGCCTAGGGCCCCAGAAATTTTTTAACATTTTGGTGCATTTTGGAGGGTATTTCTAATGCAATTTCTACTCATTTCCTTCCTCCCCATGCTTTGTTAGTTGCACCCTAGCACCATCCCCAGAGTCTCCACGGTCCACATGACAGTATGTTGTCCAAAATACCCTCCCACCCCCTCAAAAAAACACAAAATTACCAAAAGACTGCAGTAGGGCAGCAGCACATCCGAAACACATGAAAATGACAAAAGTTGAAAGAGACTTGGTGATAAAGACAAATTGCAAACAAATTAAATGACAATCCAAGTAAACAAGTTCACAAATGTCACTCACTCAAGCACATTATGACATTACCATAAAGCCAACCCATCCCAGTTTGTCCTGCAGTACAAATTAACGTATCCCCCAACCTTATCGCAGTAAAAAAAAACAAAAAAACACCATAACTATAAAAATATGGGAACAAAGTCACTTTGCTATCTAGTTTCTGAAAATATCATTTCAAGTCTGCTTGCCATTTTTGCAAAACATATTTTAGTCTATTGTACAATTTATTCCTAAGAAAATACATTTTTAGATAACATATTTTTTATTGTTTTAAAATGTCCTTTACTGGGATAACCCCATGGTATGAGGCATCTCATTTTTATGATAGGCCCAAGAAGTCAGTAAGCAGACAGAAAAACAGTTTTTGTTTTTTTTGTTTTTATTAGCAACAGCACTTGCTTGGGTACATCAAAATGTGCCTCCCCCCCCCCCCAATTCAACACATAGAATCAAATATTTAGTTTATGTAGTTCTATCACTTGTTTTTTTCCGGTTTTGTAACTGCCTGTGTCAATGAGCCAAACAAGGTTTTATGACTTCTGATGGCAGTTCTGCTCTCCAAGCATGCAGAAACTCCTGCACATGCCATAATATACAGCAGAACACCTTCAAAGTCCCCATGTCTATTAATTCCCTCTGTGCTCATTCACACTGTACAACCACGACTGAAAAGGCCACACAGGTTAGACATACAGTACATGCTAAAGTTTTTACCTCAGTTCAGAGGTCTCATGTACCAGTTTCTGCCTCTCCTGGTTCATGCTGTCACTGAGACCAGATGTGCCCCAGCACTAGTTTTGTACCATTCGTAGCATGGTACAGGAGGGCACTACTCTCCAACTCCCTCTCCTGAAAATCTACACCAAAATCAAATTGCCATATAGGACAAAACTATCAGTGATCTTAAACCATTTTAATGTCATGAATTTAAGCTCCCCATACTAGAAATTAATAACACTAGTACTACATTTATTACACACCCCGTTTGATGGAACACTAATGTCCTGTCCAATCCCAGCAGCTGCCCCCCGGCCCCAGCTAGTTTAAGCAGCATCTTTTAATTAGTGCCATTGACTGCAATGAATTATTTGACTTCACCATTGGAAACAAATCTGACTGAGCCTGGAGCAAGAACTTAAGTACAGTACTACTACCTTATTCATTTCTGTAATGACAGGGACATCATCACTGGACACTCACACCTCAGATACTCTGATTTGCAAGCAAGTTAAACAACTTAACTTTTCTGGAGGTGTCCCTCTGTACAGACAGTTGGTGAGACCCCATCTGGAGTACTGTGTCCAGTTCTGGAGACCCCATCTCCGCAAGGACATAGACAGGATAGAGGCAGTCCAGAGGAGGGCAACTAAAATGGTGCAGGGTCTGCAAGAGAAGCCGTATGAGGAGAGACTAAAGGAGCTTAATATGTATACCCTTGAGGAAAGAAGGGAGAGGGGGACATGATAGAAACTTTTAAGTACCTCAGTGGAATCAACAAAGTCCAAGAGGGTAGCATCTTTCAGAAAAAGAGACTTGCAAGAACAAGGGGACACAATTTAAAGATAGAAGGAGGGCGGTTCAGGGCAATGTGAGGAAGTATTATTTCACAGAGAGGGTAGTGGATGCATGGAACCTTCCTGAGGAGGTTGTGGGGTCTAAAACTGTGGGAGAATTCAAGAATGCATGGGACAGACATAAGGCAATTCTTGTGGGGGGTAGGAAGAAATAGGCTGTTGGTTAACTAGGATCTGCGGCCTATCCTGTAGGTAGGGAAGTGGGCAGACTAGATGGGCCTAGCGGTCCTTATCTGCCGTCAAAGTCTATGTTTCTATATGTTTCTATGTGTGAGTGAGAGAGAACAGAGAGGATTATCATGGGACACCACTAAGGTTGCCACCTGTCATTTTTTATTTACCTGGCGATCAGGTTTTCAGGGCCCCTTTCAGGAAATCCGGTTTTGCTCTGTGGTTTTGAGTGCTCACATACTTTTGAAACATATTTGTCATATCATTCATTGTTTCACCTACATGTCCAGGTTTTGAACAAGTTTTCTTATCAATATAGCCCTTTGTTTGTGAAAGTAGTCAACCTGGGAGACGTAAAGTATGGCCATTAGCACGTACTTAACCTAATCTTTTCTACTGCAGCAAAGCTGCCCCCACCTTTTGTAACAGTAACAGAGCCAGTTGTCTTCCACTTTCATTTGTTGGTAAACATTTTCATCTCTAACAACATTTAGGCATTTTTAAATGTATTAAATTATTTTTTTCCTCAAGAAAAAAGCATGGGCCCCCAAGGTGCAGGGGCACAGTTTGCACCTAGCTAAGGCCAGCTCTGCTGGAGGACAGATGAGACCCGTGTGGCTCAGGCAGCTTGCATGGATGCATTAGTGCATACTGATAAAGAATGCAGCACAGTGTGTTACTAATAGAGGAGCTCCATGATGGGGGAGCTATAGCACCCTCAGCCCCCCCCTTTAAATCTGCCTATGTCATATGCCTTACTGCACTGAGCATCAGACTTAAAGAGCTGCTGACATCTCAAAGAAAACTTTGAAAACATTATATTAATTTATTTGTTTTTTGTTTACCGGGTCAGTACACTAGACAACAATGTTGCCTATATTCAGGCATGACCTGGGAGATTACTGACAGGGGAGACCAGAGTCAACATTAAAGAGTATTTCATGACGCAGCATGAGGTGAGAACAAACATTTGAACAGTATACAGCCAGGTACAGTCATTATCAGTGATGACAAAGAGAAACAGATAACATTACATTAATTATTTTCGTCTGAGGTACAATTCAGCTTGCATTCCATATTTATTCCATAGATTTCTCTTCATTTTTTTGTTTCTGAGGAAAATTGCATGAATACATGATCTTTATGCCTTAGAGTTCATCTGCCTCTATAGCTTACTCCCTGCTTCATGTCATGATCCTGAGTTGTGACATCACAGTCTGTTGTCATGGGAGTAACTGAGATGTCACATGGAGTGCATTATAACCTCAGGTAGGGAGAAAGCAACAGGAATAGATGAACTATTCAGGAGCAAGGATCATGTTTTCATGCAAATTAGACTAGCAATAAATAATGGGGAGGAGGAATACAGAACTAATGTGAAATACAAGTCGAACTGTGTATACATGTTATGTTTTGTTAAAGTTCTCCTAAAGTCGTCAGCTGCCCTTTAAGATCTGTGTCACAAATGATAACCCAGGTCTCTTTCCTCTGTCGTCTGTGCCACTTTAACCCCATCTACTGAGTACTCCATTCTAAGATTCAACTCTGATGTGCATGACCTTGCACTTCTTTGCATAACACCACTTTGTGTTTGTGAAAAATCGAGTATGAAGGTGCAATGCTGAGGGCTTGTAGTTCACTGACTTTTTGCTGAAGTAATAACAATAGCTGAGAACGCACCTTTAAAGATGCCAGCCTTAAACCCAAAGACTTAAAAGCAACAGTATAATGAAAAATGTTTCTCCAAAAAAAGCTACTTTCAGCTGCTAATAACTGTCAAATGTACTTGTCTATGTACCTCCTATGCTGCATACCAGGGGCCAGATATTCAAAAGGGTTGCGCCATGCACAATAGGGTTGCGCCAGCGCAAGTCCGAAATTGCGCCATAGTGCGATATTCAGCAGGAGGCAGTTGCGCCACAGAAAACATGCTGAGCAACAGCGCAGTGCAAATGAAGGTATGCGCAACCGAAGGGGGGTGGAACCATGCATAAAGTGCGCAATGCGATATTCAAAGGCTTGCGCAATGCGCAACAGTGGATCAGGCGGAAGTTGCGCCACGGAGGAAATAGGCTCAAGGAAGAGGCGCAAGAACACGACAGGGAATGCACATGAGGCAGCCAGACAGAGCAGGCCACAGCAGGAACCAGTGCAGGCCAGGGAGTGTAGAGGACAGAATAGGGGCAGGTGAAGGTGTGTGGGGCCACAGAGTGCAGAGGCCAGTAGGTGTACGCGGTGCAGTGGAAGTAGCAGTCAGGACAGCGGGTGTAACAGATCAACAACAGCTGGGGAACAAGCAGGGAGATGGACAGTGCCAGCTTCCACATGGAAGCTGTAATGAGGGGGGTGAGAAGGCATGCTGCAGGGGGACGTGGCCATGGAAGGGCCGGTCGGTGGTACGCCCCCAGCAGGCAGTACCGTGCCCGCATCAGCTTTGAGCTGTATTCAGATGTAGAGATTGTGGGCCAGTACCGCCTGAACAGGGCAATACTGAGGTGGCTCTGTGAGCTGTGCAGTGATGTGATGCAGGCATCCTCACGACGGAGTCACGCTCTGTCAGTGGAGACAAAGGTAACAGCCTGCATGTGCTTGCTCACCACGGGTACCTTCCAGAGGCCAACAGGGAACACCACAGGCATAACACAGTCAGCCACGTCATGCATCCTCACCCAATTCCTCAGCGCACTGCTGTCACATGCTGCGGAGTACATCCATTTTCCCAGCACCGCGGCAGAGTGTACAGCAAACATACAGGAGTTCCACAGGGTAGCACGTATGCCTGGCATGCTAGGGGCGATAGGCTGCACCCATGTGGCCATTCGCATGCCATCTGGTCCTGATGGGGCCGCATATCGAAATCGGAAGGGGTTCTCCAGTGTCAACTGCCAGGTGGTGTGTGATGCCAGTGGGCGCATCATCAATGTCTGTGCCACACACCCTGGCGGAGCACACGATTCATTCATATGGTACCAGTCAGCACTGTGCCATCGATTCGAGAGTGGGGACATCCCCACAGGACATCTAGTGGGTGAGTATGCATGTAGGGTTGGCAAAGTGGGGGCAAGGGTGGGTAAGCCACAGGTGCCATAGTAGTGGCACACAGGGCTAGGGGTAATATGGGCCTGAACATGACACTAACCTCCACTATCTCCACACAGGTGACACTGGATACCCACTCCGTCCCTGGCTGCTCACACCCTACCGGCGGCCCACGACCCCATCGCAGCAATGCTTCAATGAGGTACATGCTGCCACACGCAACATCATCGAGCGGGTGTTTGGGATGCTGAAGGCATGATTCCGATGCCTAGACACCTCTGGCAGTGCCCTACAGTACAGCCCCTCAAAGGCCTGTGGGATATTCCTGGCCTGTTGTATCCTGCACAACATGGCCAAAGACTGTGGGATAGCCGTACAGGTCGAGGAGGGGGACAGCGATGGGGATGCTGGTGACGCCGTGATGATGGGATGAGCAGCCCCCTTGGACGGCGTGACCCCGACTGATCCGGCTGGCCCAGCTGCACTGGGACACCATCACAGAGGAGCACTTTGCACAACACAGGTAAGTCATGGGGCCATGTGCAACCAACACTGTCCAGGGCGCAACCCACATACACACAGGGGTGCATGACGGCGAGGGGAGTGGCAGGGTACAGGAGCACAAACATACAACCAGGGAGGGGTGAACAGTCACACGCCACATGGACAGACACACACACACCAGGCACAAAGTGCACAGGGGCAGGTGCACAGCAGAGCAGGAACAGACATGAGAAACACACACATCCACAGGCCACCTCCACCACCTGTACTGTCCATGTACGTGTGTCAGATGCTGGGCACCCTTGCACCTTGGTGTACAGTGCAATGCAGGCATCATCATGCACACGCACCTGTGGACAGCAGTCAGGAGGGTGTGCAGGTGGTCCGTGTGTCGGCATGTAGGGCAGGGCACCCACTGGTGCACTGCCCACCAAAACACATTGCACACAGGGCAGCACCAGACAGGGCCCACACTGGGAGACAGGTCAGTCATGTGGCACAGTGCCACGGCCACCTCAGATGCGTGGGCGGCCCCACCGAGACCCAGCAGCACTGGCAGGCTGAGCATGGGCCACTTGGGGTGGCACCATGGACCACCAGGAGTCCCACTGCCGAGAACGCGACCTTGTCCGCACAGGGGTCTGCAGCATACCGAACATACCTGCACCGGGGGTGCTCGGGATGCCCACAGCTGAACCCGGCGTCGACAGGGTGGGTGTCGCACGACGCCGGGAATGGGGAGTGGACAGCATACTGCATGGTGTGAGTGGCACAGGGGCACCTGACTGTGTGCCCAATGTGGCCATGGCACTGACCACTGCCTGTGTCAGCCTGTCAATGGTGGCAGTCACATCCACCCGCATATGTTCAATCCAGGACAGGATCCTCTTGTTGTCCTTGCTGTGCCACTCCAGAGCCACACACAGTGCCTCCATGGATGATGCAACCCACATCTGCTGCTGTACTGATGCCTGCAGCAGGCGGGTGTGCTCATCAAAGAAGTCGTCTGCCACATCGGCAACCTGTCCCTCAGGGTCTGGAAGGGCCTGATGTACAGCACCCCTTGAGGGTGGGCGCTGCTCACCAGGACCAGATATGGGCATGTCCACAGGCGGTGCACCTCCATCACCGCTAAGCCCTGTACCCCAGTCCCGGTTGGTGACTGCTGCTGCTGCCCCTCCGCCTGCTGTGCCCACGGGATCAGTGGTTCCCCTGCTGTGGCTGCAACAGTGCCAGTGACCTGCACAGCCACCGGTGCTGCCCCACCGGTGCTGACAGGCACAGCCTGGGACTGTGCTGTCATGCTGGCACACAGGTTGGAACCAGCTAGATCCATGGGCGTGTGCTGGCCTGCTGTGTGTCCATCCTGTGACACACACATGTCAATGCCCATAGTGGTCGGTGCATCATCGATGGTACAGATCTGTGCCACAGCCACAGCCGCAGCGTGCTGGCATGCTTGCATGCCAGACCGCTGGGACACAGGAAGGGCACTCCCCACACCTGTCTCAACATCTGTGAAGGCAGATGGCCGTGCACACTGCTGCAGTGCATGCCGGCAATCTGTGGAGGTGGATGGGCCCTCCTCCAACTCCGGGTGGCTGTCCGCAGTGGACAGGCCCTCCACTGCTGACCCCTGCAGATGCACAGGATCTGTAACAGAAAGGAAGGACACGTTAGTGCATGTAAACTACCTCCCCCCCCAACATGACATACCATGCAGTGATGGGCTACCACCTGTCTGGAAGCCACCTCCAGGCACACCCTCAATGGCACTGCGCTGCATGCTTGCAGCGAGCATGTCCTCCGACGGGGTCAGCTGCACCACCTCCGGCTGTCCACCGCCTGTAGCAGCATGTGCTGCCCTGATGGCTGCAACCTTCTCCTTCACCCTCCTCCTGTCATTCCCCATCTTCTTTTTACATTCCTGCACAGAGCGCTGGTGGCTGCCGTGCAGGTTGACGGCACGTGCCACCCCCTCCCATGCAGCAGCTCGGGCCTGAGGGGTGCCCCGCTGTCCACTGAGAAGTGGCTCCTGAGCCAGGTATGCCTCAAACAGTGCCTCTGTCTCCGCCTTAGTAAAGTTGGGCCTCCTCTTCCGCCTACCATCATCCTCCTCACCCAGTCCTTGGTCATTTCCGGCCTGTATGGGTGAGGTGGTCACCTGTGACTGTGCAGTACACAGCTTCTCTGGGGCCATAGTCCAGAACAGCAAAATGCATGCAACTCACCTATCAGCTGCAGTAACCGAATATGGCCACTGCAGATCAATGTCGCACATTTATAGCGTAATGCATGCAAATTAGGAGTGGAGCAACTTTAATGAGACACAAATCTCGCCGCTGCGCCATTGAATGGCTGATCAGATGATATGCATATGATGGCTGAATATCACGCTGTTGCGCTTTGCGCAATACGGTTGAGCCTGCTAAGCCAATGGCACAGTTCTGTGACTGCGTAGTACACCGCACTGCGCATGCCCAGGTAGCTTACGCAGGCATCTGCTGCGCTGATGACGTGCTGTGCGCGATCAGAAATTCAGGACATGGCCACCATTGTGCCAGTGGCGCTACAGTGCCGGTCACCACATGGCGCTGTGGCACAACTGCGCAGTAGTCCACTGTGGCAATGGCACGCAGGTGACCAATCACGCTGGACGTGTAGATGTCCGATGGCGCTGTGCGTGGCCTTGCGCCAGAGACTCATGACCTCGTGCCCGCCCTTTGCCCCCTTGGCGCTGTACGTATGGCATGTCTGCAGCTCTATCACGCTGTTCGGTAACAGTGCGATAGGGACTGACGGCGCTATACGAACAGTGCAATAGGGACTGACGGAGTTGTATTGCGCAACATTTCCACGTGGGGTTGCCGCGCTGCGGAGCGCCATATTGCCTACTATATACCTGCAGGGATGGCACGCAGGAGAGCTCCACAGTGGAGTGCTTCGGAGCTGGCCAACCTAGTGGCTTTGGCCTGCACACATGTGTGGCAGCAGGTGGCCACTGAACTTGAGGAGGCCACTGGGTGGCAGCGCTCAGCGGAGCAGTGCAGGCACCGGTACAGTGACCTGCGCAGGAGGGAGCAGGCATGGCTGGTGCACCTACGGTCATGTGCCAGGAGGGGCATGGTGCCTAGGCCAGGTGGGTGAGCCGTCTATGCACCTGTATTGTCCGCATGGGTAACACTGTGTATTGTGACCAGCACATGGGGGAGGGTTGGTCTATGGTTGGCTGTGGCGGTGTTTACAGGTGTGTGATGTATGGGTCTGGCTGTGTGGGCAGGCACACTCATTGGGGCAGGGGGCTGTCTGCTTTGAGATTTCACTGATGTGTTTCTCACCTTTTGTTTCCCACAGGCATGGAGGAGCGGAGGCGGGCTCAGGATGAGGCACGGAGAGGGGTGGCAGCGGTGGCTGTCCGAGGTGGTGGCAGTGTCGAGCCATGGCATCAGCAGCAGCAGCAGCAGCCGCAGCAGCGGCAGCTTGACGAGGGTGAGTGTCATGACATCATGGATGCTATTGCATGCTGTGGGGGGGCAGGGCATGGCCACCATCCATGGACAACACTGCCATGCATGCGACGTGTGACAGTCAGCACTGTCCAGTGGCACTGCATGTCTGGGAGTGCGTCACTGGTGGTCCATGCATGCACTGGGCACATGGCTGTGGCACTAACTTCCACCCGCGTATCGTCACTGTACAGCCTTGGTTGTGCTGTGCTGGTCATGGGTGGGGTGTGTGCAGTGGCACACGGCTGTTGCTGCCTGGTTGGGCTTGTCTTGTGCACGGTCACTGTGGGTGGGTGCAGTCCATCACAGGAGCGGGGCACTTGGCTGTATGCCATGCATGTTGGGTGGGCTTCAGGGTTGTGGACAGTCACAGCCATTGATTCTGTTCCCTTGTCCTAGGTGTCCAGGTCCTGAAGAGGACTGAGCGGGCTGTCCACTGCCTGCTGGACATGTCTTTGGAGTCCCTCGAGATACTGAAGGACATGCAATGGAGGGGAGTGAGGCGTCGGAGGAGGACCTGGGACCAGCAGCAGCCGGCTGATGTGCGGTCTGGCGGGCAGTAGCTGCCCCACACCTATCCCCGTTACCCATCCCTCACACCCTGCCTTCCTCACCCAGTTCTTCACCCTGCCCTTACCCACCCCCACCTTGTACCCATACCCCACTCTTGTCTTGTATATAGCTGTACATAGTTGTGTGTTCCTGTTGTTCCTGTTCATATTTTCTTTATATAAATCTATTTTGTTATGAATACTGTGGTGGTCTCTGATTTGCAGCTGGCTATAGGTGCTCAGTTGCAGTGGTGTGCATGGTATCTGGGGTGGTATTGTCCTGGGAATGTGTGTGTGTGTGCGTGGGGAGGTGTCCCTGGTGTGGTAGTGGCTTTCAGCCGGTCTGGCCGTGTGCTGCCACACACCGCTGGGTGCTCCTGGTGGGTCTGGGTCCCATGGTTCTGTGGTACACGAGGTTGCAGTGTGGCAGGGGGGGCATGGGGATTCCTGCAGTGACAGTGACAGTCACTGCTCATGGGTGGTGTCTTGGGGTACCAGTGCAGGGTGTGCTGTGCACAGGGGGGTGCTGTTGTGCACTTGCGTTGTCTGCCCCCTTTGTGTGGCAGTCTCAGCTTGCCAGTGGGTGTGCTGGGGCACCATGGCCCAGCTGTGCTTTGTTGGCTTGTCCCCATGGGCTGGTGGATATTCCGTGCCTCCCCCAGTGATGCTGTGCTTAGGGTGTGGGGTGTATTGTTAGTTCTGCAGTGTGTTCCTGTGCCCATCTGTGGCATGGGTGGTGGGCCCCTGCCTACCTCCCTGGTTGTGCAGTTCCATTGCTCTGCTGCTGGGGGGCTCTCTGCTTGCGCTATGGTGCCTCTGGACTGCTCAGCTGGGCTGGTCTTGTTGTGCTATGGCACATCATATCTGCTCAGCTTCCCCTTCCTGGTTGCGCTATGGCGCAGGTTGTGCGATATTCAGACGTTGGCTGGTTGCGCAATTTGACTTGTTACATGTTTGAATATCGCGTCTATTGCGCATGTGCGCAATTGACTTGTGCTTGCTCCTGCTATTGCGCACATTTTGGGCGCAGTTTGAATATCTGGCCCCATGAGTCTTTTTTTATTTTCTCTATCCTAAGCCTTGCTATGTCTGCAGTGCTATTCTATGCAAAATGTGGCAACCATCTTTCTTCTTGAGAAAAAAATGTAATTAACACATTTATTAAACAGTCAAATTTTGGTGGAATTATCTGAAAAACTGTACCGCCAAACAACGCTGGAAGATACTTGGAATCTTTTACAGTGAAAAATGGTAGGGTCAAATTGTGTGCCCAATTTCACTGCACTGCTGCTTTAAGTGCAAGAAATACTCCACATGTAACACACTGTCTGCTTTCCAGCTGAATGGGAGTTGTTCTCACACTAGCTTGAGAATCTTTTCCATGTTGAACTATAAACCTCCACAACTTTACTGGAGAGTTTTTAGTCAGAAAACTCATATCCCCTCAGGATTCATGCTTTCAGGCAAAAGGACTCAAGGTTGGGATGGTTCACCTGGCCTTCTGACATTGTCAGAAGATCTTAACATGGCTAGAGTGTGCCAGTCTGGCGGCAAGGAAAGCTAAGACACTGGATACTTTACTTACTGCCACACTAGTGACCCAAGTTCAGGAATGGGGAAGGAGGAGTAAGCATCCATTGACAGCTGTCCTCATTTGGGATGGGGAACAGTGCATACCATTACTCTGTTGCCACCTAGCCAAGACTAGGTGGCACAGCAGTGGTTGTGTACCTGGTTGGCTGCGAGCAGGGGCAGTGGCATGCTGTGTCTCTATAGAGGATGCTCTGCACATAAATGTTCTTTGCCCTTGGGAAGTTCTGCACAACAGAATCTGGAGAGTTTCATTTGGTGAGCATCTAGTGTAGTGTAAGTTAGCCGAGGCCCTCTTTAGATGCTGCTGGATAGATGGGGGAGGCTAACCCTAAGGAGATCTTTTTAGCCAAGAGACAGGAGTGATAGTGGACTCTGTTATGAAGGATGAGCCAATTGGATTGTGCATACAGGTTGCAGGTGTGAGTGTCCCGGCTAGCACCAGTAAGTGTGACGGTAGCCATCTGTATGTTATAATTTGTATTATATTTTAATGTAAATATATGTTTAGACATCTGCTTAGAGACAGGTCAAGCAGCAGAGCCTCAAGGGATATTGGATTTTTTAAAGAAAAAAAAATGTGGTGGCACTGCTTGCTGTCACAGCTAGCTTGTAAAAGTTGACTTCCTGGGACTATAATAAAACTAAGTTATTAAAAAAACACTGCTTTGAAACCTAGGAAACTGGCCATAACAGACTGCATTTTATGACCTATCAGGAGGTAAGCCAACATCTGACAGATGCCTGTGAAAATCCTCACACAGACAGGAGACATAGCTTTCAGGATGTCATTCTGAAGATCAAGGGGGTAATTCTGACCTGCCATAAAGCTGTGGCTCACTAATTAAAAAAAGTATATATTTTTTTTAAGTGGGATGTTTAGCAAATGTGCAGATGCCTGTGACTAATTCAGTATACAGGCATGTGAGTGACCTCACAGCCAGCATCACCACAGAGCTGTGACCTCACAAGCAGGGTGGGATCCTTTTCCCCCTCATGATTGTCAAGCTGCAGAGGGAATGATGCATACTTGTGTTTGAACTTTCAAGAGACATGTTTTACTTCTGGACTCTTAAGAAGCACTTCTACCAAAGACAGGTAATTTCAGCATCACTATTTACTAACTGAAACTGGGATAGGATAAGTTACTCAGTAAAAAGGCATTTGTTTTTTGTAATTTCTATGACTTTCATGACTGTACCATTAATGTTATATGTTCTGTGTTTTGTATTTTATTTACTATTTTTAATTCTAGTAAACTTGGTTTTCCTTGAAATCCTGCATGAGCCTTTTTCTCATTTTAAATGTGAATTCTGGAACAGTGTTGATAATTCTGACAGAACTGTTAATTGCTTACAGTGTGTTACCATATGCACCAAGGTAAGGAAAATACCAAGGTCTCAACTGAGTCAAAAAGGGGATTGTGAACCAGATGGTGTACCCACTGGGTTAAATATTGCACTGCATTCCCGAAAATGGTGTGATATTTGGATCTGTTACTTTGCAAACTGTGCAATTATTTGGTGACATGAGCATTAACAGTCCAGTGTGTCAGATTGATAAACTGTAGCAGTTCACACACAAAATAAGGCAGTAATTGTGGATATAGTCTAAGTTCCCTACCTGTTTTATTTATTTTTGGGTGAAAGTTAGTGTAGCCATAGATTAGGGAAGAAGATGGCTTCTAACCACAACGAGTACACTGCAGAATACCTGATGCAGTTGTGCCAGAAGAGAGGAGTCCTTTGCAAAGGGTGAAACAAACAGCACCTTGTAGAGGCTCTTGTGGCAGCTGATGTGCAAGCAACTTCCCAAGACCTCAAGTCACACTCAGTGACTGAAAAGGACTAGACCTTGGGCATGGAGGGGCCAGGGTCCCCCACTGTGTCCAGTCCCAAGGAGGAGGACGGCAGGATCAGTGTGAACCAAGAGCCACAGCCACAGGGGATGGTCACTACCATGCTGGAGCCAGAAGGATCAGGCTGCTGATAGAGTTGAGGAGAATGGAGCTAGAGTTCAAACAGAGGAAGCTGGAAAGGAAGAGAGAGGAGAGGCAACAGCAAAGAGAGGCCAAGGAAAAAGAAGATCAGTGCTGGAGAGAGGCCGAGGAAAAAGAAAACCAGCACTGGAGACAGGCAGAGGAAAAAGAGTGACCACTTCAGAGAGAGGCCGAGCAAAAGGAGAGAGAGCACCAGAGGAAATCTGAATTGGAAAAACTACAACTCCAAAGACCAGTGCCAGAGCAGGTAAGTGGCATGGGTGAACCTGAACCTCCAGGACTGGGTTACAAATTAAATTCTAAATTGATAGCTGAATTTAAAAAGGGGGAATATGGCTGCATTTCAAAATTTATTTGAAAAGGTATGGATTCATGCAAAAATTCCCAGAGAGTCCTGGAGCTTCCAGCTATCCCCACTGTTTACCAGGAAAGCTCGAGCCACATTGGGTCAAATGGACAATCAGGACAGTAATGATTATGGCAAACTTAAAGCTGCATTGTTAAAAAAGTATGACTTGATAGCTGAAATATACAGAGTTAAGTTCCATAAGCTCAAGGAGAAGCACTGACATGAACTACGAGGAACTAGCTACAAAACAATGTCAGTTTTTGAAACGTTGGTGGGATGAGATACAAGCAGACTCTGAAGAGAAATTGAGGATGTTATACTTTTGGAGCAGTTCTTTTGGGCTTGCCCAGCAGAGCTAAAAACCTGGCTAGATGACCAAGATCCAAAAATAGTGCAGGAGGCTGCCGAGCTCTTGGACCGCTATGCCAGGAGCAGGTCTGCTCTGAGAGGGAGTGGGGTGGGTGTGACAGTGCAGAAAGGGAAAAGGGCGCCTTCAGGGCAGCTAAAACCCTCAGTGCCTCCCCAGAAAGTAGACAGCCCCAGGTTACAAAGAAAGGATTTGCCAGATAAAAGAAATGATTGTTGGTTTTGCAAACAACCTGGACATTTTGCAAGACAGTGTCCTAAAAAGGCAGAGATTGCACAAAGTGGTGCTGGGAAAGAAGTGTTTTTTTTGTGTATCTCTGAAAGCATGCCAGTAAACATGAGGGAGCATATACACCCAGTTACTGTGAATGTGGTGCAAACCCATAGTTTAAGGGACATGGAGGTGTCCCTTACTTTGATAAAAGGGGATTTGGTTGAGCCTGAACAGCTTATACCCAATCAGTTTGTTACAGTATGGGAATTCACCAGAGAGGAGAAAACTCTGCCCCTTGCTAGTGTTCTCCTGGACTGGGGTGAGACAGGAGAGACTATGTAAAAAGTTGCAGTGGCAGAAAATCTGGCCCTGGATGTGATTATAGGGAGCCATCTCCAAAAGGGGATGGTGTCTGCAGTTACCCCGCAGTCAGGCGGCAAAGGCAAATTGTGGTTCCCTGGATCCCATAGAAGCCCCTGTGGAAAACACTGGGAGGCTGGTTCCCAGCATGTGTCTCCTGATATGAAGAATAGTGAAAGTGGGGTAGAAATTCCCCAGGTAGCAGTTAACAGAACAGCTACAGAAGGTTACTCTGAGGAGGGAGGGGTAGCCAATTGTCAGAGAGCTAGGGACCCTAGTTTAGGAACTGGAGGGGACCTGTCCCATGCCTTGGGAATGTGTAAAGATTTTGCAGCTGCTCAGAAAAATTATCCTAGGTTAGAGAGGCTGAGGGCTTGGGCAGAATCTGACGGAGCACAGGGAGGTGATGGGAGACATAGAGTGTACTGGGACAAGGGACTGCTGTATACGCAGAATGTAAGGACAGAGGGAGGGGTGATGGGCAGGTAGCTTGTCGTTCCCCAGGGGTACCGTGAGTGGTTGCTCTAGACTGCTTATGATATCCCCATGTCTGGACATCTGGGAATCATGCACACTATGCAGCAATTGGCCCGGAATTTCTATTGGCTCAACTTCACCCAGCAGGTGAAGGAATATTGCAGGTCTTGTCACTGGAACCAAGAAATAGGGAAGGCAGGTAGTAAAACCCAAGCCACCCTAATTCCCTTGCCCATAGTGGAGGAGCCATTCCAGAGGGTAGGAATGTATATTGTGGGGCCTTTGAAATACCCCAGCACTTCCAGGAGGAGGTTTATCGTAATGGCGGTGGATTCCTGCAGGAGGTTATGACCGATCGAGGGGGTTCCTTCATGTCGGACCTGACGAAGTGTTTGTGAGAGAAGTGTGGGGTGGTGCAGAGATGCATGACATCTTATCATCTGCAAGCCAATGGGTTTGTGGAAAGATTTAATGGTACCCTTAAATGGATGCTCCAAACATTTGCTGAACAGCATGGGAGGGACTGGGAGAAATATCTTCACCACCTGTTGTTCGCATACAGGGAGGTGCCCCAAGAGTCACCAGGATTTTTTCCCTTTGAGCTCTTATATGAACGCAGGGTGTGTGGACCACTAGACTTGATCTGAGAGGACTTGGAAGGCAAGCACGCCACCCAGGGAACTCCCATAGTGGATTATGTCCTTAGGTTTAGGGAAAAGCTGAAGGAGCTTATGGGAACAGCCCAGAGCAATCTGGCAGCTGCCCAGCAAAGGCAAAAGGTATGGTAGAACCACAGAGCCAGAGCTCACTCATACACTGTGGGTCAGGAGGTCATGGTCCTAATCTCAGTCCAGAAAGATAAGCTGCAGGCTGAGTGGGCAGGACTGTACAAAGTAGTCAAATAGGTGAATGACATAAATTATATTGTAGAACTGCCTGACAGGAGACATACCCAAAGGATGTACCATGTCAACATGATGAAGCCATATGCAAATAGGGCTGACATGGTCTTTGCAGTGTGTAGTCCTGGGGAGAGAACGGACGAGGAAGACCCCCTTCTGAACTTGCTGGAAGAAAGCAAGAGGGAGTCCTCTGTGGAGACAATCAAAATGTCACCCCAGTTGACCCTGGACCAGCTCCATGAAGTAAGGGAGGATTTCAGACTTTGCCCCGTTGTTTAATGCCAAGCCTGGACTAACCCCCTTAGTGATGCATAATGTAGAGACAGGGATGCAATGGCTCATATGACGAACAGCATACCGGGTGCCAGAAGCCATTAGGAGACAGGTAGAGGAAATGCTGGATTTAGTGGTAATTCAGAAATCCCACAGCCCCTGGGCCTCACCCATAGTCCTAATTCCCAAGCCAGATGGCTCTACTCATTTTTGTGTGGAATATCGTGGACTCAACACAGTCACGAAGTCGGACACCCACCCAATGCCACAGGCGGATGAACTACTGGACAAGTTGGGAGAGGCAACACACCTTATCACTATTGACCTGATGTAAGGGTATTGGCAGGTGGAGTTAACTGTCAGAGCTAGGGAGAGGTCAGCATTCATCACTCCAATAGGGTTACTGAAGTTTAAAGTAATGCCTTTTGGAATGAAGAATGGCCCTGCCACCTTCCAAAGGTTGGTGAACCAGGTGTCAAATGGTACTGAAGAGTACGCCATCACATACCTGGACGATAGTGCCATCTTTAGTGCCAGCTAGAAGGAACACCTGTCCCACCTTAGGGAAGTGTTGGGCAGGATACAGCTGGCCGGGCTCACTGTAAAAGATGAAAAGTGCCAAGTGGCCATGGCTGAGGTGGCATACCTAGGGCATGTAGTAGGACAGGGACAGCTCTGTCCTAATCAAGCAAAAATTGAGGCAATCAAGACATGGCCCAGACCTGAAACACAGAAGCAGGTTCAGAGTTTTCTAGGGACCGCAGGGTACTACAGAAAATTTGTATCAAACTACAGTGCCCTGGCATCTCAACTATCTGGCCTGCTAAAGAAAAGAATGCTTAAAAAGGTAAAATGGGAACCAGTCTGTGAATGAGCCTTTACACAGCTAAATGAGGCGCTGTGCAGTGCTCCTGTATTAGCCAGTCCAGACTATAATAAACCATTTGTAGTCCAGACAGATGCCCCAGATGTGAGTATTGGGGCAGTACTTAGCCAGACTTCTAACCAAGGGAAAGATCACCCAATAGTGTACCTCAGTAAGAAGTTACTTCTCAGGGAGCAGGCTTATTCTACAGTAGAGAAAGAATGCCTTGCAATTGCATGGGCACTAAAGAAATTAGAGCCATACCTATATGGGCGGCACTTTGAGGTACAAACAGATCATAACCCCCTGGTTTGGCTGGCACAAATGAGTAAAACAAATGGTTGGCTTTTAAGATGGAGCCTTGCCTTGCAGGGTTATGACATGACTGTCACTCACAGGGCAGGGGCAGCAAATGCAAATGCAGATGGGCTATCGCATCAGTTAGAGCAGTGAGCTGAATTTGAGAAACTCATCCCATGCCTAGGAATAGATTCCCCCAAATTCAGTCTAGGAGGGAGGAGTGTGACAGTAGTCATCTGCTTGATATTATTTGTATTATATTTTAACATAAATATATGTTTAGACATCTGCTTAGAAACAGGTCAAGCAGCAGAGCCTATCAGCCTGACAGATACATGTGAAAATCTTCACACAGATAGGAGAAATAGCTTTCAGGATGTCATTTGGAAGATCCAATGGGTAATTCTGACCTGCCATAAAGCTATGGTTCACTAATTAAAAAAAGTATATATTTTTTTAAGTGGAATGTTTAGCAAATGTGCAGATGCCTGTGACTAATTCAGTGTACAGCAAAGTGAGTAACCTCACAGCCAGCATCACCACAGAGCTGTGACCTCGCAAGCTGGGTAGGACCTTTTCCCCCTCATGATTGTCAAGCTGCAGAGGGAACAATGCATACTTGTGTTTGAACTTTCAAGAGACACTTTTTACTTCTGGACTCTTACGAAGCACTTCTACCAAAGTTAGGTAATTTCAGCACCACTATTTACTAACTGAAATGGGGATAGGATCAGTTACTCAGTAAAAAGGCATTTGTTTTTTGTAATTTCCATTACTTTTATGACTGTACCATTAAAGTTATATGTTCTGTGTTTTGTATTTTGTTTACTATTTTTAATACTGTGTGACCCTGAGCAAGTCACTTAACTTCCCCGTGCTCCCAGGTTGCACCTGTAAACAAGCTTTCAGCTTAGTGTGTCTCTCCTGGTGAAAAAAAAATAATTCTGGTAAACTTTGTTTTCCTTGAAATCCTGCCTGAGCTTTTTTTTTTTCATTTTGAGTGTGAATGCTAGGACAGTGTTGATAATTCTGACAGAACTGTTAAGCGTTTATAGTGTGTTACCATATGCATCAAGGTAAGAAAAATACTAAGATCTTAACTGAGTCCGAAGGGGGATTATGAACCAGGTGGTGTGCCCGCTGGGTTAAGTATTGCACTGCATTCCCAAAGAGGGTGTGATATGTGGACCTGTTACCTGGGTGTGCTAGTGAAAAAGAGGGCCTGACCCCCGGAGTGTATTTGTGACAGTAAGTAGCCTGCAGGCTTTGTTAAGGGTGACCCCAATCCTTCTGAGGGCAGTGGCAGAGGCAACGCCATAGAATACAAGGCCATAATTGATGACTGATAGTATGGAGCTGGACACAGCAAGGCATAGTGCCTCTTGGGTCATGCAGTGCCGGTGCCTATAGAGGAGTCCAAGTCTGATATTGGCAATTTTGGAGATGTTTGAAATGTGCTCTTGATAGGAGAGTGCATTGCCTAGAGTGATGCCCAAGTACTTAAAACTGGATACCCGCTCAAGTGTTGTGTTGATGTTGTCATAGAAGAGTAGTTGGGCTGTTTTAAGTTTGTTATGCGATCCAGCAAAGATCATGGATTTGGTCTTCTTATAGTTCATAACTAATCTTTGTTCCTCAAACCATGTTTCTAAGGAGGTAAAGCTGCAATGCAAATCACAGGTAAGGGGTGCAGGATCAGTCTGGCTTGTGTAAATCACAGCATCATCTGCATATAGGGTAGATTGTTGGGGCAGGCTAGGGGAAGGTGTTGAGGTAGAGGCTAAATAAGAGGGGGCCAAGGATTGATCCCTGTGGAACACTGGATAGTAAAGGGTGGCTAGTGGAGAGAGTCCAATATTTATACGTGCTGGATTCTTCCCCCTAGGTAACTTCTGAACCAGGTGGTGACATCTTCGGAGAGTTCTAAGGAGGGTAAGGTCAGGAGCAGAAGGGAGTGACTGATCATATCGAAGGCCTTTGTAAGATCAACAGTGGTAGCCACAGACATTGCCAGCTATTTCCAGATATTTTGTGAAATTTCTGAAGAGTTTCTCTCTGCTGCCCCCTACTGTTTAAATGCAAAAAAGCATCAGATATTTCTGGAAATATCACAGAAATTTCGGGAAATAGCTGGCAGTATCTGTGGCTACTACTGTATGTAGATAGATTCTACAAGGTGACCACGGTCGAGGGCTTTATGTATGAAGTCTGTATAAGTAAGCAGGGTAGCGGCAGTACTATGATCCTTCCTAAACCCATGTTGCTGTGGGCACTGGCTGTTGTGAGTGGAGAGAGAAATGCAGTTAGCTGTTCTGCCACTATTCACTCAAGGGCTTTGGAAAGGGGTGGTAAGATAGAAATGAGTCAGTAGTTGGTGTGGTTTGCTCTATCACCATTCTTGTGGATTGGTTCAAGACCACAGCTTTCCAAACTGATGGTAATTGATCAAGGCATAGGGACAGATTCAGGATCCAGGTGAACGAGACCAGGACAGCGTCAATGGAGAGGCACAGTAGCTTGAGGCCAAGGGTGTCGGAGCGGTGTCTTTACTTGACAAGCACCTTCATAAGGTGTTTTCTGGCAGTAGAGGGGGAGACCGATCTGAAGTAGAACTGGGGAGAGTTTGGAGGGGGGCCCTGTAGTGGGCAAAGTTATTAGTGGAAGGTTCGTCTAAGATGTTGTGGGGGGGGGGGAGGACTCCACTTAGATCAGTGAATGAAGTGTTGAGAATGTTATAAATTTCACTGGGGTCTTGAATGGTGAGCCCATTGTGGTTGAGGAGTGTGGGAGGGGATTGGCTGGGTTTTCCCATAAGGTTTTTAATATTGTCCCACAATATTTTGCTGTTATCCCAGGAGCTAGCAAACATGCCATGATAGTATGTGGCCTTTGCCTGCCATATAGCCCAAGTGCAATTATTTCTGACGGTTCTGTAGCATTACCAGTCACTTGGTTTGCTAGTGGCGTGTGCCACTTTCCAAAGGTGATCACGAGAGGCCATTAAGTGCAAGAGAGAAGGTGTGATCCATGGATTAGAGACCTCTTTGACCTTGCGCTTTTTGAGGAGGGTGAATATATTACAGGTCGAGTTGAAGCATGTGATGAAGAGGCTTAGTGTCCTATCAACGTTATCAGCCAGGAAGACTGGGGACCAATCGCAGTTGTGGAGATATTCTTTTTCTTTTTTTTAACTCTCTTTATGCACCATCCTCAGGGAACTCTCTCCGGCAGCCTCTACCTACCCCAAGCTCTACCTCCCACCTGAGACACCTCCATCTCCTTGCACCAGTGCAATGAAAGCCCCCGAGATGACACTGTCCTAGCCACCCAGGGTGCTCTATCTACAATCTAGTAAGTCGGACTAGGCGAGCAGCCTGGAGAGGAGAGTCCGGTATCGGGAGTGTGGCTCAGCAGGACAGAAGTGCCTTCGCCTATCCTCTGAGGATGGGATCTTTCTTGTATGGTCCCCCAGTGCAGAGGGTTGTAGGTTCGAATCCAGGCAGGCCGGGGGTGGGTGTAACTAAGGAATGCAATCAGTGGGTAAGCCAGGAAAGAGAAAAGCCAGGTGAGGAGAGAGGAAGAAGGCAGGAGGGAGAGTCAGTTTGCTCAGTAACAGGTGCAGTATCAGTGGGCTCAGGGGTGACTCCTAGTGGTGAAGAAGTATAACAAACTAGTGGGAAAGTGGGGACTTAGTTTCTTACCAGCACCTGGTCACGTGATACGTCACGTGACCCTGATGATGCATGAATCAATGCCAAGCTAGGGTGGACAGGGCAGTCAACGCAAAGTGTTGATGGGCCTACCTGATCAACTAGTGAGCTCCTTCAGTAGAAGTCGTTTTCAATACACTTACTGAGCGGTGCTAGCAGGCTGCTCCCTGATGCTTTCTGTGCACTCCGTTGGAAGTGTGGGTTAAAACGGGTCTGTTCTTATCTGCAGGACTTAATTTCTATGAGCAAGAGAGGCCAGAAACGAACAGTATGGAGCTGCTGCATAAAGTCCAAACTCACCAAGCCAAAAAGGGTGGCTACACAATACCTCCAGGGCATTAAAACACCACTCCAGGTTGTAGGAGAAAAATGACAGTTTTATTGCAAAAGTTCTTCAGCTTCAGTATACCCTCCACTATCTATCATTGCTTGCATGTGTGTGCTTTATCAAGGAGTGGTGTGCCCTGGAAGTATTGTGTAGATGTACTTTTGGCTTGGTGAGTTAGATCTTGATTTCTGGCTAATTCCTAAAAGGACTTCAGTGACAAATACACCACTCTGAGATCCAACAGTTTCATGTGTTCATTTCTGTCTTCTGGACTCCTTTCATTGTCTGTTTTGAGATATGGTCTCCCCAGCCTTGAAGGGAGGCATCTGTATTAAGTACTAATCATGTAAGCCACCCCTTACGGGGCTAGCTTACTAGCTGCCTCTTTCCCTTTTGTTTGGCCTTAGTCCTGGCATAGGCATCTTTGTCCCATCCCTGAGGTTTTGGGAGCATTACTATTTGCCCAGGATATAAGGGGAGGAGGATTCCCTGGCTCAGAGAGTCATGGGAAATGTAGGGCAAGTAGGTTTGGGGCCATGTGCTCTACCCAGGAAGTGTTGGCTTCAAGGGCATCATGGCTGCATGGCTGGTGGTATCTGATAGGGCAGCTGTTAGGAGAAGTGCTGACTGTGGGCTCTGGGGATCTCCTGGATCTGGTAAGGGGAGTCCATAGGAGAACTGGAATGGCTGGATACCAGAGGCAGGGGGTCCAGTAGGTAAGGGTATGGCAGAGGGGCTCTCGTGGTGGTGGCAGGGCCTTTTCCAGAGGTGATAGATCTGATGAGGTTGTACCTGGTGTGGCATACTGCCCCAGGACTGTAGGTGGGGGCATTCCATGGGATTTGCTTTATTGTGCCTGCCATGCCTGTGTCTAGGGCAGACTCATGTAGATCCAGTTAGTGTAATGCATAGTGGAGTCTGTAACCAAGAAGGAGGAACCATGTTGCCCTCTCAGTATCTAAATTGAACACCCAGCCTGTTTGCCTGAGGGTAGCAAAAGTATTGGGCTGGTTTAAAGGTTTCTGTGCAGCCACAGTGAAGGTTATGGGCTGCATCCCCGGTGTTAAGTTTATCTGGGGATGGGGAGTAAGGCACTCCCCTGAGGTTTCTGGAAAGGACATCTTGCACCCTCATGGGACCTGAGTGGCTGAACATGCTCAGTGTGGTTGCACAGAGACTGTACTTGATCTGCAGTCTGGGCCTGCTTGCACCGTTGTCGAAATCTTTATTCAAAGTAATGTGATCTATTTGAACATCTTGGCACTGGTTTGTGCCACCTTTGTATGAATGCCCCACATATTCCTGTCTCCGGGCTCCATGAAGCTAATTTGTTTATTTTTTATTTTTATATGATAATTAGAATTATTTTTCTTTTTTGCTTGTTTCTAATTCTGGAGTCCTGAGATTATTGAATGAACTGCTAGCTCCTACTTTTAACAAGATCCTGTTCTGCCCTCCCTGGCCCAGTTCCAAACCTGCAGCTGCCTGCAGAACAGAAGAGTGTCCAAACTAAGTATGATCTGCTCCATCCTGCTTTAGACCATCTTGAAGTAAGGCCTTGTTTCCTCTTTTGGGGCTTGCCTCAGCTGGTGGTGTCGCTGGTGTGACACTCTGCCCTCTGCTTATGGTTATTGTATGATATTTGTATTATAAATCAATGGTCTGTGTATGTAATAGTCTCACACAAGTTAGCAGCTTGGCATTTAACTTTCAAGGTGTCAGTGAGGATGTCATTAAACAGACCAGAGAAACCTGATTAAAGGTTTCCTGTTTTTGTCTTAATTAGAACTTTCGGGCCAGCTGGCCAGGATATAAGCCTCGTAAACCTTTATGGTTCCTGCAGGAAAGGTCAATTTGGTCACAGAACTTTGTCATAAAACCTGAGATCACACTAGCAACAGGAAACCAGCAGACAGATCAAAGAGAGATGCTTGATCAAAGGATGTCATATGTGGGAAATGTTTTTTTTTGCTGATGTTCACATTATTTAAAAATACATCCTTGTAGATTTTTTTGAATTAACTCTAAGGGAGGGTCTAACTGACCTCACAGAAGGGGAGGGGAGATGTCCCCTGAAATGATCCAGTATCTGGGATATATGTGATATATCATCGTTGGACTCTGAGGGACTTCTACACTCTGAAAGCACTTTGGCAGATAGGAAAGATCTTATAGGAAAACTACACCCAAAACTTGAAAAGATATGTGTTGTGCAGAGTGTTTTAATTTGTATGTGAAGTTCTAGTGTTTCCTTCCCTCTGACTGGTATTAGGAGTTTTTCCCAAATTAGCCTGCTAGCTTTATGCTAGTTTTACGACCCCTGGGGATCTTCATACCTGATAGCGTAATTGTTTCTTGTTCCCACAGTGCATCTTGTCTCATGTGACTGTGATGTAAGAGACCCAACATTCAGCACACATGCCAAACAAACTAAATATCTTGGAAGCTTTACAAGCTGCTCAAAAATTACCAGCAGCAAAGTTTTTCAGGACAGTAAAACCTTTAGGATGAAGGTGGTCACCAAGCTGAATTCTACAGATTTTAAAATGTAGCCATCTCTATTGTTGTGAACTCATTGTGATGCAATGCTTTCTGCTGAATTTATGGGTTCTGCTACATCACCATCACATGAAACAAGGTGCATTGTAGGACAAAGAAATGCAATAAAGCTATTTGATATGGAGATCTCCAGGGGTCGTAAAACTACCCTAAAGCTAGCAGGCTAATTTAGGAAAAACTCCTAATACCAGTCAGAGGGAAGGAAACACTAGAACTTCACATACAAATTAAAACACTCTGCACAGCACATATTTTTTCAAGTTTTGGGTGTAGTTTTCCTTTAAGTTTGTGGTAGGAGTCTGTTCTGTAACTTCCCATTTTCTTATGTGATTGTGAGCTGTTGATATTTGTTCTGTATTTTATTTCACCTGTTTTAAACTTTTTAGTAAATAACATTTTCTTTGAAATACTGTCTGTGTGTCTTCTCAGTCTTTCTTTTGCATGTGATGCTGAATCTGAGGTTAAGTCTGACAGCTGTTAAAAAGCTTGACTGTGTTACTGAGCTTGCTTAAAAACCTAGGTCTCATAGAGTTCTAAGGGTTCATTTTGGAAACTGGCTTGGTGCCACTGGGCAAAGGATTGTACCACATCCCCCCGAAGAGGGTATGTATCCGAGTCTGTTAATTGGGTATGCTAGCATAAGATTCACAGTTTGAATCCCTCCAGAACTTGAAGCTAACAGGAGATTCGGACCCAAAGCAGACAGGAGGGTTACCTTGTCTGTTACCTGTTCACAGTATTGTGCTCTGAGGTTGGCACTGTGGGAGCAGAGGGGCTGACCTGCAGAGTGCATTTGTGACGGCTGGTTTGTACCCCCTCCTCTGTACATAACATTGGGACCCCTAGACATATTTGGGGGAAGGGGTTACGAATGTGAGGGCTCATCCAGGATTTGATTAAATATGGAGTCTGGACAGAGTGCCCTGGGAGGGATACCCCTATTTTTAAGTGTGGCTGTCTGCTGCGGTGGACCTGGGATGGTAGTGTGACCATGGGAGGCTGCCATTGTGGGGAGGTTTGGCACCATTTTCCTGTCTGCCCAGCAACAAAAGGCACCTGGTGGTTGAAGTGAGAGATCAGCTGAGGAAAGCAGCATTGCTGATTGGCTCAGGCATTGTTGGGGCTAAGGAATCTGCCAGAAAGACACCACTTTGCACTGAACTTGTGGCAGCAAGAGGCACTTTGTGTAGAGAGACAGAATGTCATGGCAGAAAAAGTTCCTTCAGAAGACACCCAGGCCACTGTGCCTGCTTCCCTCTTGTCCTGGCTGTGGAAGTCAGCAGGGAGAGGGGCAGTAGAGGATCAGTGTGTAAAGTGCGGATTCAGAGGGGAGGAGGTGATTTGTCTGCCATTGTGTGCCAACTGCTCCAGGTGGCCAGTTTCAGGACCACTTGCAGGTACACCATTTGGATTTTCTTGGCCTTACACTGCGCTGGCATTAGTGGGTACACCATCTTTTGCATCTCAAGGAAGTCTGAATGTGCTTGAGGAGTCAAAGGTGTTAGAGTCAGAGGATGTGAAGCTGCCTGTTCCTGCAGAGAAGGAGAGTGAGGGGGCTCCGAACGTGGTCATGGAGGCTATGGAAGAGGAATTCTGTGAGGGGGCCATAGGGAACAGCCATCTTCCCAGCCCCAAGGTGCCTGCTGCCATCGACTATCCCCATGGCAGAGGGAGAGGCAGGGGATGAGGGTTTAAAGCTGGTGACCCCCTAGGGCCCGGAAGGTCAGCCACATGGCACCTGCCTGGAGGCAGTGGTGATCCAGGTGCAACAACTGGTGAGGAGTTGTGGTGAAAAATATGGGAGATGACAGCCACTTTGCCCTCCAGGCAAGCCCCAAGGCCACACAGTTTTGCTGATCAAGATGTTTATAGAGCCATACCTCATCCTTATAGAAGCCTTGTGCTAAAGCTACCTGATACCACCCTGTGCCTCCTGGCAATGTGTAAAGCCACCCATGTGTGGCTTGATGGAGTTTTGAGTTCTGATCCTATGAATGTGCCCTACCGTACCCAGGTGTGGCTGGAGCCCAGCACCGCCTGCAGGACCAGTGTGAGAGAGTTGCCTCTATGGTCGCAGGCAGAGAGGTGGGTGAGGAGGAGAATTCACATTGATTACCCCATGGCTGAATATCCTTATGTCCCCAAAAGGATGTGGGACATCATTGAGGAAAAGTGACCTGACTTTGTGTTCTGGGGGATGGTGCAGAAGCTTCAGCAATGAAATGAGTCATCAGGCCCTCTTTCTCAAGAAGTTATTCAAAAGGCTAGAGCTATGTGTCATTCGAACCCCTGAGGCAGACTTACTCTATTTAAATATTATGCCCGGGTCCAGGATGTGGCTGCTAGTTGCTGTGTGAAGCACTACATTATATCAATGGATTCTTTTGCCAATGAGACCACCAAGCCAGACCTAGCATTCTACTTTCCCTCTGGTAGAGGGCCCCCCATCTGAGGAGTCGCCAGGACTATCCTTCAAAGTTGGTTCAGTTGTTCCCTGTTGCTAATGTTAATAAAGAGTTTTAAGAGACTGTGCCCAGTGGATGGAACCGTTGGATTATTCCTAAATAATCAGAGTTTGGGACTGAACTGAGTACATCTCCCTTCCCCACTGTGTTTCAATTGTCTGTTTTCTGGGAAAAAAAAAAAAGATGCACCAGGAGACTGAACTTTTCTTGCGGTGCTGTTCCCTGTTTTGGGAGCCACCCCCGATATGATTCCTAAAGTCACTCAAGTATCACTGTTCTGCTGTGAAGAAGTGGATGGGTAAGTGCATGGAGATGGGAAAGGGTGCATGAGTGGGTGAGTGAGTGGGCGAGTGTGTAGGTGAGTGAGAGTGAGGACTTTTAACTGTAAATAATGCTTTAAGAGTTTGTTAAAGACAGCCTGGGTATATTGTTTTTATTTAAAACTTTAGCAAATGTGTTTAAACTCTTCTCCTGGGCAGGCACAGCTCTATGGGGCTGATAGAAGGGTAGGCCCTGGGAGTGGGGGTGGGTACATGTTAGGGCTGGCTGGCACGGGGGGGAGGGTGCGATCAGACGGGGAGTGCGCATACCTGTCAAGTCAGTCGTTCCCCGTGGGCAGGTCCGTAGGCCCCATTTCCAAGAGGAAATGGGTTTTTAAGGGGGGAGTGTAAGCCACCCCTTGCAAGGCTAGCTTACTAGTCCCCTCTTTCCCTTTTGTTTGGCCATAGTCCTGGTATAGGCATCTTTGTCTCACCCCTGAGGTTTTGGAGGCATTGCTCTTTGCCCAGGATATAGGGGGGAGGATCCCCTGGTTCGGAGAGTTGTCAGGAAATGTAATGCAAGTAGGGTCAGGGCCATGTGATCCGGCCTGGGAGGTATTGACTTCAAGGGCATCGTGGCTGCATGGCTGGTGGTATCTGATGGGGGAGGCTATTAGGAGACGTGGCAACTGTGGACACTGGGGATCTCCTGAGTTTGGTTGGGAAGAGTCCGAAGGAGGAGAATTGGAATGTCTGGATACTGGAGGCTGGAGGCCCAGTAGGTAAGGGTATGGCAGTGGGGCTGTCGTGGTGGTGGAAGGGCCACGGCAAGGACTTTCCCAGAGGTGGCAGATCTGGTGAGGCTGTACTCGATGTGGCACACTGCTGTAGGACTGTAGGTGGGGGAATTCTGTGGGATTCACTTTATTGGGCCTGCTGTGCCCGTGTCTGCGGCAGGACCCATGTAGACCCAGTTAGTGGTGGTGTCTGTAACCAGGAAGGAGGAACCGTGTCACACTGTCTGTATCTAAATTGAACACCTGATCCACTTGGCTAAGGGTTGCGAAAGTATTGGGCTAGTTTAAAGGTTTCAGTGCAACCACGGTGAAGGTTATAGGCCACATCCCTGATGTTAAGTCGAGGCTTCTGAGAAGGACATCTTGCTCCCTCATGGGACCTGAGTGGCTGAACTTGCTCAGGGTGTTGCATGAAGACTGCACTTGGTCTGCAGTCTGGGCCTTTTTGGACCATTGATAAAATCTATATCCAAAGTAATGTGATCTATTTGAACATCTTGGCACTGGTTTGTGCCACTTTCGTATGAATGCCCCACATATTCCTGTCTCCCAGTTCCATGAAGCTGATTTATTTTTTAATTTTTTATGATAATTAGAATTTTTTTTTTACTTGTTTCTAATTTTGGAGTTCTGAGATTATTGAATTAACTGCTAGCTCCTCCTTCTAATAAGATTCTGGTCTGTCCTCCCTGGCCTGGTTCTGAACCCACAGCTGTCTGGAGAACAGAAGGGTGTCTGAAATAAGTGTGATCTGCTCCGTGCTGCTTTAGACCATCTTGAGGTAAGGCCTTGTTTCCTCTTTTGTGGCTTGCCTCAGCTGGAGGTGTTGCTGGTTTGTACCCCCCCAAGTACATAACATCGAGACCCCTTGACATATTTGGGGGGGGGAGTGGAGCGGTTAGACTAATGTGTGCAGTAGTGGCTAAACAAGAATTCCTTCCTCTCATGCTGCACATGCTGCCATTTCGTTAGAAGTCTTTACTTCACTGGGATCATGGCAGTCAGGGGATTCCTGAGCTGAGACCAGTACTTTTTCAGGCACCACTGTACATGTCTCTTTGCCCATGGTACCACAGATGTTATAGCTGACACGAGGCTCAGTGGTCTCAGGAAATCCTGTGCAGTGCTTTTTGTTCCAGCTTGGAAATAGATGGTGCACAATACAAGCCTCTTGATCTTCTTCTGAGAGAGATAGGCCTTTGCTTGTACGGTGTCCAGTTCTGGTCCCAAGAAGGGCATGTTTTTGTGCATTTCAATTGTGATTTTTCAAAATTCAGGATAAAACCCCAATTTTCTCTTCAAAAACATTGTTTGTATCACTGGCAATAGAGTCTGTTTCCTGGTTCTCCCACACACTAGCAACTCCTCTAACTAGAAACATAGACAATGGTGGCAGAAAAAGACCCATGGTCCATCCAGTCTGCTCAAGTTCCCTAAATCCCCTGGAATCATCCTTGGAATCTAATGATCCCCCAGGGTACTAACCCTCCAGGACATTTCCCTATTCTCTTCCCTGGTCCTCCTGGTCCAGATAACCACTATTCCCTTCATTCTATCCAAGTCCTATTTGAACCCCCTTACTGTGCTTGCTCCCGCCACCTCGGCTGGCAGACTGTTCCAGGGCTCCACCACCCTTTCCGTAAAGAAGTACTTCTTCATGTCTCTCCTGAACCTCCTACCTACCAACTTCCACTCGTGACCTCATGACCATGAGCTGGTACTCTAATTGCTAACTAATTCCCCACAGCTCACTTTATTAATTCCATGAAGGAGTTTGAAGGTCTCAGTCATCTTGCCCCTCTCCCTTCTGGTTTCCAATGAATAAAAATGTAGTGCTCTGAGGCGCTCCTCATAGGATTTATCCTACTGACCCTGAATCATTTTGGTCACTCTGTGTTGCACTGTCTCTAACACATCCTTGTGCTTT